>OX421408.1:8614951-9218912 GCA_949126875.1 Lochmaea capreae
GCTTTTTAAGGTGCCCATTCAGGCGACAATGTCCCGTTAGGATTCATGTTAAAACTCTTAGTGCAGTTTTGCTTTGACTTATGCATTCATTTGATCTCAACAGGTTGTAGTCACCCAGAAGAATCTTTGATTGCCTAAGCCCTACTAGATCTTTCCAATTGTCAGATCTTCTCTTTTCTTCGGCTTTACCTATTTCTTCCAATATTACATTGGAGCTAATTCCGCAAAAAGGTTCCGGCCCCCAAAAGGGTATTTCAGTCCCCCTCTTCGCTAGTTCATCTGCTATTTCGTTTCCTTCTATTCCAGTGTGTCCTGGAATCCACAGTAAGGTGACTATATTGTTCTCGCCTAGTTCATTAAGTTTGCCTAGGCATTCCCACACCATTTTGGAACTGATTACACAAGAACTCAGCGCTTTAATGGCTGCTTGACTATCAGACATTATGATAATCCTTTGCCTTCTATATCCTTTGTCAATATTGAACTGGGCACACTTTCTTATTGCGTGAATTTCCGCTTGAAAGATACTTGGGGTTTTTCCCAAGCTTTCAGAGTGTTTGGTGCCGGGCCCGTACACTCCTATCCCAGTTCCTTCTATTGCTTTTGAGCCGTCTGTGTTCCATTGAATGGCATTCTTTCCAAGTCTGGTAATGGTATTTGGATCCCATTCCTTCTTGTTGCTTAATTCCGTAACGAATTTCTTTGAAAAGTTATACTTTTTCATCATACCATCCTGTGGCATGTCCCAGGTTGTCTGATTTCTAAGAAGTGAAGAGGTGGTTTTCGTTTTAATGATTCCCTCTCTACTTAGTCTGTATCTTGTTCTTTCTGCAACACTCTCCACCACGCGAGATTTAAACGGTATCCAACTACAGGATTTGTATAAAAATGTGTTGTTTTTATATTAATTTAATAATATTACTGCAATTCACGATCCTTTGTTGAAAAAGATAAATTTTTATTCACTAACCAGTTATCCTATACACTCAGTTGTAGTTGTAAGTTGTTTGTGATCAAATTACGTGTAGATTCTAAATTGATTGTTGTATCAAAAATCATCAATATTCGGCGCTGATTGATTTTACAAGTCAATCAAGTAATTTTTCGTAAAATGGATCTATTCTTGAACATAGGCGACAAAAAAACTGAGAAGGAAATTGTCAAAACATCAAATTGTGGTACTTTATTTACCTATTATAAACCTAAAACTAAGGCGCTAAAGAAATGAGTACTCTCATCCGCCATTTTGGTTCCTGAATTTTATTGTTTTGTGATGTGTCGAGTTGACATATTGTTGTGTTAAAAAATTTTGAACAGAACATTTTATTTACCAACTTTCCTTCAGACTATTAACATCAGAAAATTGAGAAAGTGCAACGAATGGATGCTGGCCACGTCTCTGACTAGAAATACCGAATCTCATGCCAAATACTTGACCAACACAACAACAACGGTAACGTACAACACGGCACCGAAATGGCGGACGAGAATACCTATGTCTACAGCGCTCTACTAAAACTCTACTGTATAGATCTTCAAAAGTAGTTCTAGGATCACTTCGAGACAAAATGGTCCCGTGTATCTTTGGCGTAGCTGAGCAAGTGGCTACTAGTCATATACTTGTAACAAGAACGAGCCAATTGTTTGACATAATTATTTGATGTATTAGGAATGTATTAATTAACCTCAAAGATCAGACAATTAGGCAATCCAACGACCTGTCAAATAAATTCAATATGGTGCCTGGTTTTATTCAGATTTATAGAAAATAGTGAGACCTAAGTTCAGTTTTGAAAAAAAACGCCAGTAACGTGTATTGTGGTGGGTTGTGGAAGCCGTGCAGATCGGGACCATTTGCTTAGTTTTTTTCGCATTCCCACATTGAAAAACCTTGTACATTGCCCACATATAAACGATTGATCAAGGAAAAGGAGGGATATGTGGTTAGCAGCCATCAAGAGGGAAGATCTAACACTTGAAACTCCTTGAAACAACTAACGATTACTTCGATAATAATCAAAATGCAAAATAAACACCATTAAAACTTGCTGTATATAGCTACCTTGCTACGGCTTAAATGCTTTGTTTGCCAACCAGTCGCCATCTTGACAGTTGAAAAGTCACGTGGTTTGGATTCCCTAATTGCATTGCTAGACTTTCTCTAGTGGTGTTTCCTGATTTCGCAAGTTATGTACGTCACTAACCCGCAATCGCCCTATGACGTTCAACTCAACAAAACTTAAGATTCAGTCAAATCCGTGAGAAAGATGTCTTCAAAAAGTTGCACTCCGGCCCGTTTCATTATTAGGAGCCGCAGCGGACATTTTAACGATGTTATATTCTATGCATACATGTGACTTTCAAATAAAAAGGGAATTTCGTTGACATCAAAGAGACAAATCGCTTTATTCCATTTGAAAATTGACTCGTCGGAAAACACTTCGTGTCGTATCTCTTCCTCACCTAACTTCTATCGAATGAAAAACAATAATAAATTTATTTATAATTATTTAATATAAATAATTTAAAGGTACAAAAAAACAACAAATATACATTAAAATTAAATAACAATAATATAACAGTGATGTTATACATATTTTGAAAATATTAATTACCTACTAAAAAATTGCAAGTCACAAATATTTTCAATAGTTTATATAACTTACAAAATATATATATATAAATTGCGACTAGTCCTGGCATTTTATAACAAAAATATAAACTATATATACTATTTATTCGTAACCGTGGCCTTCTGCATTGCCTAAGTGCTCATAGCCTCCTCCACCTGCGGCGCCCCCGTCACTTCCACCAAAGTCGTGTCCGTTGCTGTTAGAGATTGAATTAAAATCAAAATGGCCACTGTAACCGCCTAGACCTTGGCCTTCTGATCCGTAATCTCCTCCACCTTCTTGGAGACTTTCACCATGACCACCTGAGGAACCACCATGGGATTCTAAAGCATAACCGTGTCCACCTCCAATTCCACCTCCATGACTTCCTGAAACTAAATAGCATTTTGTGAATACATTTGTAAACTGTCAAAATAAATAAAAACATGTCACAATATTATTTTAATGAATTCAATGGTCGCGTTCATCCCAACGTAGCGCTACCGGAGCGATCATCAATTTCCTGCTGAACGCGTTTTTTGTTAACTGATCAGATGTGAGCGCGTGGTAGCGGTCGCATTTTTTTTCCATTAACATTGAATTACGTTAAGAATATTTTTCACGTTGCGACAAATCGCAGCGACTTGTTGCTGGGACAAATCGCTGCGAGATGTTTACTCCCCGATTTACAAAATCTAAAGCCAAAGAGTTATGGTAATAATTAACTGTAATATATGGTGTCACCATTTCAATAACGTCCTCAACAAGAGGTTTTGTTAATCTAAACATTTGTACAAACTATCTAGGAGAAAGTAGTAACGGATTTGTCTGTGGAAGAACATCTCTTCCAATATTCATCTCTTCCCAAGCCTCCTCAAAATGCAAAAGTTGGTTGAATTAATCCATATTGCACTAATTTACCGAGAAACACTGAAACAAGTCTACAAAAACCAAGAATAAAATATCTGTGTCCACGACCACTAAATAATAAGTCAATGTCCGGCGTTGCATATTTAACGGGGAGTAGTTGTTGCTCCTTAGTTGAAGTTTTCAAAAATGCATGAAGTGTGAATATAAATAATTATTCTTCGACGTCTGTCAATATTTTACCTCCTAACAAAAGGTATATGGTACCCATATATCTACTAGAGTGAATTATGGTTCATAATTCACGCGTTTGCATTTAAATAGAATGCCAACACTCACAGCATTTCGGTACATAGGTGACTAGAGAGAACTCAACTTTTATTTAATAAATAAATCAAGGGTCGTGGATCGTGGACAAAGTATAGTATTCTACTCGCAATTTATGAACATTATTCACTCGGGTGACTTGAGCCACTGCGTGAATAATGGCTATCATAAATTCCTCGTTTCATAATATACTATTATCATTGACAAAAAACAAGCCAACGATAAGTTTTGAGGTTAAATCTAAAAATCTAAATAATTTTCCTCATTTTTCGAAAATTTCAAAATTTGAGGGAAACACGCCCACTTTCGATCATTTCCCCTCTGAATTTCTATTCCCACAAATTCAAGAATAGCGGCCCAATAGGAGCTATTAAACCAACTTGAAATCGAAAATGAATGAATAATAAACCATTCCAGAACACATGCCTTTGACAGGTCAGCCATATTGTTCTGCAGGGCAACGATTTGGAGAAAGTTTTAGCTGAAAACCAACGCCGGGAGGTTACAAGACGATTTGAATGAACAAAAAGAAATGACAGCGGGATTACATGAGTTTGATTCAGTTTTATCCCAATTGGGATAATAATTTTGCTAAAAGTATCGCTCAAGTTGATTTTTTTACCTGAAATACAGGGTGTGTAATTGATACTTTTTACTCTGTAAAAAAATTTAATTTTGTGTCAATAGAAAATGTGCTTTTTTACGAGATTCGAGAAAATTTGTTTACATTAATAAACTGAACCTTGTGTGTTTTGGAATTTGATGTTAATCAATTGGTTGAGTTCGTAGAACGATGTCATTGTAATATATATTTTATTTAAACAATGAAAACTTGACAACTAACACACGGCGCAGTAGTAAACTGTCTCTAAATTGGATTAAATAATAATCAAAATATCAGACGACTAAAAAAGCAATCAACAGCATAATGAAACGATGGACCACTTCAAAAATCACTACCAGATAAACTTTATTCAGATGTGTCTCAGTGGCGGCGTTCTACCAGTACCTTCAGGGAATAATTTGGAACTGGTATATTTAGAAGTTAACATAATTACCAGAAAAATGCGGACACTTTGTAGGTCATGATTTGGGATAGATGCGTGATTGTGTTGGCTCAGAAATTAAAAAAATCTTTATAATTTTCTTAAATTTACCGGGCTAAGGAATCCGCCTAGTCTACCTAATGGGTAAACCGGAGCTGTCAGCACAATTAACACCGCAGTCTAACAACACGTCAACATTGCACGCCGATTTAGATTCAATTGGAACAGACAGTTTAGTTCAATAGCCATTTTTCTTTTAACTTAACCACACAAATCGGGTTAAATATAAGTTAATCAGTCAATATTCCACGACTTGTATTCCAAACCATGACGTAAGTTAACCAACCATGCAAACCAGCTCACTGAGATAGTTTGACAGCGTAGTTATCTCATTGGAGGTTAGGTGTTTGTTTATTTCTGAGTTTCCACAAACCGTTATGTCATAAAAGTTTACCGTGACGTCATGGTATTGTTTGCGTGGTTAAGTTCAAAGAAAAATGTCTAATGTCTATTCCGGTTGAATTTGACTGTGAATCCGAATCCAAATCGTGCTTTTGTTGACTTGCCGTTAGGCAGATTAACGAGCTGTGATAGTGAGGCTGTGGTTAGAGTAGCTACGGTATCGGCAGAATTTTTAACTCTATCGTATAGATGGTCTAAGTGGTTTCCAGCGATACATCAAAACATATTGTCAACATATCGCCATTTTAAGTTTGACATCTGTGGGTCGCTCAAAATTCCCTTATATTTGCTTGTTTTTGTAATATTTCCTCAGTTTTGTATTACCAAAAGTACAATAAAGAAACAGCTATAGATCAAGGTTTCTAATGCAAATAGTTCAAATCTGCCAAGAATCGACTTGTAGATACTAGAAGTATTTTTTTCGCCCAACAATGACTTTTATTCAGGTGAGTATCGAAATGTTAAAATATCCATGTAAGTATTGCGTAAATAGTAGTAGTAGTAGTAAAGACAATCTAGAACTTATATCATAAGATACAATTGCTGGGCTTCTTCTTAGAAGATTTAGCCACACATTTTTAAGTATTTCTTTCTTTAAACATTTCTTGTTCGGAGCTTTAACCGATGTATTCTTACATCGTTCAGCCGTACACCATTGAGTTTCATGACTATCGCACAAAATAATTCAAATTAATAGCTATTTTTCTTTGAACTTAACCACGCAAACCGGGTTAACTATACCATAACATCTCGGTAAACTTTTATGACGTAACGGTTTGTGCAAACTCTGAAATAAGCAAACACCTAACCTCCCATCAGTTAACTACTCTGTCAAACTCTATCAAACTTGAAGGCAGTCAAGTGTTTGAAGTGTTTACGAAAGGGTGATGTCAAAAATTTAAAGAGATTATTTCCTTTCTATCAATTTTGACCAATCGCTATCAAGAATTGGTGTTTCTAAGTAATCTGTTTTAACAAATAACATTCGCGAAAGTGGAGAAATCCTAAATGCACTAGGGATATTACCCACGAAAAATGTCTCTTAGACTAATTATTGAGTTAGTGAAGAAAATAGATATTACGTTATATTTACGGATGATAGTTACAAGAAATTGAAAGATAAAGAGAAACAAAAAACTTTCATACATTTATTTACAAACCACCAACAACTTCAACAAATATTAGTAACTAAATTAGTAATAACTAAAAGGAACTTTTGTTTAAATTAACAAGTAGCTGTTTTTAATAGTGATATGTAAATTTAAACAGTGATATTAACACTGGATTTTTAGAAATATAATAATTTTAAAATTATTGTCGTAGATTAAATGTCTATATCAATTGGAGAAAAAATTTGCTACAATAAACAAATTTTTCTTCAACGTAAATGGTTATTAACCGTAAAAAATTAAATAAACCAATAGTCTTAGTACTTTTTATGTGATTAAAAAGAGCTACCAATGTTTTCAATTTGTACTCATTAACCTTCAACTAGAACAACAATTTATATCAAGTATGATCTCTGTTCGGGAAATTGTGAGTGATGAAAAATGAACTTTGTTAGAGTCTGTTACTTTAGATTAAAAACCTTTACTTTCTGTCCTGATTTAATTCAGTATTTGGTTCAAAGTTTAATCGAGATACTAAAGTACAGACGAAGCTACTTCTTGTGTTTTTTTCAATTAAACATTCGAAAGTTTTTATCTACCTATAAATAATACTTCTGTTATTATGTGAAATCAGGACTGAAAGGGAAGGTCGTAAGATTTTTAATATGAAAGTACCGCTAATTATCATAAAAAAATCCAGAACAGTACACTATATCACCTGGTGAAAGTGGTATGATGGAAACCACGTTTTTTGTTAGTAATTACCAAACCATAAACATTGTTTTGACTATAGTAGTAGTAGAGGTAGTTAAAAAGGGTAATATTTCTTACAAATAGGTATTAGTTTTTCTAAACACATTTCATCACACATAATACAATCAACAGAAGCAAACAAGAGCCCCGGAAAATTTGCGAACTAAAAGAAAGGTCATCGCAACCAGCCAATCAGGAGCCAATGTAAGCGATTTTACATTTTGAAAACATAATCGAAATAATATGACCGAATGATTTTATCTATATACATAAATTTTAGTGGTTATATCCGTGTTGTCCAGTGAGGATAAAAATATGACTTCAATAAAAAGTTAACAAACTGCTGGATTTGACGGTTCTGCACCAAAAAATATGTGAACAGGTTTGACTTTGTTGACAAATATTTTGACAGTTGGCTCGTATGGTATCGATAATTGGTTTTTCCGCAAACGTCAAAAAAAGTAGACATTATTAACGTCAATTCATGATGTTGAAGTATGATTTCACAGACGCCACTTTTTTGTACGGCCGTGAGCGGACAAAAAAGTACTTTTTTGTACGCTGACGGCCGTACAAAAAAGTAGAATTTTTAACAGGGAAAATAATTATTAGTTGAACTTTTAAACTTTATTAACGATAATAATTATTAATAGTAAAATTACAACAAACGAAATTTTGATGCTCAAGTACTTACCAAAAATGCACAGTCCAATTGTTGCTTTAAATCACTTACAATATTTCTGACATTATAAAATATTATTGAACTGTCAAATTTGTTTTGACTTGGCAATCACAAACCCAGTAACCACGGAAATGTAGTGCGCAGTTTTATAATACTGAATTTATCAACTTCGTTGCAATCGTTTTGAATTTTTATTTAAATATTAATTAGTTCTATAGTCTGGATGCACTTTGCGGAAAAAATAGCATGTTTCATTCGGAGCAAAAGCACTTTTTGTGGCTCGTCTGAAATTGTCGGCCTCACTAACGTTCGGCCATCAAACATTCAGACTCGCCACAAAAAGTTATACTTTTACTCCTAATAAAACAATATACTATTTTTATTCAAAACATCGATTTTTGTTTGCTTCTGTTGACTGTATCTGTGCTGTACACATTCCTTAATAAGTTCGTAGGATGCCATATAGATTTTAGACTCCGTTTCATATTGTCAAATTGACATTCGACTTTAAATTAGTAGCGTAACGTTTTCATATTTTGTAGGTTAACACAAAATTAGAATATTAAAAATGTATTTATGTATACTTTAAATAAAGCCATACAAGCTTTCGAGATATTTTCACATACAATAGACAGTGATATATGAAAAACACTGGTATCGTTAAAATTTTTATTCTTTCAAATAACGATTGGCGATCCAAATTCAACAGTTTTTGAGTAAACTGAAGACAAAACTGTTTTGAAATTACGTGAAAATGACTTAAAGAAATATGTATTTACTATTTTGAATGAGCATACAGACATAAAGTACCTCTGTTCCAAGTTGGTAGCTGGAACCCTACCGAAACGTTAAATTGAAAATATAAAAAATATTGTGGTCTGATTTCCCAACAAAATGACCAAAAAGAATATTTTTATATGTTGGTGACGTGACAGTTGATGCAGGATGAGTAAAATTTTCAACCTCAAGAGAAGAAAAAAGGTTATGTCCTCTGTAATTTGGAATTTCCACAGTAAAATGTTTATCGGATCATTTGAAAAGGGAAAAAAACATTTCAAAATAAATGGTAGCTGGTGAGAGATAAGGGTTCAATTAAGAGGTAAGAAAAGTTGTGCAAATTTCTTGACGAAAGACAAGAAGATATTGAAGATCACTGTCGAAAGAGAGAAATATGCTGCTGAATTTCGCCTAAGAGTAGCTGTTTTGATGGCAGTTCTACGAGCTTACTGAGAGATGTGATAAATACTGACAGTTAACTCATATAATAATACATTCCTTTTCTCGACGAAAACATTTATCGTACGCCATCAATCCTGTGCATTTTTTCAGTCTGACACATTCATTAGAAAGAAGAAGGGTTATAGAAGTGGAAACAGATCTATTTTGTCTATCTACCTGCATGTCCAATTTCAATTCCATGACCACCTCCGATACTGCTTCCTCCATATCCTCCTTCCCATCCTCCGTGACCTCCATGACCTCCGTGACCGCTATCGTGGGCAACTACTTCACCGTCATCAATACCTCCGGAATATCCAATGACCTTGTAGCCTTCATCTCCACCTCCTCCTTCATGTCCAACATGTTTGACAACTGTGTGAGTATGATGGATGTGCTTTACTTTAAATGGGACGTGGATTATTACTTTTTTGTGTCTAAAAAATAAAACAAAACTCAATAAAAATTGTATTATTTGTGAGAAAGTATAATCTTTGACAACCAATAACTGAATTTTGAGTGAATCTGAACATCATTGTTTCTAGTGTCAAAGTTAACTGTCACGTTTAGTTAAGTTAACGCAAAAGTTTAAAGCTGTAGACTCCGTTTCACGTAAGAAGAAGCCACTTGAAGTTGCAGTCGTACGCGCAAAACCAGCGCCATATTGTAAAATTGACATTCGACTTCAAATCAGTAGAGTAACGTTTTCACCTTTTGTAGGTTATCACAAAATTAGAATCTGTCGGCCTTGTGACTGTCGATAATTTTCCCTTTAACACCAACAACTTTTTTAGGAGGCATGATTTTAAATCAAATAAAAAACACAAAATTCACAGATAAACTAGCCAAACGCCTTAAAATATTCAAAAATCAAAAATATTCGACAGTAAATGAGAAGACAAGGCCGATTTTGGTTTCTGCGCAAGTCAGTTGGCGAACTTCACGTGGCTTCTTCTTATGTGAAACGGAGTCTACCTAAACTATGAATTCTTAAAGTTGATGAATCAGTCGAATAATGGAATTAGCAAGCCGTGAAAGTTTTCGCGCAATTGTCAAAGACAGTTGTCTCAACTAGAGTCTATAGGTGTCAAAAAACTTTACCGGTTTAAGGCAGTAAACTCAAAAAAATATATATATAAAATATATGTTGGTAGTAATAATAAATCCTGGAAACGACTAGAATGATTGCTTCCAGAATTGGGTCTAAAGGATGCAAAAATGCATTTCTGTTCGAGGAAAATACTGTTCAAATAGTGTTCAAAGTATCTACTGTTTTCTTCCAGCAATATATGCAAAATATAAAAAACAACTATTAATCCAGTAAATGAAGGAGGAAAAAAAGGCGAACCTGTAAATTATCGCCTATAAATTTCATACCACCGGTAATAAGAGATAATTACACATCATTTAAAATAAGCCAAGCTCTACACATATCAAGGCCCTGCCCGGGCCTGAAAATGGCCCTCAAAACCTGGAAAATTGGGTTTTCAGCCAATATCTCCTAAAATATGGCCTTTAGAGAAATTTTGTTGAGACAAAAAATGAAGATCATTTCATTCTCTACAAAAATGGTCCTTATCATTTTTTTCGCAACATTTATATTTTTTGCAAAAAATACAGGTGAAAAATTCCAAATTTTGAGCTTGACAACAAATGCCAATTTTTTACAAAATTTGAGGTGGTAAATGTTGGAAATATACTGGCCTTAATGTTTTGACCTCTGGAAACCAATTGTAGATGGCGCCACCACATTTCCCCACTTGCAAATTACGAGCAAATTGCGGGCGATGTCCAAATTGCGTCGGAGCAGAAAGTTTGACCCGTTTTTTCAATGTGGCCAAAGAGTCAAAACGTGACTCAAGTAACAGGGGATGATAGCGGCAGATTTTCTCTTTCACATGAATTTTGAATCATGAGAAAATATGCAATTTTACCCAAGTTATTGGACAATTTGTCCACCCGCGGATGTATAAATTCACGGAGCGTGCTATCCGATAGGTACTCAGCTCAGGAGTTCAAAATTGTGGCTGCGCCTGGACCCGTTTATCTCGTAAACGGTCAATTTTTCGGAAGAAATGATAGGAATCATTTTTGTAGAGAATGAAATGATCTTCATTTTTTGTCTCAACAAAATTTCTCTAAAGGCCATATTTTAGGAGATATTGGCTGAAAACCCAATTTTCCAGGTTTTGAGGGCCATTTTCAGGCCCGGGCAGGGTGTTGATATGTGTAGAGGTTGGCTTATTTTGAATGATATGTAATTATTTGTTATTACGCGCAGTATGAAATTTATAGGCGATAATTTACAGGTTGATTCCTTCATTTACTGGACTATATTGAAATTACTATTTCTTTCGAGCGCTTAGAAAATTTTGTTGAATATTGCGTTAGATACTATTAATGATTACATCAATAACCAGAAGGTAACTAATAAATATGTTAGTTTGTATCTAATTATTCTATATCTAGTTGAATAATATATTTTTGATTTCCCGCCGGCTCGCAAATGTGTAATATGATAAAAAAATCTTATCTACTGAAAAAAAATATTCAGTTTTAATAATTGAACCACACTTTGAAATTAATGGAGATAACTCTGTACTGTGCTTCGATTTACACTAAGTACTTTACGAAGCTTGTTACTTCTAAGCCAAATTCATTACACTACTTGCAAAAATATTTTATTATCTGACGAACTTTATCTATATCTAAAACAATAACTATTTTGATCAAGGTGTTTTTACTAACCCCGCATGGTGTTGTGTGGCGTTTGATATTTATTATGTACGTCAAATGAAATCATTGTATTTCTTCTGGTGGGTAAAATTATAGATTCACTCTCACAATAATTAATATTGCATCTTAAACGTAATAAACTATACCCAACAATCATATAAGTGAAAGCAATTCCAAAACAAGAAGACAACAAATTTACTTTCTAATTCATTAGAAGTTTTCGCTCTGGATTTTTAACAAATAATTCATCTCATTGTCACGGTCATTTCTTATTCTGGTCAGGCGAATTTCTACTTTAGTAATTAGAAGAAAAAAACAGTTGTTATTGTTTTTATAAACATTTCTTAACAAAGCCAAATAGTATATTCGGGGAATGATATTTCACGTATGAAGGCGACTCTGTCAAAAATACTTTTCCAAACAAATCGATAAAGCGTGTAAAACGTCATACGAGATTTTTAATTTGCGGTTTGCTATTAATATATTTATTAATAAGAGTGATAGTTGTTAGAAATAAGTAAAAAGAGATCAGTTGGAGACTTTTTTACACGAAAATCTGCAAGGTAAGGTTTGCAAAGCGTTTTTAAAAGTGTAAACATAGTTGAGGTTATGTGCTTATGCTGTGTTTTTGTATTTTTATTGATAAATAATCCTTTTCCAGATTTACACTTAGTTTCAAAAACTTCTTTAATTAATCACTTTTTATATATTTCTAATACCGATCAATCTATAACTAAATCAAGAGCATACGACAAATTAAAAATATCCTGATAATTTACACGAGCTTTCGATTTGTTTGGAAAAGTTTTTATGACCACTCCTCTTATGATGTCAGACTTAGGCAGTCCATTGCATCCACCACAGATAGTATGTCAAAATATATAGTGAGATATCTCGAAAATTTCTCTACTACAGATCCTGGATCCAGAGGAGCGGCTGCTCTAGGTGACAGGTAGCAAGGGGCGCCAGGTTATTGTTTATTATTTAGTTCGACCAAAAGGTGATGAAAGACAGTCTTGGGCTAACGCCAGCGCTAGCTACACATGTCGTGGTTCAGAGAAACAAGATTAAGTCTCACCTACAACGACTTTTTCATCATTATCTTTTTCATCATAAACTTTTTAATCTGGAGGATATGACATTATAGTTTCAGCGAAAGTATATTGTTTATTCAGATCAAATTGATATGATTTAAAAGTACAAATTATAGAATTCTCTATTAATCTACTTTATTTTAATGAAAATGAAGAGAAATATTTGCAAGAAATTAGAAAATTCTGTTTAAAATAAATTATAAAATTATTGATTAATTTATATTCCTATTTAAAACAAGTGAAAGTTATTAATATTTAAATAATACCTTATATATTTATGATATTAATTTATGCTTGATAAGTCTAATTTATTTAAAAAATTATAATTTTCGATTTTGGTCTGGTGTCAATGATCTTAACTGTTGTGGAATATGCACACTCTCTATTCACTGAAGCACCTTTTCCGTAAATTCTATTTTATAAATAAAAATAATTATAAACAATAATTATTAACACTTACCCTCCTCCACCACCACCACCGGCGTGGCAAATATCTAGAAGAACTACCATGAGGATTGAAGCAATCTAAAAACGACAATGATGAATTCAGGGCCGATTTTAACAGGCAAAATGTTTAGAGGATAATCTAAAAGATTGGCAATACTGGTCATAGCTTCTAACTAATCCACAGCTTGTCATCAATTTCATATTTATTTCAACATCATTAACGTCAATATGAAAAAAGTTATTTTTTTTCAACTATCTTTTTAAAAAGCAGTTCTCTCTAATTAGTGATGAGCAAAATTGGTTTTGCCCTTGCAGATCAAGATCTAGACCAAGACCACCCTTTGACATGCAAGACTAAGACCAAAATTAAATGAACAAAAACAAGATTAAGAATATCAAAGTGTTGGTCTTGATTTGCTCATCACTAGGGTACAATAGTCCCCCGTTACAATAATTTTGCTAGTTGGTAATTGATTGTAAATTATTATTGATAGCCATGATGATCTTTAAAAGTAAAAAAAAATAAGTAACATGTAAAATGAACAAGATCAAGTCGTTGTACGCAAGACCAACTTGCTTTGCTCATCACTATCTCTAATATTGGTTTTTATTCTTTTGATAGATAAATATTGTTTAAATTGTTTTATGGTTTTTTCATTTTACTTTCTTTTTTACAGTTCTTAAAATAATTTATATTCAAATTAACTAAGGAATTTTATGTTTAAGAGAAAGCAACTTTTACAAAAAGGAGTTTGAATAACTGATGAAACCTGTAAACCAAAACCTTCAAAAATCAGTTTTGCCAATCCTAGTTTTTTATACCAATTAATGTATCTTTTAATTTCACTATATTAATATATTTATTTAGGATATTTAAAAAAAAATTTCACAGCTACTCAATTACAAGAGACATTGATTTTAATTTTTTTTATTTGTTCTTATTAATACACAACATAAAATTTTATATATTGAAGAGAAAATTTGATAAATTAATTTATATAACATTAATATTTTATATTTAATTTTACTGAAATTTAGTGAAATTGTATAGTATTTAAAGTGTAAAAAAATTGGTACAAAATTATTATAAAAATTTAAAAAATATTTCTGGAATATTCCAAGTGAACATAATGAAATAGTGATAGTAATATTTAAAATAAATGAATTTATACAAAAATCATATATGCCAATTGCAAATTAAATATTAAAATAAATTTAAAAAATATTTTTCATAAAACTAACATAGTGTTAATATTTCTATTTTATATAAATAATTTTAAATTTCAATATGATTTAAATTTTAACATATTGAAGTGATAATATAAATAAAGTAAATTAATTAACCCACAATTGAGTTTTCCAAAATTATGTTTGAAAATATAAAGTAGATGTTATCAAAAATATGAATAAACTAAATTGTAATTAAAATTTAAATAAAAAATTTAAAAAATAAATTTCATTATCAGCAGTGATGTGTGTAGATGAAAAAAAAAATTTTAGAATTCTTGTGCGTTAGGAACTGATATGATTTTGAAAAGAAAAATATTTATGCTTACCAAAAGATGAGAAGCCATTTTCATAATATCTCGATAATACTAGCTGGTGGCTAGATTTACACTTAACTAATTCTAGATGTAATGTGAACTTTCAAGTTCGCCTTTCTCTATTTATATGCTTCATTTTTACGAAAAGATGAAAGGAAAAATATTTAAATGGTGGAATCACGAAAGTGGCGAAAAATACGTTCGAGATTACCCGGAACATATCCTCAGAGGCAACCAGTGTATCGAAATCATATTAAAATCAACTTGGGTAGATTTCGTACAATTTTCAATCAATAAGTGAATATTTCGCTTTGTTTAAGGATTATAATTATTTATTTTATTTTAGGGGCGAAAATCGCATTTTTTTTTCATCTTAAGTATTATTCTTATTAAAAATTAACAAATTTGATAATAGTACATTATACTATAAGGGAGAGAAATGCGGTATTTTGGTAAAGGTGTAATTTGAAGCCCGAGGGCTACAATGCACCGAGGACGAAATAGCATCTCTCCCGAATGGTATATACTATTTTTTCCACGGTCTCATTAACTTAAAAACACATATTTTGTCATTATGAAGTAAGTAGCACCAGAATTATTGTATTCAGATTTGAGCATTTATTTAGTAGTCGTTGAGTTATTGTCGTAACTACAAAATTAACAAACAAAAATAATTGTCAAATTAAGATGCTAGTTTGGTTTAGTTTAAAGTTTGTTTAGTGCACAATGAATAATTGCGAGACGGAAAAGATTGTGGAGGCTGCAAATATTGCAATAAGCAATTTGCTGCCTACGAAGTCAAGATCTTTATACGATATAGCCTACAATCGGTTCAAAAAGTGGTGCGCCGAGAAAAATGTTCAAGTATGCAAAGTATGCAAAGAATTACAAGTCTTCCACATTATGGGCGCAATATTCTATGGTTAAGTCATGCTTGATACTTTAGATATAAGCAAATTCCCCAAGCTGATCGCATTTTTGAAAAGAACCGGTGACGGATATCAAGCGAAAAAATGGAAAATATTGACAAAGGGTGAAACCGACCATTTTATATCAAGTGTAGATGATAAAGAATTCTTAATGATTAAGGTAGGATTACTTTTGTTGTTAGGTATTCCAATTATTAAGTATTTTGATTTTTTATAAGTTGGATTAATTCTGGGGATTGCCGGAGCTTGTCGAACTGATGAACTAGTCAATTTAACTGTAGATGATATTGAGGATGAAGGCTCTTCCTTGATTGTAAAAATTCCAAACACTAAGACAAAGATTCCACGAACCTTTGTGGTTACCGATGTGGGAAATATGCTTGAATTGTTTCGAAAATACCTTCGTCCTCCCCACGTCAAGCATAAGGGCCGTTTTTTGTACTACAAAGCAGAAAAAAGGAAGTTCGTAGCCAGTTGGCAAGAATACCATGGGAAAAATTCCAAGTGTAGTAGCTTCGTATTTCAGCCGAATGTAGTCAAATTTGGTTACCAATGTTAGAAAGAGAAATTTCCAATAATCAATTACCGGCGTTATCAGGATAGCATCATAAGTTTTTATCCAGGTTTTCTTATGATTTATCTTTGGAATGGTTGTTAATCGATACACACTTCAATACACAAAATCACCAAACTGAGTTATACATATTTTGAAAACAAAATAATCATACACAAAAAAGTAACAACAAACGCGTTTATATTAACAAAATTTCCAAAATAAGCAAGAAAAAAGCGCTATCCCAATAAAAACCGTTCCTGGAACGTGCACTTCACTGGATTCCATTTTTAGTGGACTACATATCGTTAGAATGTCATGAAATAAAATATTTTATTTCTCATTTTACCAGAGGTGTGATCTACTATGAATGGACCTTAATAAAATTTGACAACAAAGTTTTGTAGTCTTAAACTTCAAAATATTATTGATTGTCTAGTTGTCAAATTTTTTTCGTTGTGTCAGATAGGGACCAAAACATTTTTCATTAATTCATTATTAGTTAATCTTGACAACGGTAGCTGGAACGCTACCGAAACGTTGAAATAAAAAAATAAAAAAACATATTGTGGTTTGATTCCCAAGAAAATAAGAAAAAATAACAAGTAATGCCACAAGGAACTTATAGAAGATATTCGTATTTAAAATTACCTGATGCTGCATGTTATACTGGTCACTGCTTAAGAAGATCTTCAACGACATTACTGGCAGATGCTGGTGTGGATATCACGACAATACAGCGTCATGCTGGTTAGAAATCAACGACAGCCGCTGAGGGTTATGTCGAGAACTCCATTGAAAATAAGACCAAAATTGCTAATCTGGTTTTAGTAGGTACCACTACTAGCGCAATCACAAAAACTGTAAATGTAAGCGAAAGTAATATTCCTTCTAAAATTAATTTTGAAAATTGTACAAATGTAACATTTAATTTAAATGTTATCTTTTTTTTGCATGAAAAACGTCTCCATAATGTAAACTCCCTTGGGAGCATTATACTACCTTGAGAATAATCGACTACTTCTGTTTTAATTTTGATGTCATAGAAACTGATTTCTACTTCCGACCGTGGAAAAAAATTATTTCTCTTCTTAATTGTTGTTTATAACGATATTTGTTTATATAAAAATATTCGTTAATTATCGTTAACTTAAGCTTCTATTAAGTGGCAGGTGAAAGGGTCTAGCGCGCTTAAGGGACATTATAGAAATACTGAAGGGCAACAGGTTTTTACACATAAAACCTGTTAAGACTTGATGCTGCGGACGAAATACCTTTCAGTAAAACAAGAGGCTACAAACCCTTTAAAAAACGAGGGTTGTCCTTTTTTAAGCACTTTTGTTTTTCAAAGGATTTTCCGCGAAGAGAAATGCATTTTTGCATCATTTGGAGCCAATTCTGGAAGCAGTTATTCCAATCGCTTGTTGGTACATTTGAAATAGAGTTTTTGGATGCGTTGGCTGCATCTTGTGGGGAATGAAACCTTTGACCACGTTTATTTTCGGGTTTATAGGAGAAAATCCAGGATTCATCACCACTGATTCATTGGTTCGGTACCATCAGTTAAAGGCTTAGAGTTCTCGGCATCTGTCTTTAGGCTTTTTGGAGAAATCCTCCCTTGGGTGCTCTAGTCCTAGGAGTCTATATCTCCAATGAGATAATGCTTCACAATTTAAGATAATGTAAGAGGATGTTCCCTCCTCTTCCATGCCCAACCGACAGATAGGTTCCTCCTTATATATGCCGATTATATGCATGTGCTTCCTAAGGGTACAGTGACCGGTAAGCAAACCCGTCACTATCCTTATCTGACCCCTGCTAAGGTTTAGTATTTCAGCGTCTCCGAGGGTTTTTTGACCAGGAGTTTGCTGTGTTCCTGTTACGGCACGTGTCTCCAGTACGACTGTTTGGATGCATCGAGATGTACAACCACGTGCAGCAGTTTTTGATATCTCAAATACTGGTTTACGACCAGTGAATACAGTTTCAGACCCTAGCTTTACTAGGGTATCTGCCTTTTCATTTCCTACAATACCCTTGTGCTCCGGAATCAAAATCACCACTGACAACGTCAGATGCATTATCCAATGAAAACACTAATAAATTATTCCCTATGTAAATCAATTTGGCTGCCACCTAAACCTGCGCGAAAGGTTAACTGGTAGGTGGTCCAATATGATTCGTGGTGCTAAGTGATCTGTGTTGTAAAATGTAGAGCACAATGCAGTAGTTGCTAATGTCTGCTGTATTGTGTCCATGATGTCTATTACTGAACCACAGCATTCCATTCCATCAAACAGAAGCGAGACCTTCGCTCTTATTAAAAACAGCCTCCATTATTATGAAAGAAAGGCAAGAAAATAAACTGAAATAATTTTAGTAAAAACAAGATTTTATTTTTACACTACGTGGATTTCGCACGTTCTTAATAATAGTGATAATAAATACGCTGCACCTCGCAAAAATATATTTCACTGTATCTAAACAAATTCAATAATTTTTTTCTTCACAGAAGCTTGCTGCAATATATTTTTACGTAGTGTAAAAAATGTTATAACTTGATAATTTTGATTTAAACAATATCAATGTGTCATCTCTCGATTGCCATCTATAAATCATACTGTTTATTTAAACTTTCCTACTACCGTAAAAATAAGACCACTAAGCAGAAAGGTTTATTGTTAACAAACATAGTCTATCCCCTCCCTCGAAGATGTCAGCAGCTGCTTACTCATTCCGATTGCTTAGGTTATTCTAACAAATTGCTGAAACCCAATGCCAATAGCTTAGGATCACCACACGCATTAGGTTTATTCTGAACAGCGTTGAAATATACGCTACAGGTTCTTTATGAACAGCGTGTCTAATTTAAACATAACCAGGGTGGATAAACCATATAAGGTTGTGGTGTTCGACTCCTTTTCTCGAGAGATGTACATATTGAGAGAAGTTGAGAAGACAAGCCCAGCCAATGTTTACCAGCCTTTCGCTTTGCGATTAGCAGGTTATTAAAACTTGGATGTGGATTTCCAAGTTACAATGTTTTATAATAATCCAAACAAAATAGGTTAGAATCTTCGATCATTAGGTCTGAAATCGCATGGTTTGTTAATAGGTATGTACCTACATGGTGTGCAAAATAAGATATTCTTTGTCAATTTAATATAAATTAATAAAAGGAATTCAAACATATTTTTTTGTATGTATTGTACATGGTGTGCAAAATAAAATATTCTTCAACAATCAAATATAAATTGGTAGAAGGGATTCAAACATTGAGTGATCCGAAGGATTTTTTTATATTTTTTCATCAATTTATATTTTTAGGTGCGGATATTAAGTATTACCCTCCCTAGGAAACTGCGATATTTAAGATAAAGATTCAAAATCTTTGTCAATTTTTATTTTTATCAAGGTGTTTAATAACATATAAGAAATTGACACCTCGTTTACCCCCTACACTTGATAGCTACCACCTTATATATTTTAAATATTGGTGGGTCAAGTGATATTCTGTTGGAAAGGGTTTGAAAAGCAGAACTCAAAAATATATCTATCACACTTTGCTTTAACGTCAATTATCTGTTTGTTAAAAACGATTTATTGGTTTAAGATTCACATTTTACGATATAACACTGGTTTTTGCTTTAATTTGTTACACTCGATAACAAAAAATTTTTAATTTGTATTCTTGAACGATTAAACCGATTTATTTTTCTGAGTAATAAATAATAATTCTTCCAGTCCCTTTAATTTTAAAGATATTAATGTAATACATTATTTTTTTGATAATTTTCATTAATTAATTGTTCCATCAAAAATTTAAAACTTATATTTTTGAGTTGTGTTTTTCAAGCTCTTTTCCAACGACAACTATTTAGAAAATCGGAGGTGGTAGTTGTCGAGTGTAGGGGGTAAAAGGATTTTTTAACTACTTAAAAACAGAAATTTCATAGGGGGGATGCTTTTAATGAATTTGTTTAAATTTGATCTGGATTACTTTTATGCTGTTAATTAGCGGTAGTTAGTCTCGCTATAAAACGTATATAATATAGCTTGTTTGTTTCACGCTCAATTATTATTTGAAATTAAACCAATGATTAACTTGTTTATAAAAATACCGCCGAGCTAATTGCACTATGCATCATAATTACACCATAATTAACCAAGGTTTGCCGACTTTTATTTGGATGGTTTTCACTTTTTCAATTAAACATAAACAAAAAAATTAAGACACAAAAAATATTTTCCGATATGGTGAAAAATAGGGAGATAAAAGTGCCTACTAACCCTTATATCCAGTCACAAGTTAGCTTATGCCAAAACATTAGTTTTTTGAAAAAGAAATGATCTCAAATAATACCTGAATAATTTTTTTCAAGATTTGATTTTAATGTTACTTATTACCAAGGTAATTTTTTTCATAATTTTCCCAAAATAACCAAAACGGCACATATATATTGTTTATAACAAATTTAACTGTTAACAGATAGAAAGACAGTACAATTTTATATGGTTAAATATTATAAAATATTGTACAATTACAATAATTAATGAATACACCCATTCCTTGAATCCAAATAGAAACTATTTTTATTAAAATTACAATAAACAAATTGGCAATGTCATACGAAGGTTGAATGAACACAATATTGAGTATGTTTGGTTGCCTATATTCACTGCCGATTTAAGTATACAGTATCGCTTTAAAGTAAAATTTTACAGATAAGAAAAACGAAAACCTTATTTAGTGTTGTCATAATATATACTGAATTAAAAATACCATTTTAACTTGACAAAAGGTCTTATTCCATGATGTTCCTACCAAGTTTAATCATAACCTTCCCGAACATTGACAGACAATTCTATAGATAGGTACATAAACATATGAATTGATAAATAAATATAAAAATCCTTCCAATCTCTCAATGTTTAAATTCCTTTTATTAATCGATATTTAATTGTCAAATATTTTATTTTGCACACCGTGTACACAAAAATATGTATGCATGGTGGCCTATATATAATTCCCAATTTTAATAGTTCGGCTTCACATAAATCTCACCCAATTCTGCAGTATCGACTTGAGGTAAAACATACCCAATTTTACAGTATCGCTGTAAGGTAAAATTTTACAGATAATATTTAAAAGAAAAACGAAAACCTTATTTAGTGTTGTTTCAACATATTATTTTAACAAAATAATGATAAAAAGAGCAATTGATGACGTTCCTATCAAATATAATCGTAATTTGCCCGAATATAGACAGACATTAATTTAACATACGGTGCGGATAAATCTAAAAATTAAATGGTGTTTGTCTCAAATTATAGCATAACCAGTGAACTACTTTTCTAGTGTTACATCGAAAAGTGTGAATCTTAAACCAATAAACTGATGATTGAGATTAAAGCAAAATGTGATATATTTTTGTGTTCTACTTTTCAAACCCTTTCCAACCACTTGATCCACCTTGCTATTTAGAAAATCTGAGGTGGTAGCTGTCGTGTAGTGGGGTGACAATTTTAGGTATGTTATAAAACACCTCGATTAAAATAAAAATCGATGGGGTCAAGGATTTTCCACCTTTGTTTCGGAGTTTCCTAGGGGAAAAATATAAATTGATAAATAAATATAGAATTCATAATTCATTCCCGTCTCTCAAAGTTTGAATTCCTTCTATTTATTTATATTGTCAAAGAATATTTTATTTCGCACACCATGTACATGAAAATTTGCTGGTTATTACTTGACCAGGCCATTTTGAAAATGATGATTCTACACTATTTTGTTCGGATTATGCAAAAAGGTATATGGTACCCATATATCTACTAGAGTGAATAATGGTTCATAATTCACTACAGTGAATTATGAACTCATAATTCACGCTTCTGCATTTAAATAACATGCCATGACAACTCAACACTCACAAAATTTCGGTACATAGAGGTGACTAGAGATGGGGGTACAATATGAAATAAGCTATTAAATCTGTGTATTTTGTTTAGGAAATTTGTTTCTGAAATATATCGTATCGATAAAATATCGAAATTTTTAGTATTGATACGTTTCATAACGGTATTTCTTAATATTGATATTTTTAAAACAATATATTTATAACGGTACGGTGTATCGATGCTTTACACAGTATCGCCCATCTCTATATGTCACATTTGACGTACTTATTAATTTTGACGTTCGAATTGTCAATAATACCAAATTATTACTTTCCGTTCTACACTCGCCTTATTTAATAAAGAAATCAAGGGTCGTGGACAAAGTATAGTATTCTACTCGCAATTTATGGCCATTATTCATGCAGGGTGACGTTTGCGTCCCGAGCTGTAGGCGTGAATAATGGCTATCATAAATTGCTCATTTAATAATATATTATTTTAACGTTATTTGCAGGGATGAAAACAAAATCATGCAATTAATATTTTATTAAAAATAACAATACGTTTTATTAATCCAACTGATTTTCATATTAGGTACCAGTGTATCTTAGCTATTACTCATAATTAAATCTTCTTTTGCCATCAAATCTAAAACCGTACGCCGCAGAATTCTTTGTATCCACCAGAGCTGGATTGCGATGTTTATAGAATGAACCATGCGAATGTGCAGCTCTAGAAGATCCAGTCTCTTCATTCTTAAGGTAAAACGCTTCGAATGTACCTTTAGGAAGTAAAACAGTCTTTAAATTCGGATCTTTCGGGTCGTAGCCGACAGTTAGGAATACTAATGAACAGCATATTATTAATTTTAAATAAACCTGCATGGCTAATAACAAAAACTAAAACACCACAATCGACAGCTTGTATATACTAAGCAAATAAAATTACTTTCTCTTTTTGTCGACGCAAATGTTGTCCTGATATTATGAAAGGACGACAACCGGATAGGTGCCTACTTATTTACGAAATACCTAGCCACGCCTATAATTATAGATCCTATTTTGAAGTGGAAGATAAACATAGAGATATGTAATTTATATTTCATCTAGATTATTGATTAGTTTGTCTATTAAGTGTGAAAATTAATTGTATGTATGTTTTAAAAACGATTTATTTGTTATACATAGGAACAATATAACGGTATTGTCGGTATTTACAGTTATTTTGTTGTTGTTTTTTAAAATACACAGTTTTATAGTAAATAGTTTAACTAACTTAAAACCCGTAGCCACTGAGGTGAACTTTTTGTCCATAACCTCTGAGGTGAAGTCTACCAGACTCCTGGAGTTTGACGACCACTATTGCAATAAAATGAATTTAAAAAAATAAAATTCAGCCAAAACCACAAATATTATTGTATTCCAAAATAAACAATATTTTTTATTTATTAAAAAATTAAAGGGGAACAAGTACATGAGTATTATGAAAAAAAAATATTAAAGATCTTAAAAAAAAGGTATTAATGTTTTATAATTTTGGGGGAAAATAAAAATTTTCACATAATAGTTAACACTTCAAAGAATTGTACTGCACATTTCTCAAACAAAAGTTCGTGCAATATGTTTTTATTCCTTTTTTTTCGAGACACGGTGAACTCCTTCGATGCTAATTGTATATTAACAACTATGTACAATCAGTAAAAATCACACAACTTTGATTAACTGACAGAAGAACACTAAAGGAAGGTACTGAGGGCCACATGAATATCCGATTAAAATTATTAGTAGGGGAAACGATGCAAAGTCCTTCAGAGTCTGATAGACTCCACCTCATTAGTTAAGGGTTAATAAGTGATCAAAACTACAACAAAAAATTTTACAATATCTTCACGCAGCTTGCAATTTTGAAAATACCGGTTGTGAAAAAGTAAAACGAAGGTACACATGGGCGTAGCCAGGTTTTAGTATCGTAGGGGGGGGTTCAAGAAAAAAAAAGTATATAAAATAACTCTCATATGTATATAACAAACAATACTCAATAGATAATACTAAAGTCTGTCCCAATGGAGTTGATAGCACGGATCGGGGGTTAGGACCATAAAATAGTTGTAAACCATAGGCGCGACGGAACTACAGTTTGGCAAGTTTATCTGAAGCTACGCGGCATCGTTAAGGGGCGAGGAAACATGGCGGATATCTGTAAAAAACGTAACAATGGCGTTCGGTACCTATTTTTATAATAGTATTTCAAATAATAATAATTTTTATATAATAATTATATATAGAAACTGATTTTTGCTTTGCTTTAAAGGTAAGGGTTTTTTTCAAAACACGGTATTTGCTAAAAACAAATAATGTTTAGCATCGTACTTGAATTCAATGTGGAAACGAAATAGTTTAAAATCTGACACTGACATTACCAACGCCATTGGATAATCAATGTCAGTCAATGTACAACCCAATTTCCTGTTAATATTTAAATCTATGAACCTTTATAGAATACAATTTGAAGTAGTACCTATTTGGCAACTAGCAAATAACGTCTATTCGTCCAATTAAGATGGCTTCAAGTTCAAGTTATTCTCCAATTCCTATTCAACGAGTTAGCGAAAGTGCATATTCTTTGCGGGGAAAAACATTAATCCTGAACGTTCATGATGTTATTGTGTACCAAAACCCCACAAGTTCTGTTCGCGACATAATTATGAACTGTGCCAATATGATAGGGGTAGGAGAATCAACGATTTATAGATTTTTACGTGAGAGAAAATGCCGGAACCTCGGTGAACCTATTCCTCACCCGGGGAAGAAACCATTAGATGTTGAAAACAGTGTTCGTAGAATAGTGTATGGTATGTATTTCGTAAAAGAAATACCAACATTGGACAAGATTGTGCAAGCCGCCCAGAATTACGAAAACCTGCCACAACTATCAAGAACTGTACATATGGAGAATTCTTCATGGAATGAACTTTCGGTGGGAAAAACATTTTTTCTTATTGATAGGCCGGATATTGTTTGCTGGAGTCGAGAATACTCAAGGTCAATCCGAAAATATCGCAACGAATGTAAGAATATTTTCTATTTGGATGAAACCTGGCTAAATGAAGGACACACCGTATCGAAGGTCTGGCAGGATAAAAATATACTGAATTCCCGACATGCTGTCATGGAGGGTTGGTCAACAGGATTAAGGATTCCCTCTGGAAAGGGACGCAAGTTTATTATAACCCATATGGTGAAAAAAGAACGTTTGAAAAGTTTAAAAAATTTGTAATCGATGAGATGGCAAAAGGTAGAGGTATTATTGTACATCACTTACTCCCTTACCACTTTTAAACTTCAAGAAGTACGGCAACTTTTGATGGATTCATTGGCAAATGTGACTAATTAGAGATACAAAATTTTGAGCCTACCTACCCTAGCCACCCTACCTCCGTTTTTCGTTTATTATAGGCGCTCTATAACTTTAACGACAATCAATAGTTTTCATCATAATTCAACACATATCGCTTCCCGACCAACTGGCAAATCAAAGTGTAACTAGAGTATTAAATAAGAAAGAAGAAAATGGAACAAAGAATACCTAACCCAATTTTTATAAACCAAATAAAACTCAACAATGTAGTAAATACTGTCGTTGAAGGGAAAGGCATAATTTATTGAATATTTAAAAATTTCGCGGCATGTCGACGTTAGCAGGCGCAGAATACTGTAGCTGCAACACCACAAGAAAATATTTAGGATCTTGCCTATGACCCTTTCAAGTTACTCACAGACCGACAATTGTTAGAATCAAGATGAGTGATTGGTTGGTTGGTAAACAGACGAAACAGGCCGGGTTAGTGGATCCCATCACTGCAGCCGTTGGCTTATTGTATTGTCCTGTCTGTCTGCTAGTCCTTGATGAGATCTAGAAGTCTCTTCACAGTATCTCTTTTGGTGAGGTTGGATACTGGGATACTGGCCCTATCTGTCTATACCTCCACCAACGTAGAGCCTTACCTTCGAAAATTATATGGGTGGCTGTTTCGTCCTCCCCACCACATAATCTACATACATATAGGTTCTTCTTGGAAGATCTCCATTGTGTGGAGGTGCTTTCTCAGGCCGCAGTGTCCGGTCATAAGGCCGGTTACCAGCCTGAGTGATTAGTCAAAAAGCTTTCTACAAAGAAATAGCCAGATAAAGCCTGCAACGATTTTTTGAACCTAAATATAATATTAGCAAACATTTCAAGTAGGTAGGTATTTTATTTCAGTTCTTCATTTCAAATACAATTTCATTTATTTCAAAGTGATGAACTATAAAGTATAAAGGGAGAAAATATGTATAATAGAATTGCATTTGTTATTATTAAAAAAATAACTAAAATTTGTGATAAATCAAAAAGTGGTTCAGCAATAAGTTTTTTATTTAATGTAGGATAAAATAAATCTAATACAAAAATTACATTCTAGGAATGTTTATTGTTTCAATTTTCATGAGTATGAATGCGAATATTTTTATATATTCATGTAATCTAAAAGTATTAAATTAATTCAATTGCAAAAAATACACACCATTTGACAACGCCACTAAAACTATCACCTGATCACACAACAATATTTATTTGTGAACCTAGGCTACCTAGACATGAGATTTTAGTGTGTAACTTTATAACCTATAAGTGTCGAGACGTTCCTCAGGAACTAAGTAGAAGTATAAAGGCACAAACATGCATCATTTCAACTTGTTAGGTACAAAAAATCGAAAATCCAATATACGTATTTCGTTTCTTAAAAAAAAATTGCTGAGGTCATAGTATTATTCTTTGGGTAGTTCAAACTGTAAGGCAACCAAGACATATGTAAGCAGGTTAGCGGATATCTGAAAGCAATAAATAATCGTGTAATATTATTGTTCAAGTAGACCAATAAATGAAAAACCCAAAAAAGGTTTATTTAGTTCGGTCCAATGGTAAATCTGAGAAGGTGAATATAAATTTTTTTATTTCTAAGGAACTAAGCTTATAAACAGTGTGAATTTACCTTAAAATATTTAGACAAAATGCAAATATGGAGTTTGAAACAGTGAGTTGATTATTATTTTTCCAAAAACTTATTTTTCAAACCTTATCTTTTTAAGAGTAAGCAAATAAGGTTAAAGCAGCTGTAATGTTAAACTGGAAAAGGATGAATTTAGAGTTTTTTCGTAACTATTTTATCCATATAGTTACGTTTTCCTCCACATTTGCAGGTCGCTAACGATTGCGACCAAAGTAGCAACGATTATATTCGTCGACAAATTTTGCAAAGAGATGTTTTCCTCCGATCTGATCTTGTTAAATATTCGTCAACAAATTTCAGTCGGTTTTATATTAATAATTATTGTATTATTATATTTTTCATCTACACCTATAATAATAAAATGAATATTTCTAAACAAACAGTGATTTTAATGCTTCTACATTATCAGGCTCAAAATGAAAATTTGCTTCTTCAGTTAGCACTAGAGTCTGAAAGAAGGCGGGAAAAGGTATTTCCAATGTTTAAAAATATGCATTATGAAGGATTTCACTCTATTTTGATTAATAAACATTTGGTTGGTCTTTCATTGTGCCTAAAAATAAAATAAAAATAGAAAATAAATACATTTTTGATCAAATCATTAATACAACATAACCTTTAAAACACTATCCTACCTGAAAAATCGTCACGAATCGCTTGTCTGCTCCCAGAGAGGTCTGGCGACCGGTGACTGAGCGAATAGCGACTTAATTTGGGTAGCAGCTACTCAGTAGCGCGTAGGAAAACAGTCCCGTTTAAATACATGAATAGGTGTCTTGGCGAATAAGTCGTCGCTACTTTTTCGCGGCTACTAGCGACTGGCGAATGTGGAGGAAAACGTACCTTAAGGTTTATATTCTTTGTAAACAAGAATTTCAACAGACATTTTAAATATTTACTCACCGGTCCTGCAATTCCAAGATCGATTGTGAATATTCCATTGGCTGTGAAGGGTCGGTGATTCTTTATTTTTTCTATAAAAAACCGAACTTGTTGATGTTCATCTGGATTGGTTATTCTAGTTGAATATTCTAATAAGAAATCAATCAAACCGAACACCTGAAAATCATAAAATTCGTTTGTAATGCCAAGCTTTTGGATATTTTAACTGCAACACACGAAGCGCTCAGATTTCATGATCATCACCTACTTTAGACTTTCTTGCTTAGAACATTCTAAAATAATTTATTGCTTAACATGTTTGCCAATTTTCAAGTTCAATACATTAAGAAGAAATACAATTATTTGGTTAAAAACTTTTTGTCTCATTGATTTAAATAGTCCACCAACAAAAAATTTCTATAAATTTACTTCAATGAATATCAAGTAGCTGGGCAGATGGATTCCCAACCCCCCTCTTCTCCTTCGAATATTTGTTAGTTATGTGGTTATGTGCGTATGTGCGATTTAGTATTCAAGTGTCTTTTGATTTCTTTTGGCCATAACGGTCCAAAATAAAAATGAATTCGTAAATAAAACAAAATAAGATTCTTTAAATTAAACAAATTGAAAATAAATTACGAAAAACAACTTAAGATGCTAAAAATAAAAAATTAATGAAATAAAGGTTCAAATAGTCCTCCTTGTTGAGCCAAAACAATACCGAGTTCATTGAACAAAGATAATGTTTGCACAATGCTGGACAATTTTCGCCTTTAATTCTATCAAATTTTGATCCCGTTCAAAATTGTGCCAAGAAATCATTCGTTAAAATTTCAATTTTCTCCTGAATGGTGTACATTCTCATTTCTCTACGAATTTATTTTATTTTTAATAGTTATGGGCTTGAACAGTACTTGGATATCGACTGGTGTTTACTTACTGTCTGACGCTAATTAAGGACCGCCCACAGTTGAGACTACGGAGTGGTGGGAATTGTACGATATGCTCTAGGTGTCCAAATGAACGATTGTAATAATCGTGGTTTTAATCTCTTGAAGCTTGATATTGGTCGACTATGGTTTATTTCAGAAAGGAATAAGGTAATAAAACCTCATTAGGTATGCAAAGGGAGCACAGAGTGACCCAACGAATATTTAAGCCACTTTCATAGTTTGGCATTGATTTCATTGTAAAATTCTTTCTTTTTATCAAGTGCAGGTAGTACCACCCGTGTTGTGGTGAATATATGGGTTTAGCCTATTGTTATCCATTCATTAACACTGAAAATAGTGTGCCAAAGGCGTGCCGGTAGGATACTCGTAAAAAGGAAAGAATTTTATTTTAACAGAATAAAAATTAGGCATTATGTACATAGTATTAGGTACACTTATTTTTTATTGAACATTATACAAAAAATACATTATACAGAAATAAAATTATAAAAAATCATAATATTCTTCGTCATCTAAGGAACTGTCATCTCCTCTTGACGTTATAATTAACGGGTCGACGGTCCGATCGATCAAGTAGTCAAGATCCCACATTTTCTCCTCTTCTTTAATGACATGCTGGACTGCTTTTCGCCAGTTCTCCTTAATGGCTTGATGAAACAGTAGCTTAACGTCTTTCATTTTAAATGTCGTGTTGTGTCTTGCCACAAATCCTTTCACTTGCGCCCATATAAGCAAAACGTAACTGTATAATCTACTACCTAAGTAATCCCTACACAATATTTCGATATTGGCACTTCAGTCCAGAAAACATACTTTTCCTAATTCTCTTACGCAATTACTTGAAATTTTAATATTACAAACAATACTATTTCAAGACCTACGCCTATGGCCGACACCGAAATTGAGCCGAAATGGACGGAATTCCCCATTTTATTAAACTATACCTTTCTGAAATAGACTATAGTTCAAAAGCATTTCTCATTGCATGTATCTGTATGTTTCTATAGGATATATATGCAAACTCACCGTATTTTTCAATTGTTGTGCATTTTTCAAAAATAAATATAAACCGTATGTATGAGTGACTGCAAAAACACAATTTAAAAAATGGATCGTCGGAGCTTGTACGTCCTTAAAACTGTAAACCATATAAGCTATGACCGCGTACCAATGGATGATGAGCACTCCTAGTTCAACTACTGTATGTGTAATAAAATATGGATCCATACATTTATTCCAACTGTATATACATAAGCTGATTTCTTCGTGATATATTCTTAAATATTCAATAACTTCAGCAGGTCTTAGATTTAATACATTTGGTTTTCCTGGATGATTTTCTGTACAAAGTTTGTAATGTATAACTCCTACGGAATTAAATTAGTTAAAATATCATAAAAAATATATTTCTTTCTACAAGCGTTCGGAAACTAACCACTATCCGGACAAATTACAATGTAGAAAGTTGTACTTTTTCTCAAGCGAGCAAAAAAGATTGGGAAACTGGAAATTGAGGCTGGAATAACCTCTTGTAACACTTTCTGGGGCCAGCGCTAACTATGAAAAGTATTTAGGTGAATACTCGTTACAAATAAATTAATACTAACCCATAAAATCAGCAGAATTACTACTTTCATCAACATCCTTCATCGGATGTACCGGAACATATTTTAGACAACTTGTTGTGAATTTTTCGAAACATACTAACATAGCTGTGATGAAACCAAATATTGTGAACAGCACAAAGTAAAAAACAAACGGCAAATTAGATAAAAGCCTGTAAGTTACGTTAGCGGCATTAACTTCATCCTGAAATTTATCGTAATAAATGAACCAGGTGTACATTCCGACTTGAAAAAGTATAACCAGAAACAGTGAGAGAAGCTTCACGTATTGTAGCAGATAAACTCTTCGCATAGCGGATTGACAAAACAAATCCGGTCTTAAGGTTCCAATGAGTTTATTCAATGTTTCGATGTACGAGGGGTATTTAAAAAATATTAAGACGGTTACAAGGATGATATAATGTCCGTAAATGGCGTTTGTCAAATTATTTAACAGCATCAATAGCGGGCCGGTTTTAAAAATATCATTATAATTAATATTAGTTATCACTAAACACAGCTGAAGACCCAATATGAATGCAGAGTAAATTAACCAAACTGGGGATTTTTCGTAAACGCACATGTGTTTTTCGTGTTTCCATTTTATTGGAAAATATCCAAATAACTTGAGAAAAGTGAAAATCGGTGAAAGTGTTTTGCAAATACACATGTTTTTATCATTTATATGATCCTTATAGCTGAAAGATGCATTTTGCGTTTGAATAACCATGGCTGTGGGTATATCTGAAATAAATTAAATTTATAAAGTAGTTTAATGGAAAAGTCTTAGATGGTCAAATGGAAAAATGTTAATTTTGCCCCAAATCTCTTAACTCCAAAAACATTTCTTCAGTTTAAAAAAGAAGAAATAGTCGCAATCACATAATTGCAACTTAGACGTTTGACATAAATGCTCCACTCCATCATACGGCTTGAACGAACTTACAGAAAATCTGTTTCTTTGTTTCATCTGCCGTTCCCTAAGCGACAACAACCGTTATATTCGGTCGCAGCCGACAGATAACGGTCTTAGAGAGGTGGGATTCAAAGTATACTGGTATTTCGGATCTCTAACTCCAATCTTGGCACAGTTTCCTAACTGTATGTACTGTTATGTTTAAGTTATACTAGTGAAATTCCATCCTTTATCACCTTTATATGATATCAAAGGTTATTTATGGCATAATACCGGTTCTATATATTCCAACTTCCAACTTTAGGTATACCTCTCATGTCTTTGATAATCAGACTCCCTTTTTTTCCTTGTTATTCCTCTCACAGCTGATACCGGCATATTTATTCATTGTAGCCACATGAATAGTTGGCCTTTGAACGATTGAGTTGAACAATGAACAACCATGGTGGTTGCTTGCTTTCAGTAACTGTCAAATACAATCTAAATGACGCAGCCTGCTCAATATTTGATAGCAGTTACAGATGTACTCGTAGATGGTAGTTGACCAGGAAATTAAATTACTGGCATTTCAACAAACTAGCTCCGTATCTTGTTTTAGCAGGTCTTAAAGGACCGTTGTTACAAGATCTCGCAACTTTGGATTCCTTCTATTTTAATCAATGTCCCACAATTTTGGAATTTTTAGTGGAAACAAAAAAAAAATCAGTGATTTTTTGGTGATTTTCTAATTTACACTTACAGTTACAGTCCAATAATTACGAAATTTTTTGAAAATATTTTGTTTGGTGAAGCCTGGGCATCGAAGAATATCTTCCTATGCAGCAGGATATTACTAAACTCTCAAAAAAAGTTTCTCGATTTTACTCCAACAATATCACTTACCTTGCTTTATTCTATTTGACCGAGAAAAGACTGGAATTTCAAAAAAAAACACAATTACTGAAGTATATCAATACAGAACAAAAAATAATATATTATCTTCCAATCGGACAATTTTCCAATCAAAATATATCCAACGATCTACAAACAATAGTCGTGTTTTGAAGCTGTTTCCATAGAAACAGTAAATAAGTTTCACTGTTTCTGATTACAGTTATTGGGGTGCCATGTCAACAGGGTGTTGTTATTGTTATGAACAAGCGATACATTATGGAGGGTCTGCAAAATAACTGGAACACAATTACAGAGAAATATCTAAACCTATCTATGGTTTATTCACGATAAAAAGGCCATGACGTCTTTCTTAGTTACTTACTTGCTTATCGGAATAAATATAAATTTAGCAGCCGTAAATACTTAATGGATTGGGCAATTTACTGGCAAAACTTCAAGTCGTTGTCAAATCAATTGGTTAAGTTCTTCAGCATGAACAAAATAAAAGATACGGATTGAAATATAGGCGGTGTAAGGCACAACGTTTCTGCGCAACTAACCCGTGCATCATGTCGCTGCTCTCGCGCGAACTAAAAGACTTTTTACATAAGAAAAATAGAATAATGGCGGTTTTCCACTAAACGGACAGTTGAGTTTGTGTTTTCTAGAACCTGAAAAACAAAAACAAACCAAAAACTCTTGTTTCCATTAAGCCAACTACGTTTTGTTCGAGTTTTGTTTTCGGTCCTTTTCCCTTGGGTGTCACGATAGCCGAACACATTTCTTCAATAAACAACCAACATGTTTAGAGAAAAAGATTTTCATATTCTCTGTTGCGGTCCTTGGAAAAAAAGTAAGAGCATACAGCAAAACTCACGAGTGTTTTTCGTTACGTCATAACTCATAAACATCCGAATCAAATCAATAAGATTCACCAGAGGCGCATCATTGCATGTAATGCTGGTGATCTAATTATAAGAGGAAATAAATAAAAACAAAATTTAACATATCATAGTTAGACTACGATTTAAAATTCTACAAATAAATTGTTACAAAACTTCTTGAATGACATTTAACGGCAGAAGTGGTCCGCCATTAGCCAATTCCTTTTGGAAATATTCATGTAATTTTCCAATACACTCACGTTTACTTTCGTCCAAACGTTTACCAGGCATTTTGTCGAAAAATATCGCAATAAATGTAAATGACCTTTCACTTTTCAAGTACAATCGTTATCACTACACAAGTCAGAGTGACAAACTGATGAAGACTTAATTGCGTAGCTTAATGTATATATCAAATAATGATCCGACACTGGTAATTTCAGAACTATAAAACTGTAGAACTGTCCAGAACTTGTTTCTCACCTGTGAAAGGATGTATTATAAACAGCTACTTTTGGTGATGGAAAGTGTTGCAGAAAGAACGAGATACAGACTAAAGGTCGGGCCACACCGGCATCCATCTGTCCGATGGATGGACGTCCGACTTCGGACGTCCACGGAGCGCTCCGATTCACACCGAAAGCATCCATCCAGTGGACGGATGATTTCATGAATCTATTCATCAATGAATATTTTGTGCACTTTTGTCAGTAGCAGAGAGCAGTCAGTGCATAAATAATGTCGTTTAATGTGCCTTGGTGTGAAAGTGATTTGTCAAAAAGTATCCCGTGGCTTGATGACTGCAGCTCTAGTGACGATCAACTTATTCTATTGTATTGTGTAAATAACAATCGTTCTCATTGAGTGCACCCAATCAACAAGAGGAGGAAAATGTTCGGGGAGTTTCATCATTTGATGACCGATTTGGAACTAGCCGAAGAAAAATTTAAAGTACACTCGAAACTTAAAAAAATATACCTAAACTAAACATGAATGAAATAAACAAAATAAACTTGGTACAAAATTGCTATACGTGTGAAAACAATGCGAGAAGAGTATCCTAGACGAATATGTTTTCAGAGAAACCATGTGGACTAGGGTAGTTTTGTTTGATACCGAGTGGAGCGCGTGTGACCGGGCCCAGAGCTCATGTGCAGGAGAAACGTCCATGCGGATGCGAAGGAAAATCACTCCCCCGGCGATTCCAAAACATCCATCCATTGGACGTTTTAAACGTCCAGCGGACGGACGGATGTCTATTTTAGTGATCAAAGATAATGGCAAATTTTAAGGTTGGTATTATTAAATTGACAGAAAACGTACGTCGAATATTATTTTTCTAGATGTTTTGTGTTTCCAGTGTCACTTCTATTGTCCATTTTGATAATTTTCTCAAATAAATATTTTGTCGATACAACATCCAGTCTATATAACTGCCTAAAAAGGATTACTGGTATCTCTCAGTGTACGTAATCTTTCTCGGGTTTCTTCTCTAAATGTAGACACCAAGTTATTAAAAAACTCACATCTTAAATAGATATTTATGTAGACAATCCAATTCATTACCACCTTTGTAACTCATCTAAAACCAAATTAGCTATTCCACCTGCCATAATTTTTATTAATACGAACATTTCAGATAAATAAAGGCGAGCACAATGACCTTCTTACCTTATTTTACTTCCTCAACGAGAGCTGTCAAGGTATCGTCGGTGGACGACAGCTTGGTAGCCATTTTTGTCGTCCAACAACGACTACCGTTGACTATAAAATAGAGAAACTCGTTCATAAACGATAATTGCCCACGAACGACGTCCTTATGTGTTACAAAATAGACCCCTTATACTTTATTTTTTGCTTAGTACATAACAATCACACTAATAAATGAGGTATCCTTAATTGATTTACATTAAAATTTCTCCACAATATCTACCACAGCTGAATACAACAGCCATAACATATTTAGTAAAAATCAAAACAAACAGCTGTCAAAAAATGTAAAAATTTAATATAACCACTTATCACACATTTATCTTTATTATATTATAATAATTATTAAATGATATATTGAGGAACCGCAAAAAATTCAAGTCATTAGATGATTATAACATTTAAATAATACGATATGGCAGCATCTGTGGAATACAAACTTTGACATTGTTTATGTTAATGTTGGATAATACGTCTGTTTACTCTTCTAGTATGTCCATTATTTGGAGTGTGTATAGTAGCTTATTTATTAAGCTATGTATGGCTGTCATTTCATCTTGTCCAGCATTTAAGATGTTATTATATCTCGTCAATTATTTTATGACTGTGATGTAAATAAAGTGTGCCTATGCTAATAAAGTTAAATAATATTAAATATTTGCATGTCTAAATATCAAAACGTTTTTCTAATAGGTACTAATTGGTTTCACATTCGTTACTATATTTTACAAATTATAAACTAAACATTTATTCAGAAAACTCAACAACAACAATTTAACTACATTTACGGTATTTATTTGATTTTGTTTGTTTTCCGTTTCTTTAATTCTTTGGGATAGAATGGTGCGTGTTTTTTTAAAATATTATGTTCGTCTTCTCCGTACAAAGAATGATCGGGTATTCCAATTTCCTCTTCATGTAAAGGTGGATAAAGCGGTTCCTCTTTATGAACCTCTATTGGAACGAGCTTTTCTTTCTCGTGATAGTAGTGATGATGTTCGGGAACTTTAACAATCTTTGTATGGTAAACAGTTCTAATTTTGTGTGGAACGTGAATTCGGTGGTGTATACTAAAAAAAAGGATTTTATCAATAATTATATCGCACATCGTAAAATCACTGGAAATAAATGAAACCCACTGTCACTTCAAATTTGCATTTACTTGTACAAGTGATGAGCAACTTTTGGTTGGGGGAAGAATGGAGTTAATTTAGGACTCATTATCAGAGCTGGAGTTTAAGGAAAATTAATGTAAGGATTTAATTTCAAGAGAGAGATACAAAGTATTTTTCTGAGTTTTATTTTTGTGAGGGACAATGGCACATTTTTGCCAGTAAAATCTTTTTTTTTTCTCGGATAGCCCCGTTTTGTGTAATGTGACCACTGATAAGTTCCGTATGTATCCTCGGATGGTAGATTTGGTAACTTCGAGAGCTGATTCTTGGCCAATATATAGACTTGATTAACCCCCCCAGGATAGTGCATCAGCTTCTTCATTACCTTCGATGCCACAGTGTCCCTTAACTAACACCAAAGTTATTCTGTTGTCTTCTAACAGGACATTGAAGTATTCTCTGCATTCCATATCAGTCGATTTCATTTTTGGAATGCCGGCTAAACTTTGATAAAATAGTACGTACTGGGCAAAATATGAGGAGAGTTTAATATTTTGCGAATACAAATACAGGGTGTTTCTAAATTCATGCGACAAAATTCAAGAGGTGATTGCTCGTATCCCAGATAACACACGAACATACAATGGATGATCAATGGATATCCACATTGGACATAAGGGATATCCATAGGATATCCGTTAAGGTCCAAAAGGATATCTTATGGACATCCATTGGATATCCATTTGCCACAAAATTGGACATCCCATGGATGTCCGTTTCGTACTAAGAATGGATATACATATACATAATAAATAAACCATGGAGAACTCATGGACTTTTCATGGAACTGAACTTGATGCGTTCTGTACATGGACAGGATGGGATATGGACATCTCGTGTACTTGTTATAGACGTGAACTATATATTTGGTCCACGACTAATTGATAATTTTAACATTTTACGTGTACTTCTTCACTTCACTTCGCATATATTGAAGATTATTCATATTTATAAAATTGCCACACTTTATTATTTTAAAATTTTCACCTCGACGGGGATTCGATCCTATGTCTAAAATTCCTCGCTTCTCCAAGTCAGCGCCTTAAACCACCATGCTATGCAGATACATGTGATAGCTTATCAAGCTGTGGTATATACAAGTAGATCGTTTTATATGCAGTTTTTTATCTAGTGTGTATGATGTATGTCAAAAGCAAAAGTGACGTTTTAAATAATTAAATACTTATTAAATATATAATCTGTAAAATAGCATAAATAGTAATTAGTAGTTTTTTGTAATAAAGTATAGTGTGTACCTAAACAGGTAATTAATAGTCGTTGACAAAATATAGTGTTCTACTCGCATATAATGGCTATTATTCACTCATCCGTGGCTCACGACATAAACGCACCATCGTGAATAATAGCCATCATTATATGCTTGTTGAATAATATGCTATAGGACATGAACTGGAAACATTTAGGACATGAACTGGGTATCTTTTGTACAAAAGCTGTCTACACAGTCTAACATCAAATTATTATTTAGTTTTATGAAACCACAGATGTTCAGCCTTATTCACTCTTCCTCCTTCCAAATCAGATACAAATAGACATTTTATGTAATGCCATTTCCATTAGCCGCACTTGTCTAAGCTTTTGCTACCTTCAATTCTTTTTTTTTTCATTACATGAAAGTAAAAATATAATTGGTACCTACTCATTATACGAGTGTAAAAAATTAATCGAGTAGCTGATGGAAGGTATAAGTATAAAATATTGCGGACCTAGTACATTTTTAGTGAGTCTATATTTCGATTCGTCCAAAGGAGGAATAATGGATGTCCAATGGACGTCCATCACTCAAATAAATAGTCACGTCCAGTGGTGAACGAGAGCTGAAGGTCCAGTGAATGTCCCCAAACGGATATCCATTGTACTAGTAATTGGACATCCATTGGATGCCCATTCTGTGTCCATGTCCATGGACCAATCGTGGACTTTATATGGATATCCTGTGTTTACTGGGATGAGATTAAGATGGGTCTTTCCTATAACAAAATTTCCTCTGTCCACCCTTTTCCGAGATATCACCCATAAAAGGTGGCGACTAAAATTGAGTTTTTATTTTTTTTCTAAAATTTCAGTAAATCTAGAAACTTGGAATTCTGTAATTTTCGTGCAAACGCAAAGGACTAGCCACGGGTGTTTTTTCAATATTCCTTTTATATTATACGGGGGTAAAATTAGCAATCCTTGTTTTGTTTAAAATTTTTTTATTCTTAATTTTTTTTCCCAAAACCATAATAGCTTATAATTTTTTTAATAAATTGAGTGGAAAACAAGATATAGGTGGCCAATGGCCACTAACCATTTCCATCATTTATTATGACTCATATTACATTTTTACATATTTACAGAATTTGATTTAAAAATAATTTAGTATTGAACTCAACCCTTAGATAGGAATTTTTGAGGTAAATTAACAATTAAAATTTATTTTAAAAAAATTACACAAAAATTGATAAAACAAATTTAAAATAGTGTCATCAAAGAGAGCTTTTGTAAAAAAATCAATTTAATATACATATGTGGTACTTACTGATGGTGAGAGTTACCTGGGGATGGTGTAGCATTAATTTGGACCAACACGAAAAGCATCAAAAAAATAACCTAAAAAAATATTTACTCCTTTTAGTTTGATACAGCAGCTGTAGCTCACTACAATACGAGGATATATTGAAAAATTCTTAGCCTACTATAGAACCAAACAAAATTTCAATGTCAAAATATTTTATTTCCCAACATATACTCCTCTTAATAGGATACATTTATTACAGCGAACCTGCAACGTCTTTGGACTTTTCAAAAAAAATGTTTCTACTTGCTCTGCAAACCAGACCTCCACAACTTTTATTACCTCCTCGTTGGAAGAAAATTTACGACCTTTTTAACTTTTTTTCAGTTGAGGGAAGAGATGATAGTCGGGCGGAGCCAAATCTGGTGAATAAAGAGGGTGTTCTAGTAATTCAAACCCTAAATCACGAATTTTATGCATGGCAACATAAGATTTGTGTGCAGGGGCGTTGTCCTGCAAACACAAAACACCTTTGAATCGCTTTCCGCGTCTTTTCTCTTTAATTTTGTCCCGTAGAGTGGTCAGTAATGTCGAATAGTAATCTCCAGTTATTGTTCTACCCTTATACAAAACATCAATAATGATTACTCCATGGCAATCCCAAAAAACTGAAGAACTTTTCTAGCAGATTTTTGGACACGAAACTTCTTAGGTCTTGGAAAACCAGAGTGTCGCCATTCCATCGATTGTTGCTTTGTTTCTGGATCGTAGAAATGTACCCAAGTCTCATCCATAGTAACAATTCGGTTTAAGAAGTCTACATCGTTTCCAAATTGAGCACAGATCGAACGCGATGCTTCTACTCTTGCACGCTTTTGGTCAACTTTCAAACATTTGGGGATCCATTTTGCAGCAATTTTTCTCATGTCCAAATTGACGTGAACTATATGATAACGCGTTCGTATGAAATATTCAGTACTTCAGATATCCGTTTTAGCCCAATTCGACGGTCTGATCAAATCATGTCATGAACTGCATCGATATTTTCGGGGACTGACACAGAAACTGAACTTCCCGATCGGTCATCATCTTCAATGGAAAATTTACCTCTTTTGAAGCTTGCAGTCCAATTTTTCACGGTCGCATACGAAGGACATTGATCACCAAGGGTATTAAGCATATCTTCGTAAATCTGCTTACCTCTTAACCCTTTTAAATACAGGTACTTGATGATGGCTCGATACTCCAATTTTTAGATTTTCACAATTTCGGTGGACATCTTTTTTCTTTTAATTTATTGCGTAAGTCTGGTTTACTTTTTTGACGTCAAACTTCACACTGACACTTCTAATAAGTTATTGTTCGTTGCTATGGTAACGCAATATTTTGTTTATGCATAGAACTGGTCTAGGCTAACTAGATATCAATACATCCTCGTATACGGATTTTATTGGACACTAAAGTGCTGTGGTTGTTCAAAAGCATATAGACGTGAAGTTTGCCTTGAAATAAAGCAGATGTCAGGTCTGCTCCAACTGGCATGTATGAACCCTTCTGGAATCGTATCGAGTACTGTATAGTGCGCAAACTGGAATTATATATGTTTTTGAACTAACACATCCAAATTTTCAGCTATGTGCGCATGTCAGTTCCTCCAATTCTATGTCCAAACAAGGAATCGTCAATTATCACCCTCTTCCAGTTGGTACCTACAGTTTTTGTACCGCCCCTGATCGATACATAATGAGTTAGAACGCGAAATAAATACAGCATTTGCGCAAACGATACCTCAGTCATTTTTCTTTGAACTCAACCACACAAAGCGGGTTAACTATAAGATAACCAGTCAATATTCCTCGACTTTAATTCCAAACCATGACGTAACAGTTAACCATTCACACAAACCAGCTCACTGAGATAGTTTGACAGAGTAGTTATCGTATTGGAGGTTAGGTGTTTGTTTCCACAAATCTTTACGTCATAAAAGTTTACCGTGACGTCATGGTATTGTTAACCCAGTTTGTGTGGTTGAGTTCAAAGAAAAATGTCTCTAGAACGGTTCTATCGCCAGTTGGAACACACCTAGATCAGGTTTGCTCCAGCCGCAATCAAAAAGAAACTGTTATAGGCACACAATGAATTCACTTTATCACTGATAGCAATGGCCGAGTATTATCTGATCGTTTCTGACAGTTTCTGATTGCGGTTGGAACATACCGTATATCATCCTTCAAAAATATTGAAGTAATACGCGTATTTAGTGAAAACGTCACGACTGTCATATGTCAAGCTTTGGATGCAAACAAACTTTTATAATTGTATTAAATTAGTTAAGTAATAATAAATATTATTATGTATACACCAACGAAAATAAACACAAACTGTAAATACGTTAAGGAAAACAATATAGATAAATCGGAAGTAACTTTGAACAAATCCTAAGTCATTCACGCAATACAACATAAACATAACCTATACTTCATCACAATTTAAAAAAGAAGACGACAGAATTATGGTCCTATGTCAACCCTTATGTAGCTAACTTCTCTTGTAGGGTATGTACGTCACAGCAGAAATTGCGGACTAAAAACCTTCTGAGAATAAATTTATTCCCCATTATGATTTTATCCACCACTAACTATCAACATTGAGAAAGTATCATATTCTTTTTAAGTTTAATACCTCATTATTAGATTTATTGTAAGTGTACATTATATATGGGAAATAACAACAAACCGGAAAGACAAAATAACCTACTAGCTGTTAAATTTATATTTTAAATTAAATTTAAATCGTTGATAGAAAACAAACGTAAACACATTTTATCTGCTGACATAAGAGCACATAGGAGTGAAATTCGTGTACTTACGCCGACCAGTTCCATGTTTAATTTTCACTGTAACAGGCAGCCGAGAAGAAGTTGAAAAGTAGATAATGACACTGAACTTACGTATAAACCATCTGGATGTTTATATACATTAAAAGTCGGAAGTGGGGTAAAACTACCATTAAATCACAATTTCATGAAGTATATATTATGATCTGAGCTAGTAGACGATAAAAAGTTTTGATTTTTAACACGCAAATAGTATGATAACTTTGATTAAAAGTATATTAGAAAGTCTTAAATTGTAATATTTACACAATAATATGTTTGATATACTTCTGTTGAAAGTATATTTCACAATATTTCGTTGACTGGGTATCTGATGGTCTTGAGGATTTAATATTAAAAGTTTATAAATCCCTTATTGTACAGTAAACAGGAACCCAAGGCCTTGATCAACCACTTCATGTAGTTGCCGACAATCTCGGACTAGATCTGTAGGCTAAAAAGCATGTGTTTTACTCTCTTCGAAAAGAAGAAGATGTCAAGGAACAAATAACCCAATAAAGAAAAAAGAAGAAGAAGTGTACCTACTGTATTTGTTGGTCGTCTTGAAAAGGGTGAAAAACTGTGTATCCACGTGCTAGAATTTTGAGGACTTAGCTGCTTATAGTTTGGGCTCCCGAATCTACACGTGCGTATATTTCCGGTATAGACTATCTAACTAGACCATTAAATCGAAGTGGACGAAGTCGACTTATTTCAAGGTGAGTGCTTTAATATTTTCGAGGCTTTGGGTCTCATGATTTAATACATGTTTCAATTTAAATCTACCAGCAATGTAACGAAACATTTTAGTCAATAGAGGCGGATTTGTGGAAAGTTACAGTCCAATAATACTTCATTCAATATAAATAATAGTGCAGTGACACATATAGTGTGCAAAATGTACTGTTTTTGAACGTCTTAGAGGAAAAAATTTAGCAATTTGTTACTGAAATATTCATTGTGGAAAAAAGGCACTACATTGTTGGTGAGTGGAAAGTGATACTTTGTGCTTTTATGCATTTTTTGAAGTTAGTAACAAAGTGGGGTTACAATTTAATGCATGCTAAAATTAATTGTCTTCTGTGTGGTAATCAAAATCAAATTACAAAGGTGTAATATGATCAATTTTGTAAAGAGTTACAGGACATTGCATTGAGAGAGTGAATATATGTTGAATTTCTTATTCGATATGCATTATTATATGAATTAATTAATACATTTGACTCATTATGCTTAGAAATATTGGTTTGTGTGGATAATGGGGATAGTAATGTAGAGGAACAGGATGTGGTTCAAACAGATTTCAATAAGTTACCTACAATATTCTAAGTATACAAGTTTTTTTATAATAAAATTGTAGGTTCTAGTACTGCACAACCACCAGTGGTAGGTAACAACATTTTTGAGATAATTTATCAGGTACATTCTACTGAACTAGACAATGAGTCAGTAGTGGATTCAGATAGTGAGTTTAGGTCAAGATATTTGAAATTACCCTAGATTGAAGTTCGAAAATTTTATAGAACATCTATGGATAAATGTCAAAATTTTATTGATTTATTTAATACATTGGTGCATAATAATGATGCTCTGTCAAACATTAAAAAGATGTAATTTCTTATACTCTCATTAAAAGACAATGCAACTAGTATTGAAAATTACTGAGGGTAACTATCAAAATTAATTTAGAAATATCAGAATGATAGACAGCTATTGAAAATGTACAAAGAAAGTTTCTAAAGTAGGTACTTGGCTTTCAAAGATAAAGGAATGAGGAGTTCATATGATTTTTTACTTGACAGCTTTAATTTTGAGAATCAAGATTTCTTGCTTCTCTGTCATGTCTTTTCAAGCTTGTACATTGTCTTATTGACTGTCTAAGTTTTCTAGAGCTGCTTCAATTTTATAATATGCACAGCCTAATGTTTTACAATAATAAAGCAAGAACTAATCTCTTACTGAGATCACCTGCATTTAATATGTCCAATAATTTTTATAAAGTTTGCAATGAGTGTGATTTGTTTTTTCACTGTATCAATCACATTAAACTTGTAGCAGGTAATTTGTAATATTTAATTCTGCTCAGTGTCTTGCATTTTACTTGTATTTTATTTTTTATTCTGTATATTCTTTTATCACTTGTTTTTATTTGACTACTTTTATATTTAATATAAACATACATGTATCTATTGCCCTTTAAAGGGATTGTAAAATCTTTTGGGCAGTAAATGCTATTATTATTATTAGTATTATAAGGATGATAAATTTGGGAAAAGTCTAAGTTCAGACAAAATAGTGTCAACTCACATATTAGTACTAATACTAGTAATGGATGTATAATGTGTAAACAAACTCAATCTATAACAAAATGAGATAAGTTTTTACAATTAAAAGGAAAGCAAAGAAATTTGCAAAAAAGTAAAAATTATGTTTTAGGTGTTTATCAGATGTACATTATATATCTAAGTGTAGATCTGATTATTTATGTAAGTTATGTAGTAGGAAACATCATATTTTGTTACATTTTTCTAATAATAAGGAACAGAAAGGGGACAATTCGAGATTCAGGTCCATTAATGGTGGATGCTTTGGCCACAAAACTATCTCACGTAATAGCACAGTGTTGTTCTCTGCTAGGATTTGTATTAGGGATTCAGTCAATCTAGTTTTATTACAAATAAATTGGTTCAGGAATTTGGTTTTAAAAAATCTAAAGTTGTGGTTTGATACCAGATAAGGTTCAGGTTCAGTTAGGAGCAGATATATTTGGTATAATTATTCAAGAGAGAGTGAGACCTGGGTGCATCTTGTTAGGTAATGTTGATAATGGCTTATCAGTGGCAATTGATATCCCAATCAGTAGTTTGTGCACAACAGTAGAAAGACCTCTTGATAACCTCATTAAACTGTTTTGGGAAATGGAAGGAGTGCCGAAATGTTCATTGTTGTCAGATAAAGATGTGCAGTCTGAAGAACGTTTTACCAAAACACATAGCAAAATGAACACTGGTTGATACGTGGTTAGTTTACCTTTTAGGAAAGATTGTGGGAATTTAGGTAGCTCATATGAACAAGCCAGACGTCGTCCATAAGTAGCTATTTGAATATTGAAGCAACTAGGGAACAATGAAGGTCACAATTATCCTTTGACAGCAAAAGTATTGGAGTCAAGTGTTTATATCGATTACTCGGTTAAAGAAGTAGAGTCCATAGTTCAATAATTAATTCAGCTGTTAAACCAAGGTGAGTTTGAGTTGCCAAAATGAAGTGGTAGTCATCAAGAGGCTTTGAAGTCTGTCCCCATTCAGCATCAACAATATTATGTGTTTCTCAGGGAAACTGGTGCAATTGTGAAAATTTTGGGTCTCCAGTGGGATCCAACTGAGGATAGCTTTAGTTACCATGTGAAACGAGGCGTCCTACAAAAAGAAATGTGAAGCAAATTGGCTTGAGTTTATGATCTGTTGAGGTTCCTATGCCCTCTGGTACTGGTTGCTAAATCACTCATGCAATGCATGTGGAGATGAAATTTTACCCCCAGACTTAGATAAAACATGGGATAGGTATAAAGTCGAATTAAAGTCCTTGTCTCTTCATTTGCCAAAAATAATTTGTAGGGAACATGTTTCATCAAAATATCCTTTAATATTTACTACTTAATCTTTGATAATATACATAATTTCTTAATGCATGGCTGAATGTTTATAAACCGTATGTCAATTTGTAGGTTATTTAATTCAACATTTTTCAGTAAATGTGACAAAACCGCTTAATATTGAATGTTTACATTTTTTGACAGATGTTTTGATTTTTACTGAATATGTTATGAATGCTGTAGGTATTTAACTGTGGTAGATATTTTGTAGAAATTTTAGTCTATTATAAATTAGTTGAATTATATTTACAAGACGGCGAATCTTTGTGTACTATGCGGAAAATAAAGTGCAAGTGATGTTTACAATACATCCTCTCACAGGTGAGCAGCAAGTTCTGAACAGTTCTACAATTGTGAAATTACCTGTGTCAAATAATTTGATACAAAAACACTTTTTACTTATTCTAATAAGAATACAAATTTATTGTATTAAGAGAAAATAAACAATGTGTAACTATACCTGTTTAGGTATAATTCGACACGGACGGAAAGACACAAGGGAAGGGAATTAGTCCAACAAACCGCTATGCGAACATTCTGAAAAAGCCTTTTTAAATATAACGTTATACCTTCGATAAATTAAATTCTGAACCACAATGAATGCTAGGAAAATGTCCATTCTCTGATTTTTAAGCCATGACCGAAATAGTGCTTTGAATCGAAAAATGCCGAAACAAAACCTATTCATGAACGTATATGGGCAGATTCTGATGTCTGAAACGCCACTGAAATGATCTTAATCTTTAAATTCTTGATAAGTACATTAAGATCTATCTAACCATGAGAGCGAAAACCCACCACCTTCATTTTTAGTTATTTTATTTTACTCAAGTTTTCAGTTTCTCTGTATTTTAATTCTATACACCTCTGGAACTTCGCGATTAGGCATTTATCCACCAACTTTTTGAGTTTCTTATTCAGATTGAACCATATTAAGAATAAAAAAACATTTAATCTGTATCTACATCACACCTGCCAAAAACCCGATGTATGTACGCCACTGTACCCTGTTTAAATATCTTTCAAAGCTACTCTTCAACTTTCTAGCTAATTAAATCCGTCTTAAAATCAGTTTAAACCAGTTTTAATAAACAATTAAATTACTTTTTTTGGTACACCCTGTACCTTCCATTCCATATGGTGTAATTATTATATTTATTTATGATATGAACAGATGTTTATTATTTATGAATGTACCAATGAACGTAATCATTTTGGTCATCTTTATGAAACATTATTTCCGGTATGACCCCACCAACTTTTATGGACAACAATTTCACTCGTACGGAACTACACTAGAGTATAATACCTGAAAGAGTCAGGAAGAGAAAATGCAAACGATGGAAGAAAGCATTTTGTTGTGTGGACCTATTAAATTTCTTTTTATGGCATAAACTTCCTTGTTTATTTGTTATTTTTTCGAAATTAAGTGCACCGAATTGTTTAATAACTGTCTGTAATAAAATTCTCAATATACAGGAGGTACCATAAGAGGTATAAATTACAAATTGCTGAAGTGATTGATAAAATATCGCTTTAGAAAGTGGAATATCTATTTTTAAATTGAATAAATGCTAATTTTATGGAGTGAAATGAATAAATAGAGTTTATGTTGCTCTAATTAGAGAAAAAAGAATAATTAATATCCTAAAATAATTAAGTATTCAGTTTTTATACGTTTAATTGGCGAAAATATGATTTTTATGACTGTAAAGGGTTGAAAAGGTAATTGAAATAGCTGTATATAGTGGAAAGTGAATAATTTATAGATTGAAATAGTGAAATATTTACTTTTCTTTGTTGTAAATTAATAAAGTGTGATTTTTATGAGGTTTAATGAAAAATGAAGTTTATGTAATTGTAAATAGTGAATAATTCATATCCTAAAATAGTGAAATATTCAGTTTTATAGGTTTAATTTGGGTAACTATATTTTTTTTTTTGTAATTAACTAATGAAAATAAAGTTTATTTAAATCTCAATAGTGCAAAGTGAATCATTTTAAAATTTAACTGGTGAAAAATCTAATTTTTAAACTTTTAAATTGTGAAAATGTGATTTTCAAGTCAAATGGTGAAAATGTCTTTAAAATAGTTGTAAATTTTAAACTTTTAAATTGTGAAAATGTGATTTTTAAGTCACATGGTGAAAATGTCTTTAAAATAGTTGTAAATAGTGAAAAACTCATAACCAAATAGTGGATTATTCAGTTTTTAGACGTTTAATTGGCGAAAACAGGGTTTTTATGAAATTAAAGGGAGAAAATGTAATTAAAATAGTTGTAAATATTGGAAAGCTAATCATTTATATATTTAAATAATGAAATATTCATTTTTTATACTTTTAAATTGCCATAATGTAATTTACTTGAAATGAATTGGTAAAAATGTAGTTGTAAATAGTGAAAAGTGAATTATTCTTATCCTAAAATAGTGAAATATTCAATTTTATAGGTTTAAAATAGTTGCAAATAGTGAAAAACTCACAACCTAAAATAGTGGAATATTCAGTTTTTAGACGTTCAATTGGCGAAAACAGGGTTTTTATGAAATTAAAGAGTGAAAATGTAATTAAAATAGTTGTAAATAGTGGAAAGCTAATAATTTATATATTTAAATAATAAAATATTCACTTTTTATACTTTTAAATTCCCAAAATGTGATTTGCATGAAATGAACTGGTAAAAATGTAGTTGTAAATAGTGAAAAGTGGATTATTCATAGCTTAAAGTAGTGAAATATTCAGTTGTATAGGTTTAAATTGGGAAAATATAGATTTTTTGTAATTAGCTATATAATTATATAGATCTTAATTGTGAAAAGTGAATCATTTATATATTTAAATAGTAACAGTTTGGTTGGGCTGAGGAGTTCAATAGACAAACATTAATTTGTATGAAGCTTTAAAACCAAGCATCAAACAACTCAGGCTAAATCACTGGGACAGATCCAATTGCAAACTACATATCATACAGCTCAGAATAAATTTCCCTAAAATTCCTGAAATGGCAAAATAATAAGACACTGCGGACTAATTTATGGATGCCTTATGGCTTCAGGAAATCATTTACACACCATTGAACACATATTAGTAAATTACATAAATTAAATCCGCTACACGAAAATTAACTTCACAGAGATGCAAAAGAAATACTAAATTCTTAACCTGGAGCTCTAATTCGTTTCCTGAAAGATGAAGCTTCGTAACACCACCAAATTATAATGAAATTACTTGTAAATTCAATCCAGTGCCTAACTTTTGTTACACTTTAATCTAAATAAAAAAAAGGTGAAATATTCAATTTTTATTGTTTTAAATAGCAAAAAATTGTTTTTTTTATGATAAATTTTCATAGTTCTGACCATTGAATAACTTAGTTCTTAATGGAAAATGAGCATTTTACAAAATTCGATTAGGCATCTTCTCAGTTTAAATTTGTTATATAATATACATTTAATCTTGATTAGTTACTATTACGGTACTAATTTCTCCAAAAATTGTTTCCAATTTACTCTGTATATTTTCGTTGACATTGATAAGTAGTACTTCTTTATTATTGGTTTTTAAATCCTTAACCAACTCCTTAAAACACTAAAATTTTATAAAATTGAATACAAATACAGGATTGATTTAAACCAAACATACCAATGCTGTGGGGCAATGAGTACATGCCCAACGGCAGCAGTGGAAGTGATTCTCAACCGCACACCATTACTTATAGTGGTAAAGAGTGTTACAGAAAGAACAAGATACAGACTAAGTAGAGAGGGGATCATTAAAAAAAACCTCCTCTTCACTTCTTAGAAATCAGACAACCTGGGACATGCCACAAGATGGTATGATGAAAACATATAACTTTTCAAAGGAATTCATTACGGAATTAAGCAACAAGAAGGAATGGGATCCAAATACCATTACCAGACTTGGAAAGAATTCCATTCAATGGTACACAGACGGCTCAAAAGCAATAGAAGGTGGGATATGAGTGTACGGGCCAGGAACCAAACACTCTGAAAGTTTGGGAAAACCGCCAAGTATCTTTCAAGCGGAAATTCACGCAATAAGAAAGTGTGTCCAGTTCAATATTGACAAAGGATTATCATAATGTCTGATAGTCAAGCAGCCATTAAAGCGATGAGTTCTTGTGAAATCAGTTCCAAAAAGGTGTGGGAATGCCTATAGGCAAACTTAATGAACTAGGCGAGAACAATATAGTCACCTTACTGTGGATTCCAGGACACACTGGAATAGAAGAAAATGAAATAGCAGATGATTTGCGAAGAGGGGGACTGAAATACCCTTTTGGGGGCCGGAACCCTTTTGCGGAATCAGCTCCAATGTAATGTTGGAAGAAATAGGTAAAGCCGAAGAAAAGAGAAGATCTGACCATTGGAAATATCTAGTAGGGCTTAGGCAATCTAAGATTCTTCTGGGTGACTATACAACCTGTTGAGATCAAATGAATGCATAAGTCAAAGTAAAACTGCACAAAGAGTTTTAACAGGAATCCTAACGGGACATTGTCGCCTGAATGGACACCTTGAAAAGCTCAAAATGGTGGAGGAAGAAGATTGTAAATTATGTGGCATGAAAGAAAAAACCTCCATCCACATACTTTGCGAATTGCAGAGCAATTTAGAAACCTAGGAGACTATTGGATAGAAGAAAGAAATTCACCTAAGTTGAAGCCTGCAGATATCCTAAACTTCCTCCGGGAAATAGGACTGAAGGAGCTACTAGTCTCTGAGACTCTCCTCAGAAAGTAAATAGGAGTATGGGGGCACAATAGATCTTTTAGGTCTCAGTGAATGGTACCCCAAAATACATACATACCAATGCTGTAGTATAGTCTATTTCAACAATTCTTTTCCAATCTATTACGACCTTATTGATATCTTCTGATGATGATTCTTTTAGAACTTTGTATCTTACATATTCAGCAGAAAAATAAAATACGGAAGATGTTGGGGTTAAAGTTACACAGGCCGTTTCTAACTTGCTCTGTAAAAAAATTCATACTTCAATTTCGGGAATATTTTTCGAGAGGGAGATTCAAAACCATAGTTATAGGAAAGAGCCAGACGCAAGTTATAAATAGCATCACATATCATTATAATATACACGGTGTCCCAAATAAGATTGACTGATTTTAAACGTATTTGCCCAGCTTATTAATTGCTCTAAAGAGATGAGGTTATCACTAGTTTATCAAAGAGATTTTTTTAGGCTTGGCTGGCATTTTATCTCATCAACGGTCACAGCATGAGTTGATTTTAGGTATCAAAATACGTTCATATAAAACTACTAATTAAAAATGTACTACTACATGAAACCTCGAATATCTTTGTTGTTAATGAAACAAAAGATAGAAAACTATACATTTTTGGAAAGGAGAATGATTGCTCTTTCGAATTAGATCAAAAATTATAGGGTGTTTCATTTAAAATAATACATATTTTCCCCTTTGAATTTGACCATCATTAGTAAAACACCCTGTGTTGATGAGATGAAATGCCAGCCAAGCCTAAAAAAATCTCTTTGATAAACTAGTGAAACTAGTGAAAACCCCATCTCTTTAGAGCAATTCATAAGCTGGGCATTTATGTTTAAAATCATTCACTCTTATTTGGGACTTTGAAATTTTGGCCTTACGAATCTTTGGATGCCCAATTTTCTCCATTTTACTGAATAGACACATCGTATATTATTGATTATCTTCAATATACTCGTACATACCAACTCTGTGTCCGTTATTAGTTTCGGGCTTGCATTTGATATAAGAAATTTTAATAAATCCACAACAATTCCTACCAGAATTCCAATCTCTAATCCAAATAATAAACACGATGTAAAAGTTGCTGAAAACGGAATTAAATCCAGTCCTGAAAAAAATTTGAAACGTGAGTTTTACTTTGCTTGGTCTTGGCCGTTCCTATTCGTACACCCTGTACAAATAATTACATACTGTGTGAGCCGCTTAAAACGCGATCCTTTGACGTCGAAAAAATTGTAGATTTAGATACACTTTCGCAGTAATTATACAAAAAGTTAATAAAAATATAGCAACAATTTTGATGTTTTGAAATCGTTTTGTATCCAATCCTATTCCCCAGTTTAAAATTACACTAATGACAGTTAACAATGAAAATGACATAAGTAAGTTGAGATATCCTTCGGCTATTTTCGTCATGATCTGGAAGTACATATTTTATAATATTCATTGATGTTGATATAAAAACTATGCCTGCTCCTATTTCTAGTATTTAGTACTGAACAGCCGAAAAATAAACAGAAACTAAACCACAGCAAGGCAAATAAAACAAATGTAACCATAACCAAACTTTTAAATGGAAGGTTGATACGCATTAAATTATCATTTTACAATATACCACTCCATAACACCTGACTTTGACAGGTCGGCCATATTGGGTTGGGTCCCTCGGTTAGCTGGAGTTGAAGTTTGTGTGTTTTGGCATGTGGCGTAAGTCAGTTGATTGTCAGACATACTTTGTAGAACAATGCCAATGTAATATATTTATTCATTTAAATAATAAAATTTTTACAAATGACACATGGCGCAGTCAGTAAACTGTCTCTGGATGGAATTAAATAAAAATTAAAATGTAGAACAACGAAAAAAGCAATCAACAGGGGAGTTATGGTATTGAAGAGCAACAGATTCAGATGCACAGAGAGATCAATTAAATAGTTTCCTTCCATGGTTAAAACAGCAGTAAATCGAAAGAAAGATACCTTATTTCTTGCTCCCCGCACTCCATACTTAACAACACTACAAAACGATCGCATTTTAGATAGTTTTAAGAGCTTATTACTAATTAAAGTCTAACTGACATCCATTGTTGATCAGTAATCAATGAAAACTAAATAGAATATGACATGAGGACCCACAGCAATATGGCTGACCTGTCAGTGACGTCATTGTGGAATGGTCTATTCTATACCACTCAAGTCATCGTTTTCAAGCAAGTTATGTTAATTTAAATCCTGATACAATCTTAGAAAAAGGTGAATACTTGTTTTTATGAAGATTATAATATCAAAATTGTATTCAAAGCGATTCCAAAACACGCGGTATATATTTTGCAAACTTACTATTAACCTTCCAAATTTTTTGGACAATTTTAACCTCGACCATGAATGTTACTGCTGATATAATAACAGCTGCCAAAGTTGTTTTGGGTATGTAGGGAAAATATGGAGTGAGCAACGTAAATGCCAGCAGTACCATGATAGCTAAAATATGGGTAAAATTGAAACAAAAATACTACTTACAATAGATTAATGTTCAAAATGTTTAATTTTTAATTTAGAGCAAAACATTAGGCTAGCATCTATGTTCCATTTGCTATTACTTCGTAATCTGTTTTCTCGATATACTATTATTAGAGCATATACATTGTGAAAACGTGAGGTGAATAACTTGAACATCGTCTGTGCCCACCCTTGTTTCATTCTTTCCGAATTAGTTCACTATCTTTCGTCAGACCAAGCTCTTCCTGAACTTTTAAAATTATCCTTCTGACCAACTTTCCAATTGAAAATCTCAAGCCTGAATGTTTTCCTGTTTGAAACGTCTACAGTTAAGTACTCTCTAAGACTAATTGTCAATGTTCATTTTGCCAAGTATATCCTTTCTCATTTTTAATTTCTTTTTAAGCTAGTGTTTCTGATGCATGAAGATTACTGTTTGCTGTGAGACATGAAGGGACATTTTTTTATCAAATATTTTTAGTTCGTCTGGAATAGACTTTCTTTTTTTTTGAATAGAGATATCTTCGTTGGTCTCGTTCACTATCCGCTGCTGTATTATGCTGTTTCAACCCAGGTTTGTTCAAGACACAAAAATAATGATTTGTACTTACCACATATGGGATAGGAATGGAAGAATCATGAGGGGTATATAAATAGTGAATAAATAGATTGTACCAATTAAAAATGTCTGTTGAAGGTACGTTTCCATTACTACAACTTTGTATCAAGACATGTGCCGGAACAAGTTCTGAGACAAGTACCCGGGATTTGTATAAATGGAAACAGTCCGCGACATGTTCCGGAACAAGTGCCAGAGACCACTGCGCGACAAAACACGTTTCTTTGCGATTTGTGCCGCAAATAATGGAAACGGTCTGCGATTTGTGCCCGCGACACGGGCACGCGCTGTAGTCTTCAGTCTTGGGTACGTCACAACAAAACCAACATCCATTTCCAAAGTGAGTTTGGAGAAACTCCTCAAGTTCAACCACTTCCCCCCAAATGAATCCCATTTCATTATCACCCACCTACAACCAGCATCACTTCAATCAAACATCTCCTTGCAGCAGACAAGCATTAAGCCTACAAAATTCATATCCTTCCTCCTAGAAATTCAAAATCAGTAGCAGTCATTCTAACAAAGTTACTGTATCCACTCTATAGACGCAAGTCTATCATTAGGGAATTGTACGCTCCTTCCGATGGTGTCTCTTTGCCAATAAACTGCTGATCCTCCTTTCCTCCTTTTTTCCAATAGTTCTTGATACGCTCCTGCCATTACTAGAAATCCTGCTAAAGCAGCTCTATCGTCCATCCTCAATATGGACAAGTTCCTGCTACATGTGTAAATGGAAACGTACCTTAAGTATAGTATTGAAACATTTGATGTTGATTTAACTACCTGTGTAAACACCGGAAAAAGGAGTTCTAACGCCACTTGCCCTTGCAACTGCGGCTCTAGAAAATGAAGCACTCACTGGATATCCACTTAACAACGAACCAATCACGTTACATAATCCTACAGCGAACATTTCTTGGGATGCATCCAATACTTTCCCTTGAGCTGTGAAAAATCTCATGAATTTTTTTCTACAGATAGTTTTATTCAAGATTTCAGAGCTGAAAGTGGCAAATATAACTGTTTTGTAAATGCTAAAGAAAGAAAAATGAAAAAAAGAGATAATTCCAATTGCAGAACAACCAGAAACACATTCATCTACTACTATGTGAAAAAGTACGAGTATTGGTCAAATAAATACAGCATATATATGTATTATTTATCCAAATATATTGTATCGCCTTCACAGCAAGCCCCTTCAACAATTATGCGCTTACACTATCGAATTTTCAAGCGCATTTACAGTATTCTTCGTGTTTTTTCTTTTGTGTCTTTTACCAACTGAAAGCAAGTGTCTTGAAGTGGAAATTTAAGTTTTGGAAAGAGAATAAAGTGGACTAAGTTCGCAAGAAAAACCATCAAATAAAAATATATACTTGAATGATTATGATAAAGTTGACAGTATGTGAAGTGAAACGGTTTTAATTGTATCACTTAGGGGAAAGAAAAGAATACCATATTTCACGAAAAGGAAATTAAATGGTATCTGTATCTGTAGAGTAGGGAGGGTGAGTGTAGGCTCACAGCACTTAGGCCACATGTGATCCATTGTACATCCTCCCGAGGAGGTCATCGTCCATCCTATCCTTCTCAGGAAGGTGGACAGGTCACTAGGAGACATCTCCTTTATATCGGCAGGTGTAGGCCAAGACTCACCGAACACACACTCTCTTATTGACGATAACTCCGGACACTCGCGAAGGACATGCCTGACAGTTCATTTTTCTGTTCACACATCCTGCATAGAGGTGTGTCCACTAGCCTCATAGTATGGAGGTGCTTCTTTAGTTGACAGTGGCCAGTCAAGAATCCTACTGTTAAACGCAGGTTTTTCCTGGTCATCTCCAAATATTTCTTCGGCGACAGCTTCCCGGGATCGCTCAGGGTGATCCTGGCAAAACTGCCTTAAGGGATTGAGCATGGGTGTAACGTTTGGCTAGTTCCGCAATTGTCGAAGTCGTTAGGACGTAGGTGTCACTGGGTCCTTAAATTTTTAGTCCAGCCGCTTCCCAGGCTAAAGAATCGGCAATGCGATTTACTTTACTCCTGTCGTGCCCTTTAACCCACCTCAGGATAATATTGTTATCTGCCGAGGCGTTAGCTAAATCTTGGTGGCATTTTAGTACTAGCCCCGATATAATACGTTGTCTGTTCAAGGCTAATAGAAATTCCTTTTCTGGTTAGTTCTTTTGTGGCAATTGAGTACCAGCCAGTTCTGTTTGAAATGGTGAGAAGTACAACAAACTAGTGGAATTTTTTTTAGATCGACTTACCGAAAGATCTACCAATACCAACAATTGACAACATGTCCAAGAAAGGAATAAATATAACTCCTGCTCCAACTTCAGACAATATATCTCCAAACGAGAAGGTTTTATTGTTTTCTTGTATATGAAATGGCGGAAGGGAAATATTCGGCCAACCTACTGGTACACTTCCTATAAGAGATCAATTTCATTTGATATACATGGTGTGGTGTCGAAAACAAAACAGATCTTGAAGATTATTTGCAAAAACAGATCAAAATTACCTTTGGAATAATAATTTACCTTAGTATGCCTATAAGTTTTCGTAAAATAAATAGTATATTACACTCCAAGGGCCGAAAGTTGAATTTTCGGCCCTGCGTGTCATGATGCTCCGAAGCGAATTTCGGCCCTGCGCGTCATGATGCTCCGAGGCGAAGCCGAGGGCATCATGACGCGCAGGGCCGAAATTCGCCGAGGGCATCATGACGCGCAGGACCGAGATTTCAACTTTCGGCCCGTGGAGTGTATACTATTTTTCTTCATAGCCGGTCGGAAGCGAGTGCCGCTGGTCGTAGTTACGAGTATAAATACGCATGAGAAACTCTTTCCTCCCGCTGTTATAGAGGAAACGCGTGTACTTTTCACAGGGAGTAAATGTTGAACTTTCGTCCCTGCTATGAGGGACGAAAGTGCGTACTTTCGACCGAGGTATGAAGAAAAATCGTTTTTATTTCCCTTACTACCGGGTACGTTGATGATTTTTTAAGTGATGGAATTTATTGGATTTCAAATTTCGCCCTACGGTACGTTGATTTACTCCAGATAATTCTGCTAGCTTTTCTGTGCTAAGAGTTAGATCCGCAATAACTTGTTCTACAACGGCTATCTTTTCCGCTTCATTTCTTAATGGGTTTTTAATGCGCCGTTTTTTATTTACTTCTGATCCTGTTTGCCGTTATTTCGAAATTAGAACCAAAAAGTACATTCCTAATTTTTGAATAATATTCAACAATTTCTACTTTCTCTTGAATAGCATAAACCATTTTTATGCTTTATTTGCAGACTTAAAGTATTTATGACAAACTTAAAAACATAGGCGTAGTAAGTTAATTTTTATTCCAAAGGTAATTGTGCAGTCTGGTTTCTTCTTTATACAGGGTTGGGATAACGTATGGAACCAAGTAAATATCTTTTAAACGAAAAGAACGATATTTATGAAAATTTGCAGGTAAGTGCAATGGAACAAAATGCATCTGATGTACATTTTGTTTGTTAATAATATACTTCCGGTTTAACCGGAAATGCCATCAATTTCTTTAATTTAAATGGGACACCCTATATATTTTTACTGATTTTGAAAGAGCTTGCTATTTTGAATTCATACATACTGAGTTTGGTGTGAAAAAAATTGTAAAAACGGGGAATAACTCACTGTTAGTTGTAAAATAGGTGTACATTTCATTATTTTAGAATAATGAGGAACAAAATTACTTCAAATGTTCAAAATGCGCGCCGTTTACTTGCTGACAACATGCCATCCTATTAACAAATTCTTGAGTCACTCTTTCCAAGACTTCTCCACGTTTTAGTTCACATTCATCAATAATTATTTGTCTCAATCCATGTACGTTTGTTGGTCGTTTAACGTAAACACGTGATTTTAGATAACCCCAAAGAAAAAAATCTAACGGGCTAAGATCCGGAGAACGAGCAGGCCACTCTAAGAATACTCTACGTCCAATCCATCGATTTGGAAAATTCGCATCTAGAAAATCCCTAACCCGTCTATCATAGTGGGGAGGTGCTCCATCTTGATGAAACCAAACATTATGTGGTAATTGCCCATTCTGTTGGAGTGCAGGAATAATTTCGTTATTTATTAGATCCAAATACTTGTCACCATTCAAGTTTCCGTCGATAAAAAATGGGCCTATAAGCCTATTTTCGACAATTCCCATCCAAACATTTAACTTCTGTGGATGCTGGGTATGTGCTTCATGAATCCGATGAGGATTCTCGTTTGACCAATACCTTGAGTTATGGCGATTAACTGTTCCATTTAAACAAAAAGTTGCCTCATCGGAAAAAACTATGTTGTCGTCGATATTACAGATGTCCATTAGCCGTTTGCAAAATTCCAGCCGTCGGTCAAAATCATCGTCTGACAATTCTTGAACCAACTATACCTTATACGGATGATACTTTTCACTTTTTAATATCTTTCCTACAGAACCTCGACTGATACCATGGATTAGTGCCAAATTTGTGCTGGAAGTTTGAGGTGATTCTTCTAAATCAATTGCAATATTTTGTTTAACAGTTTCGTTCGTTGCAGTCCGCGGTCTTCCAGGTTTTAGCAAATTTTTTACCATCCCCCTTGTATTAAAACGTTGTAATGTTTTAGTTACTGTTGAGCGTGATATAGGATTTCTCTCCGGATGCAAATTATTGAAAATATGACACACTTCTTCATGAGTTCTAACACGATCACCATAACCGATTATCATTAAAATTTCAATACGCTCTTTTTCACTTAATTGAACCATTCTAAATTGTAAAATTTATTTCCGTCAATTAGAATTTGACACTTGGAGAACAAAAGACGTACTAAACAGTACTCGTTTATTTATTACTATGCATACAAACAACATCAATTAGTTTGTCTGAATAGTTTTTTGCTCTAATGCAAAAAACTAAAAGGAGGTTGATTAAAGTGCTATATTCCTCTTTTTTACAAGTATGTATGAATTCAAAATAACAAGCTCTTTTAAAATCTGTAAAAATATATGGGGTGTCCCATTTAAATTAAAGAAGTTGATGGCATTTCCGGTTAAACCGGAAGTATATTATTAACAAAAAATGTACATCAGAATCATTTTGTTCCATTGCACTTACCTACAAATTTTCATAAATATCGTTCTTTTCGTTTAAAGGATTTTTACTTGGTTCCATACTTTATCCCAACCCCATATAATCTAAGCTGGTTACCAATCCAAGGTGACCATTGCCACATCTTCAGTAAGGTTATCATTTTGTCTCGAAGGAGTTCGTATGGGAACAACTTTTTATCTCCTCAAAAAACATCTATTTCATAAAGGATGCAATGATGTTCAGTACTAACCTGTTAACTGGAAAGGTTTCAAACCATGACCGTGTAAACTGTATGCTAGTGTAGCAGATATGATTACGACTAACGCATTTCTGGCTAACGTTAAAAGATATAAAAGCTTCTTTCTCACTGGTTGAGGTTTTTGTCCAGGAGCTTCGAACAAAGGAGCTGAATACACTTTTAATTTCTAAATTAAATGAACAACATTAAAAGAGTTTGATACACCTATATATTAAAAGGAAGATGTTTAAAACCCTTCTACAAATTGGTTGAAAAGCGTGTAACCCATTTTTCGGTTACAAACAGAACTAAAATTTCTGCTACATTCATTTGTTTTGTAGTATCATACGTCAAAGTCCATTTCAATCTGGTAAATCACTTTTTGTCCACAAGCCATTTGAATTTTGTCGTGTCAGAGTATTTTTTAAACCGTTCAGTAAATGAAAGGTAATTCATTCATGGTAAATATGCTGAATAAATCTGCCAAGAGCCGGAATTGTATGGCTGAAACAAAGACTAGCCATTTCAATAAGCCTATCTAAGGACACCACAAATTCCCAAGCGGAAGTGACGGCGATTCATCACTGCGTTGAAGAAATTAAAAGACAAGAAAGGAAAAATACCGTTCAGTTGCCATCTTCACAAACAGCTAAGCTAGTATGGGATTGCATAGGTTCGTTTATCCTACTTGGGAACCATTGCAAGGTCATGGTAGCCTGGGTACCAGGACACGAGGGTGATTGGCTATTTACAAAGAGTCGGACTGGAGAATGTAATCTAGATTAAGAAGACCATAACAGATCTGAAAAGGACTCAGTGGAGTAGGCCTAATTGCCACCTCATGGTGCTGGATGTTCAGCTCCAGGGCACTGCAAAGGAGGTGTATCGATGTTTTGGGATGCAAAAGACGTTTTGTTAATTGAGAAACGAAAAGAAGAGAGGTGAAACAATCAACTCTGAATACTATTGAATCAGCTGGATATGAAAAATAGGCTGAGCAGAAAAAAGTCTTGTTTCTTCTGCTCACGAAACAGTTTTGACTATTGCTAAATTCAACGAGATGCCCACGTCCACCGTATTAATTATATAATGCAAATACTTGAAACAATTCATCGTGGGAACCGGGACAAGGTCATAGCTTTCGGATTTTCATAACAGGGAAATAATACCTTTCCAACCAACCTACAGTAGAGACGGTTTAGCTTTACCATCACGTAACTGTTACGTCAACAACAAAATTCATATGAATCAAATCAAAACTTCTGTCACGTCAATAGAAATAATCATTATCACTAATACTTCAAAGGTCGGCCTTTTACGATTTGGTAATTAAACAAAAAATTTAACTTTTTTAATTGTTTTTATGTTATTTATATGGTTAACATCGACATATTTATTAAAACTATCGATATACTGGATGGATAAGTTACAAATTAATAAGTAGTAAAATAAGCATTGTAATATTCCCGTCTCACGTCATTTTAAGTGTTATGAAATGTCAAAAGTTAACAAGTTGATATTATATTATATTCCTACTTACCAATGTCAAATGGAATAAAAAGTCAAATTAAGGTCAATTTAGATTAGACAATTTCTTGTGCAATATTTAGTTCAAATTTTGGATCAATATTTGGAATAGATTTCTTGAGTTGTGAACAATATTTAGTTCAAGATTCTGCGCAGTGTTTTGATCTGATGATAAAATAAACATAACCTGACATTGTTGAAATTAATTTGAAATAATTTAATTAGCTTTGACCCAATGAGTTAGTCGATAGAAGTTAAGTTAGTGTGTGCAAGTGTCATTATTGGATAATAAATGTCACACAGTTTTTTGCCTTAACTTTCGTCTTTTTACCATAAATCCTACAAGTTTTACAATAGGTTATGGGCCCAGACGTTCCAAAGGCTTCTGAAGTCTCTGAGAAAATCATTTTGGGTATTTTAAGTAGTGCCAGAGGTAACAGTTTGAACGAACTTTAATTTTTTCTTCACTGCACGATGTCAGGATATCAGCTTCCGTCGATAGAAAAAGCTTCGAGGAAGAGAAAACTACGATACTTGGAAGTTCGCAGTTCAAACATACCTGGAACATCAAGAGTTATGGGATTCGGTGACAGGTACTGCAGTAGATGCAAAGAAAGACGTAAAGGTACCATCCAAAGTTATTCTTTTGGATGATCCGTTGAACTACGTTCATGTTCAGTCTACCAAAACGAAGAAAGCATGGGAAAACCCTGCTAGTGCTTTTCAGGACAGTGGTTTAACCAGACGTGTCGGACTTTTGCGTATCTTAATCACAACTTCGCTAGAGAACAGTGATTCGGTAGAAGATTACGTTAACACGATTATTACCACTGCTCACCAGCTATCAAACATTGGTCTAAAAGTAAGCGACGAATGGATAGGAACCATATTGTTGGCAGGCCTACCAGAAAGCTACGAACCAGTGACCAAAAAAAGGAAGGATCGATTTTCATTCTCCCCCCTCGAGGGGAGCGGGCCGCTATAGGCTTTTCGGAGCCTCTTCAGCCAACATTGGAAGGAATAAGGATTGTTTTTGGTTCAGGGGATGGGAGTGGAAGGAACGGTGGTAGGTGCCTGAGAGGTGTGTACTGACCCAGCATTCGCCTATTGCTACGAGAAAACCTCTGAAAAAACTCATAGCAGGTCAGGCGGACCTGGGATTTGAACCCCGGAAATAGTTTGTAATAAGGAGGGGAGAATTGTTGTGACCTTTTATTAGACATGTTGATATTAATAATAAAATAACATATGTCAATAAATATAAAAAGTAATAAATGTCTATTTTCTAAAAGATGGAAATGATTCAGTTCCAATCATTAGTTTAGATCCTTCTCTGAATCATAATAATATTCTTCAACCATTTTAATACATAACCACAAATTATCCACATTAATAACATTTTCATAGAACATTTTCATCGTGAAACACAAACAATACAATCAAATTGTTAACAAAATAGACCCTGTTCTATTTTTTTCAGAATTTGACAGGGTAGACAATCTTTAATACAATTTTTAATTTTAGATTAAATAATTTGAATTTTTTTAAAACTTGAACTAAATATTGCACAAGAAATTGTCTAATCTAAAATAACCTTTAGTTCTTACAAGAACTGATTTCAACAATAAATACACTTTCAATCCAAAAATTCGCTAAAAACAAGAGAATAAACTAAACTTGCATAACCTCAAATGCGGTAGTGTCAAACTCAACTTTTAGTACGGTTATACACGTTACGTCAATTATATCGTTGTCTCTTTTTACGATTACTACGGCAAATTTAAAGAAACTATTACGTATGTCTTGTAGTTGGTCTTGTGAAGAAGACAATCCATCGTAGGTTATTTATGTTTAATTTATATTGATAGAAGATAATATGTAGAAAATATGTGTTGCATAAATCGTAGATTGGGTAACGTGATGGTAAGCTCCACAGTTTCTACTGTATACTTGTTATTGTTGTATTTTATATAAAGCATTTTATTTAGTTATTAATATAATTACCCTCACTAGAAACAGCATCATGCAACATGTTATTCCTAAAACGCTATCCCATAGTTTACATTGATGTATGTAAGTAAGAATGTTTTTCCACAATTTAAAAAAGTCATGTCCTTCGTCGAAATGTAATCCAAGTAGATTTTTAATTTGTGACGATGCAATCGTAAACGCAGCAGCCGAAGTAAAAGCTGATATAACTGGAGAAGAAACAAAATTCGTTAGGAGACCTGAAAAAAATAGAGATGAGTGGATAATATAAGTTCCAACGTATTATTGAGACCTTTTCTTACGTGTGATAAAACTTACTATAGTTTGTCTCAAAGTATATCGTCTTAACTTTTACCGGCAATCGTGAAATTAATGGGCCAGTTGCAATAAATCATATGGCCAATAGCTGCTGTAAAAGAGATCGCCAGTGGCGGACTATTTAAAATTATTTTAAAAAGGATCAAATTCATAAATGTCTATCTTTTTGTATTTTTATCATACATCCTTTGTTTTTTATTTAATATGTGAAGACCGTTTCTCTAAACTTTTTTCTTTTTCCTCCTAATTGAGAGATTATTAAATACTATTAAGTTAAATAGACTATAACCAGGTAAAAAAAACAATATCCAGCTTTATTGGTATGGTTTAATATTATTCTAAATCTAATTCTGTTTCACTGTTAGACTTATCATTAAGATTAATTACAGTAGGCTCTATATTATTTTGAATATGATTGTATGAATCCTCAATTTTTATAACTTGCTTAACACCTCCAAAAGTTGCTCCTTTTTGTAATCAGTTTCAAAATAAATATCATTTTGTAACAAATATTCTTGAATTTCAGTCTTTCAACTTGATGAGTGGTGCTTTTTCTAGTAGGCGGCTGTGGTAGCTTGCGTTATCCATTACAATTACACTGTGGTCGGGAATATTTTTCATAAGATGATTTTGAAACCAGGTTTCAAAAAGTTCTGCAGTAGTATCTTCATGATAATCCAAGCTTGCATCCTTAATATTCTTTGCAAACAGCAGCAGACAATTTGGAACAAATCCGTTTTCTGATCCAGCCAGCGTGAATAATAGTTATGCGCTTTCCTTTGTTTGCGTATTCTTACAGTTTCTACTGGAATCAACCCATCCTTTGGATACTGTATCGTGTGTATCAAACCATGTTTCGTCCAGGTAAATTAAAGATCTGTTTTCGGATCGGTACTTCTTAATGTCCTTAAGAAAATTGAATCTCCAAGTGCGCAATCTTTGCGATTCCATTACCACTTGCATTTTACCAATAACTCTATGGAAGGTGGCCCGGCTAATATTTATATTGGTGTCATCTTCTTCTAGCTCCCTTTTTAGATTGCCCAAAAGAAGGAACAATCTGGCTTTCACAGAGGGAATATATTTTTCTTCTTATTATTTCCTGTTGGCCATTGTCCTGACGATGAGATTGAAAATCACTACGTTATTTTCTTCCACTTAATTTTTCACTGTTAATAATATCCTTTATAGAGGATATTGGTGTCTTTTGTAAATAAGCAGGTTTATTTTAAAGCTTCTTGCTTAATGAATCCTCTACTTACAAAACAATCATACACATTTTTCACAATTTGCTTTGCATCTAATGACGAAACATTGCGAAAAAAATTATTGTTAGAAAGCTCTTTGAAAACGCACGCTAAACGGAATATTTAAAACTGTCAAATTAATTCAATACGGGCATCATACACCCGATACAAACCTGATGGCCCGCCCTTGCCTTGTCTCTAAGACTGCTCTTGGGTTTCATTTCAGGTAAAATTATTTTAAGAAGGTCGTAATTGGCCTTATTTAGATGATTGCAGGCAAAAGCCAAGACGGTATACTTTGAGACAAACTATACTTTTTCCCAACATTAAACAAATCTCATATTCCCTGCGTACTAAATCCACTAACACTAATATTCTTCCCGAAACCACCTATGCTGTTTGAACTGGCAAGGAACCATGAAAATGATCGACATACTCGAGAACACTTCGGTACTCTCTATTCGGATATCTTTAAATAGGTGACACAATAAAGAGCACTTATGAATAGTGGCATCAGATATTTTAGAGTTATCTCTGAGGAGCAGGTTGTTTGAGACCTCAGAGTTAACTGCCGGATATAGTACGACTAGTGGAGTGGACAGATTGAGGCCACGAAATCGTACTGAACCTTCTGTATCTGTAGAGTAGGGAGGGTGAGTGTAGGCTCACAGCACTTAGGCCACATGTAACCCATTGTACAGCCTCCCGAAGAGTTGTCCATCGTCCATCGTCCATCCTGTCCTTCCCAGGAAGGTGGACAGTTCACTAGGAGACATCTCCTTTATATCGGCAGGTGTAGGCCAAGACTCACCGAACACACTCTCTTATTGACGATAATTCCGGACACTTGCATAGGACATGCCTGTCAGTTTCATCTTCCTGTTCACACATCCTGCATACAGGTGTGTCCACTAGCCCCATAGTATGGAGGTGGTTCCTTAGTCGACAGTGGCCAGTCAAGAATCCTACTGTTAAACGTAGGTTTTTCCTGGTCATCGCCAAATATTTCTTCGGCGCCAGCTTCCCAGGGTCGCCCAGGGTGATCCTGGCTAAACTGCATCCTTTGATTCCATCCCATCTCTTAAGGGATTGAGCATGGGTCTAACATTTGGTTACTTCCGCAAAAGTCGAAGTCGTTAGGCCGTAGGTGTCACTGGGTCCTAAAATGTTTAGTCCAGCCGCTTTCCTGGCTAAAGAATCGGCAATGCGATTTCCTTTACTCCTACCGTGCCCTTTAACCCACCTCAGGATAATATTGTTATCTGCCGAGGCGTTAGCTAAATCTTGGCATTCTAGTATTAGCCCCGATATAACACGTTGTCTGTTCAAGGTTAATATGGCTTGTCTGCTATCAGTGCAGATTGTTATGTTTTTGCCAGAAATTCCTTTTCTGGTTATTTCTTTTGTAGCAATTGAGATACCAGCCAGTTCTGTTTGAACCACGCTGGTATTGTTTCCCATTCCCCACTTAATCCTTAGGCTTAGTGCTCTGGAGTAAACTCCACATCCACATTCTTCCATTTTTGAGCCATCTGTATATATGCTTACTGAAGCTTAACCTACCTAGCTTACGCTAGGAAAGTGACGAGAATACTCACCGGTCACTGTATCCTAAGGAAGCATATGCATATAGGGAAGAACCTATCTTTCGGTTGTGCATGCAAGAGAAGGACAACCAAGAACGCAAAAAACGTAAAGGGTGAGGTGCCGAGGTCTCGAAACCTCTAACTGGTGGTCCCGAACCAATCAGTGACATCAGAATCGGAAAATTATTTATTTGCCCCTATACTGCTGAACACGCTCGTATTTTTTGTGTGGCGAGAGTGTATAGGGAAGTTCTTAAAATCCACCGATAGACTCAATCGATAGATGTCTGTGATATGTCAGATAAATGTCAGGTAGAATGGAGTTGACATATCGGTAGACGATTATAAGAACGTGATTTGTGATTAGTATTGACGCGATTGACGCATAGACGCAAATAAACTTTTATTCTTTGTATTAATTTTTAATTCGATACAAAATTTCACCTTATAAAAGCATGGACTACGTATTCAGGTCCACCATCTCTTTAAACATTTCAACATTATAGGATAATGATAATTCCATTTCAATCATTTCATAATACATAATCCAAAAAAATAATGTATAACATTTTTTACCTACGACCCCCCCTGTAATCAGTCAATAACACACAGTCGGCATCAATGTAATGACGTCTATTACCCACGGTAAAAAAAACGCACAGCTGTAAAGTAAATCTCACGGCTTCCCTATAGCAACATCTTAGCAACTGTCAATAGACGTCGCCATTTTATTCAAAATTTACTATTTGAAACATTTGATATTGCCACGTTTTACTATGAAAAGCCCAAAGGGCTAAGTATGTATTGATTATAATTGAAAAATGGACTTTTGATTATCAACAATATATTAATTAAACGTTAGTTCTTTAATGTGTTTCTTTCATTGGTAATAGAGATGGAGATGAAAGTTTACCAAGCACCTCTAATAATGTAACTGTTGTTTCTTATGCTTTAACAAGCAAAGGAAGCGATCTATGATCTGTGTTTAATAACTGTACTGTTACTATAAACAATTATTATAATAACTAATACTATGGTATTAAATGTTATACAATAAAATAGAATATCTATTGTTGACGTTGTTCAAGTATTATTAATAATAAGATTATAAATACAAGTACAAGTAGGTCGTAGGTAAAGTATAGTACGTAACTACTGTTGTAAAGCATGTTACGCACTCGCCGCTACGCGGCATTACTTACCTAATTGTAAAATTCCACAAACAACTTGTATGGATCCTGAAAGAAAAGCCAAAAGAACGGCAGCTTTAACCCGACCGAAGCTTACGTGTTTTATGTAAGCCTCACAAAGCAGTGATAAAATAGCAGTTGGTGCTATGCTTATTTCTGGTACTGTTCCAAAAAATACGTAGATATATCCACCACATAATGAAGCGTAAAGTCCGTACTAAAATGATGAAACAAAATATCAATTGTAAATACCATTTCTCTAATATTAGTTCAAGTCTGATTAATTCCATTATTAATAACCGGCAAAATAGTTTAAATGTCTAAATGTGTAAATCATGATTATACAATTCTGAAGTAAATTCAAAAACATTATCAAAAATTTTAACCCTCTACCTCACAAAAAATATAAAAAACTTGAAAATTCAAAATTGGGTATTTAAAAAAGTTGTGTTTAACATGAGAAAAACTTTACGATGTTAGGCATGCGATATTCCGGAAAATCGTCGAGTGAAAATTTTTGTTTTTTTGCTCTAATTGTTTAAATAATAAATATACTGAAAAACTTCCAAATCAAAATTTGTAGCTGATGCATTTATCTACAAATTTTGTCTGAAAAGTATTTCTGTAAATTGAAACGTTTACGAAATAAAATTAATTTCAGTGGTGTTCAATTCGTGGTTACGCGCGAACGGCCCGTGAGCCAAATTTATTAACCGCTCGACTTAAAAGTTAATAATTTTGGGCTTATAACTTTCTGAAAAAATAAATAAACTCATGTAAAACGTAAAGAAAGATCTCAACTTTTAGATAGAAATACTTTCAAATTTGGAAAAGTAGATTTCCTGACTGTAATATCAGTTTATTATAATTCCTATTTAATTAATACTTATCCCAGCAAAAATTCCTTTTGGATTTAGCATTGCAAATGAGCATAAAACATTATTGTTATAAAACCAAAGCCATCAATATTTAGAATTTTAAACGAATGCTTCTTAAAAATCTTTTTTTGCATGCTTAATTTTACTTGTTTTTTTTTAGACTTCATTCAATCATATCTTTTTTCGGTATTAATATAATTCAATGAAACTTCACTACTAAATACTTTGAAGCATCTACTTTCGAAACTACTATACAGTTTTTCTATAAATATCAAATTTTTTAAATAATAGACAATTATTTACAATAAATACTTAAATCAGTGGTCTTTCAGCAAACCTTCTATAACTTTTTATACCGTTTATGATATTATCTAAAAATTTGTGAACTTTATAATGAACCTATTTAGAAGTGATCGCGATACAAAAGAACACACCTATGGCTCAGGTAAGAAAAAGAAGGGAGCACAAATAAAGATGAAAAAGCAGGTGAGAGAGCGTGGAAAATCGATGATAATACATTAAAAAATTAAAAAAATAAATATTTTTTTCAATGTATTTGTAGATACCCCATTTAAGAACACATTTCATATGAAATTTTTTTTTCTAAATGTCATTGTTTATTTACCACCGTAAAATTAAAAACATGAAAATTGATGTTCAAAAATACTACTATGGAAATTTCGTATATATTTTAAAAACTAATGCATATACAAAAAAAATGTTTAGACAAATTTTGTAGATAAATGTATTAGCTACAATTTTTGATTTAAACATTTTTCTGTGTTTTCATTATTTAAACTATTAAAGTGAAAAAACAAAAACAACAATTTTCACTCGACGATTTTCCGGAAAATCGCATGCCTAGCATCGTAAAGTTTTTCTTATGTTAATCACAACCCTTTTAAATACTCAATTTTGAAAATTTTCAAGTTTTTTGTGTTTTTTGCGGCATTTTACGGATATTTTGTGTACTTTGATTACGCTATTAAAGATGTTCTCATATCATTCAATCTTACAAATAGAAAAAGTGTCGATGTTTGTTTTCAAGAAATGGGTCAAAAATACGTGGTAGTGTTATTAGACTTTAAAAACTTACTTGTGGTTCTAGCCCAACCAATGATGCATACGCTATTGCTTGAGGTATTAAAGTAAGACCAACTGTAACTCCTCCAACAAAATCCGAAATCGCTACATCTAAATTGTATTGCTTCGACCATCTTAAGAAAGGTAATTTCCTTAAAATATATCTTTTTATCCACATCTATGGTTCATCTAGACATGAATTGATTATGGTGGTCATCTTTGTGAAAGCCGCTAAATAAAAAGACAATTAGAAATATTATGCTTTGTGGTATAATGTTTATGAATCAAATTGAATTTGACATAAAACTTCAATCTTATTTGTTTTCCGGTTGTCAGCACTAAGGGGTCTATTTTGTAATTCGTCGTTTCCAGACGAGCAGTGTCACTTCTAATGTCCATTTTGATAATTTGGGACTGTTTCTGGGTTCTATTGAGGATAATGGTTCAATTAAAAAAAGTACGTAGGTAGATGAGGTAAAATTTCCTCAAATAAATCTTTTGCCGATACAACATCCGGTCTATACAACTGTACGTACGTACGTAATGTTTCTTCTCTAAATAAAATGTAGATACCAAGTTATTAAAAATTAACATTTTAAATAGATATTTATGTAGACAATCCAATTCATTACCTCCTTTGTAACTCTAAAACCAAATTGGCTGTTTCACCTTCCAAAATTTTTATTAATACGAACTCTTCAGATAAATAATGGCGAGCACAATGACCTTCACCTTATTTTAGGTTAATTAACGACTTTTTACTTTCTCAACGAGAGCTGTCAAGGTATCGTCGGTGGACGACAACTTGGTAGCCATTTTTGTCGTCCAACAAAGACTACCGTTGACTATAAAATAGAGAAAGTCGTTCATAAACGATAATCGCCCACGAACGACGTCGTTATGTGTTACAAAATAGACCCCTTAAGGTGCGTCCTCACCAAGTCGACACTGTCGATCGACAGTGTCGACTTGGTGTGTACGTTGCAATCGACGGTGTCGATCGACAAAATAAATCGATCGACATGTCGAATTGTTTTCCATCGACTGTCGGTAAACATGAAAGAGCAGTCGATCGACTTTAGTGTGTGGACGTGTTTTCGACGTTCGACATTCGACAAATTGAGTATTCAGTGTCGTCTTGACGTTTACGTTGACATCGTAGTCGTGTATTTTCTTAGAGAATGGAATCAGAACAAGACAAAGTCATAGCTTTTATTGAGGCATATCTTCACATCTTCGTCAGACATGTTGATTAGACTGATCGACAACATTTCTGTCAACTTTGGTGCGGACGGATGCAGTTTTGTCGACTTGGTGATGATGCACCTTTAGAGGGGATTGATAACGACAGAAGATACATTTTTCAGCATAGCATGGAACAATACTTCTAGTTTTCATGTTACGAGGATGGTATTTTATATTTTAATATAGAGCTAGAGAAAAACTGTAGATAACTTTTAAATACTATAGTTTTTCTACGAAGAAAAATTCATCTTTGCATCCTTAGGAAATAATTATGGAAGCGTTGCCTGCATCTTCTAAAGACTGGAACCTGTGACCCCTTGCAAAAGTGAAAAAGCCGTTATGACTTGGGTCGGAACTGTACGGAGGATGGTCCAACAATGAATTGTCTTCTTACTTTAAAAACTCAATTATTGTTTTTCGAGCTGTGTGGGAACTTGCATTGTCTTGGTGGAGGACCATTTGTCGCAGGGGTTGGTTTTTTGTAACTCAGCAACTACCTTCGGCAAACAAATCGATATGTACCAATCAGCAATAACAGTTCTTTGATATTGCAAAGACCTCGAGACAAATGTCGCCACTATCTTTTTGGAAACACTTTGAGAACGGATAACATCAATTTGTTGACATAAGTTGAACGAAACCTTTTTAAGTTGTTGTTTTTTCGTAAGGTTATAGCTCACAAAAATACCAAACTATTTATTTTTTAAAATTGTTTATTTATTACAAATATTAACAAATATATACATAACGTTTACTGAACACAAATCATCAGTGAAACACCAGTTACAATCTCAGTCGTCGTTTTTATCATTTAATTGTAGCTTATAACAAGTGTTTACTGTAATTACCAACAGACTAATTGTAATATTGAATTTTCCTAAAAGATTTTTGTTTAAAATGGTTACCACCATCCTCCATGTTCGATAATAGGTTCGTGGATGATTTTTTCGTGAATTATGGGTTCATGTACAATAACTTTTTTCACAATTGGAACGTATTCTGGAACATGAACTTTCTCCACGTGATGATGGTGGACGGTGTGAACATGATAGGGTACCTTGATGACGACATGTTTACTGAAAATAAATTGAATGAATTAAAATCGGTTTTAAGGTAGATTCAAAGTTCACGAAATTGGAGCATCATAGGACATTTCAATTATATAAATTCACAAAACTCCGGTTTAACGCAGGAAATATATATGTTAGGATCAAACACCGATATCGGCCAATGGTCGAAAAATACGGCCAAAACGCGTTCTGGCCACTAGTATATTGCCAATGTCAGAAATATCGTTTTCCGGTCGTTTAGTGTAGACCAGAACGCGTTCTGGAGCCTTTGCAATTGCCAGAATGTGTATTGGCTTTCCCAAGTTAGTCTGAGAGAATTTTGTTATTCGTCTACGTATAATTCTGGTGACTTAATGGCATACTTAAAACATCTACTTGTTTTTACACGAACTATTGTTATGACACTTGTTTACAGAGGTAAAGGTAGCAAAAGCTTGTAAAAATAAGGGTGAGGGTAAGGGTACTATGTAACAGCAAGTGTCCTAACAATAGTTCTTGTAAAAACAAGTAGATGTTTTAAGTATGTGTAGTTTGCAAGCTGAGACATGCACAAAATCGGTTTTTGGACGGTTTAATTGCGTGTTAGACGCGCTCTGGCAATCGCAAAAGGTTCCGAATGCGTTCTGGTCTGGTAATTTCGGATTTTGGCAATATACTGAGGGCCAGAACGCGTTTTGGTCGTATTTTTCGACCATTGGCTGAAATCGGTGTTTGATCCTAACATATACAGTACTGTCAGTGGTGATGAATCCTAGATTTACTCGTATGAACCCGAAAATAAACGTCAGTTAGCTGTTTGAGTGTTCAAAGATGAACCATAACCGACGACATTTGTCTCAAAAGCAGGACAATTCCTTTACAAGATCAAAGAACTGTTACAGCTGATTGTTACATATTTATTTGTTTGTCGGAAGTAAATGCTGAGTTTTGGTTTGATGCGCCGCCCTTTTAGTAGAAGCTTCTTACTAGCAGTATCGAAACGATCTAAAATTATATTGTAATTTTCGCTGCAATCCTGTAGCGTCAGATCGCGTGGTCGGTTTCTCATTTCTGTCGAACAGACCAACGAGTTTCAGAAAAAAAAAACTCTCAAATTTGTACGCTGCACCGAGAACTTCCAACGATGTAAGAAGAAATTAGTACTTGCAAAGTAGAAAATAGTCGACTGCTTATATTACAGATTCAACTGCACGTGATTTTACTAAATTTAAAGAATGAATGGAATATGAATAATTTTATAGAAATTTTTTTTATAAAAACTAATCTGAACCAATTTTTAACATGCCGCCCTAGTCCCGGGCATCACGGTCCTAGTGCTAAATCCATCACTGCCCCTAACGATTAATGATCCTCCTCCAAGACAATGCAAGTCCCCACACTGCTCGAAAAACAATTGAGTTTTTAAAGCAAAAAGAAAACATCAAATTTTTGGACCATCTTCCATTACTTTTCCAAAAAATTTCTTCCAAATGATGCAAAAATGCATTTCTTTTGTTATATTGTTCTGTTTTCAAATAAATGAGTTACTTACTGATGAGTGTTCCATCCTGGAAGTGGTGTAGAGGCAACAATTACCATAAGTGAAGCAAAAACTGCAAACTATAGAAAAACAATTCGTTATATCAATACTTTGTTCAATTGACGTTTTTTTAAATTTTATTTTTTGAAAAAGTCTACTGAATATTTTAAGAAAATTTTTTATTGCTATTATTATATACAGGGTGTTTCTAAATTCAAAATTCAGTAGGTGATTGCTCCCATGAAATTAAGATTAGTCTTTTCTATAACAAAATTTCCTCAGCCAACCCCTAAAAGGTGGTTACTAAAATTGAGTTTTTATAACATTTTTTCTAATCTTAAATTTTTTCCCCAAAACCAATAGCTACAGAGAAAAAAAAATACCATAATTAATAGTTTTTTTAATAAATTGAGTGAAGACAGTAAATATGTAAAATGTAATACGATTCATAATATTTTTCTCTCCAGGTATTGGTTTCGGGAAAAAAAATTTGAGAATAAAAAAAATTTGTAAATAAAACATGGATTTCAAGTTAAATTTGATATGAAATAAAGTAAGGGATGCAAATTTCACCCCCATATAATGTAACAGGAATATTGAAAGAATGTTAAATTGTTTAATGTGTTTTACCACATACAAGTAAACTTAGTTTTACTTCGTGGTTAACCGTTCATTTGTACCCTTTTTATCTATAAAATTTTGTATCTGTAAGTGTGGATTTATGCAGACACATTTAACAATTATCAATTAGCATTTAACAATTAACATTTATCAATTAACAATTAGTAAAACTGCCATGGTTTATGCAGACACAATTATAAATTAGGAGAAAATAGTAAGCATGCGCACGAGCCCGAGATTCTAGTTATTTACAATAACCATTAACCCTACATTTTCATGTCCATAAGAGAGTCATGTCGATAAGAGTAGCATCATCCATTTTTACAACTTGAAAATTAAAAATAAACAAAACAAAGAAACACACAATATAACCTGTCAACCACTTTTCTATGAAAAAAGTGAGTTTAACTTCAGGATCTGCGTACTAGTTGCGCACTAGATGAAAATTCGGTACAATTAATTTAAGAAGTTAAAAGTTGGCCAACTTCGCAATTGTTAAATGATAATTGTTAATTGTGTGCATAAATGGAGTCATAGTGAAATGAGTAGTTCAACTTATAATTGATAAATGTTAATTGTTAAATGCTAATTGATAATTGTTAAATGTGTCTGCATAAATCCAAACTAAATGTAAATGAATCGTACAAATTAACATTATTATTATACCCGTGGCTAGTCCTTTACTAGCTTTACTGAAATTTTAGAAAAATAATAAAAACTCAATTTTGGTCACCACTTGTTAAGGGTGATATCTCGAAAAGGGGTGGGCTGAGGAAATTTTTTTATAGGAAAGATCCATCTTAATTTCATAAGAGCAATCATCACCAGAATTTTGTCGTATGAATTTAGAAACACCCTGTATATATAAAGTACATTTAGTAAAACTTTTTTTTTAAAAGGATTCAAAGCTGTTGAATCCAGTGATTAAATTTCACTACTTTACCAAAAAAAACTGATATTCACATGATTATAATGGATAAATTTGGGTACTTACAAGACTAAGCGACACCATATTTTTAAAACTGTTGAAAGTTGAAAGATAAAATTGTTACATTTTCTGAACTGGCTCGCCCGTGTATATATATCACGACATTTCTTGAAAAATCCCCTACTTTTCTTGTTATCACACAGTGTTATGTAAACAATATATGTTCAATAGTAGTCTATATCCTCATTCATAACAAAAAAATAAGCCTATATTGGCGAAGAGAGAGTCCGAATGAGGTAATATGCTGAATATTATGCGTCGTGTGACTTGAAATTAACGTGAACGGGATTTTTAAATTCTCCAATAACTTTTATCAAGTACTTATTTGGACATTATTTGTTAAGCGTGTTAATTACTTTGTTCTATTTTTTGTTACAATTTTATTGTTATAATTGCATTTGCAATATAATCAAGGTCGCATAGAGTATCGTCTACAGGCTGGTCGAACATTTTCTTCAATCGAATGCAAAGCATATACGGGGTTGGGATAAAGTATGGAACCAAGTAAATATCTTTTAAACGAAAAGAACGATGTTTATGAAAATTTGCAGGTAAGTGCAATGGAACAAAATGCATCTGATGTACATTTTTTTGTTAATAACATACTTCTGGTTTAAATGGAAATGCCATCAACTTCTTTAATTTAAATGGGACACCTATATATTTTCACAGATTTTGAAATAGCTTATTATTTTGAATTCATACATACTGAGTTTAGTGTAAAAAAATGTTTAAAAACGAGGAATAACTGACTGTTAGTTGTACAATAGGTGTACATTTCATTATTTTAGAATAATGAGAAACAAAATTACTTCAAATGTTCAAAATGCTCGCCGTTTACTTGCTGACAATATGCCATCCTATTGACAAATACTTGTTACCATTCAAGTTTCCATCGATAAAAAATGGGCCTATAAGCCTATTTTCGACAATTCCCATCCAAACATTTAACTTCTGTGGATGCTGGGTATGTGCTTCATGAATCCAATGAGGATTCTGATTTGAACAATACCTTGAGTTATGGCGATTAACTGCGATTAACACAAACAGTTGCCTCATCGGAAAAAACTATGTTAAAAGCAAAATTGTCGTCGACATTACAGATGTCCATTAGCCGTTTGCAAAATTCCAGCCGTCCGTCAAAATCATCGTCTGACAATTCTTGAACCAACTGTACCTTGTACGGATGATACTTTTCACTTTTTAATATCTTTCCTACAGAACGTCGACTGATACCATGGTTTAGTGCCAAAATTGTGGTGGAAGTTTGAGGTGATTCTTCTAAATCGATTGCAATATTTGGTTTAACAGTCTCGTTCGTTGCAATCCGCGGTCTTCCAGGTTTTAGCAAATTTTTTACCATCCCAGTTGTATTAAAACGTTGTAATGTTTTAGTTACTATTAAGCGTGATATAGGACTTGTCTCCGGATGCAAATTATTAAAAATTTGACACACTTCTTCATGAATTCTAACACGATCACCATAACCGATCATCATTAAAATTTCAATACGCTCTTTTTCACTTAATTGAACCATTCTAAATTGTAAAATTTATTTCCGTCAATTAGAATTTGACACTTGGAGAACAAAATACGTACTAAACAGTACTCGTTTATCTATTACTATGCATACAAACAACATCAATTAGTTTATCTAAATAGTTTTTTGCTCTAATGCAAAAAACTCAAAACACTAAACTCAGTATGTATAAATTCAAAATCTGTAAAAATATATAGAGTGTTCCATTTAAATTAAAGAAGTTGACGGCATTTCCGGTTAAACAGGAAGTATATTATTAACAAAAAATTGTACATCAGATACATTTTGTTCCATCGCACTTACCTGCAAATTTTCATAAATATCGTTCTTTTCGTTTAAAAGATATTTACTTGGTTCCATACTTTATCCCAACCCCGTATATAAATAATACTAAATACATCCTTAATCTTTAAAAAAATTTGTCCCATTTAAGCAGCTTTCTATCTCTCGCAATATTTCTGACATTCCTACACTGAGAAATTTTATTTGGGACACAGCGAATATCTTTCATCATAATATATTTGTAGATGTACGTGTATTAGTGAGTATCAAGATCTAGAAGATCTATTGTGTCCCCTTTCTTTTACTTAGTTCCTGATGAAAGTCCCAGACACTCCTTTAGACCTATTTCATGAAGGAATTTTAGGATATCTGCAGGCTTTAGTTTAGGTGTCCCTCTTCTATCCAGTAATCTCCTAAATCTTGTGCCCTAGAATTCTGAATACATGTAGATGGAGGTTTCACCTTTTATTTCACAGATTCTACAATATTTTTGCTCCACTATTTTGAGCTTTTTCAGGTTCCCATTCAGTTTTACTCTAACTTGGGGAATTTATTTGATCTCAACAGGTTGTAGTCACCCAAAAATATCTTGTATATTGTCTTAACCCTTACTAGATCTATCCAATAGATCCAATCTTCTCATTTTTCGGCTTATTTCTTCCAATATTACATTCAGGCTGATTTGAGCTGATACTGCAAAAGGGTTCCGGCCACAAAAGGGGTGTTTCAGTCCCTCTCTTTTATTCCAGTGTGGCCTGAAATCCACAGTGAGGTGACGATGCCAATATTTGGTATACAGTGTGACTAAATTTTTGCGGAGTTTCATTCATCTCATTCACAAAATATTTAAAAAATACACATTCTAGAGAAATATAGTGATGTTAATTTATTGATTTTTCTCAATTTGGAGACACCCAATTAAGTGACGAAAATGTGGACGTAAAAATAACTTAATGTCCTTCGTCGCAAAACCCATAATCTAATTGGCAAGAGCCTAAAGCTGCGTCCTCACCCAGTCGACACTGTCGACTTGTTGTATACGTTGCAATCGACGGTGTCGATCGACAAAATAAATCGATCGACAAAATAAATCGATCGACATGTCGAATTGTTTTCATGAACAAGACAAAGTCATAGCTTTTATTGAGGCATACAAATTAAAATCAAATCTATGGGATTCCAAAACTAATAATTATAAAAACAGAAACATGAGGCACGATGTTCTTATGGAAACTACTAATGAATCTTCGTCAGACATGTTGATTAGTTTGATCGACATCATTTCTGCCAACTCTGGTGTGGACGGATGCAGTTTTGTCGACTTGTTGATCGACAGAGTCGACTCGGTGAGGACGCAGCTTAAGAATGTGTGGATAATTAATATATAACAGAATAATAGTATGAAGGTACTAGTAGTTTTAAGAAATAAAGTGTAATTGCGAACCGAAGGAATTTCCCTTATACACTTTGAACAACAAAGAAAAAATTAAGTGTAGTTATTTTTTCCATTAGAACTACCAAATAAATAATAATTGTCACCTAAAGTCGTTTTATTTTCACTTTTAAATATATTTGGAAATATTTAGATTATTTACATTCACTACCTAATATACATAAAAGTGTGGTTATTTTAATTTATTGAGAAATCTGTTTGGCTTGCGTCAAAACTGTAACGTGACATTCGGGTTAGACAAGTTTGTTGAAATTCAGGAGTGTTGCCAAATGTTAATTATTGTTGCTGAATCCATTACTCACATTTTTGCGTGCTCTAAATATGAATTAAAAAAATTGAGATGGTTTTTAAAGATAGATGCCCAATATTTGTAGTGTTGAGACATATAGGAGGTGGTAACTTGTGGAATATTGATTTGGTTCATAAATTCCCATACATTTTTTCGTTAACCATTGTCAAGCCAATCTGTATTTGATTCCTTAACCTTAGACGTTGAAGAATTTGTAAAAGGTGTTGTAGCAAATTTTCTGAAAAGTTAATAAAAAAGTCGCCAAGTCAACAATAAATATGGCCACAAACAAGTGGGTGGGAAATGTCACAAGGACCTAGACAGGCGAAACAGTTCATTAGAGGAGAACAGCAGACCAAATAAGCAAAGATGGGAAAGCTGTCAAAGGGATGTTAACAGGGCATTGCAAGCTTAACAGACACGCAAAGTTGAAAGATTCTGTCACCTAAAACAGTAAACTGCAAAGCTGATCCTATGCCAGTGCGACCGCCTGGCGAATGTGAGGTTTCTTGTACTAGGCGACGAGAAGCCACCGGCAAGAAATTACATGAAATAATCAGTCTCGAGGTTGAGGAAGAGTCGGGCTGGATAATGTAATCTAGATTTAGTGCACCACAATAGATCTGAAAAGATCGCAGTGGTTTGTGTCAAAAAATGACGATTTATGGTTTAGATAGTTAGACGAAAAGGTAACCTTTTCAATATTTCATTGTTACCTAGGCTCGGACGCTATTAACTGCTTATTTTAAATTTTGTAAAAGCTCTTTCGTGTATTTTCTTAGAATCGTACAAATGTAGCATAACTTCATTGGCAGCTTCTTGAACAGAGCACTAAAATGCGTTATTGTTCATTTCAATTAAGGAAAACGACAAAGTGTTACGCCCCGAAAAAATCTAAAGTATTCACTGCAGACCAAGTTGCCAAATTCATCCTTGAAGCTCCAGATGAGAAGTGGTTATTAACTAAAATAATTTTAATATTTGGTATTTTCGGGACATGTCGAAGAGATGACCTAATCCGTTCAACTTAGAAAGACGTGGAAGATAATGACCGTTTCTTAGTGTACACTAGTATAAATACAAAACAGAACAGTTAAAGACTGTCAAAACAGTGCAAATAAAGATTAACCCGTTGTTTTTCATAACTGTTCGACGCTGACTGATTGTTTAGTGCCTATAGACTTTGGCAATGGGGAGCAAGTCGAAAAATGTTCAATAGAAGATGATCATATTTATTTAGGCTTGAAGTAATTCTTATTCTTGAAAAATGAATTACTCCCAGAGGATAATAATGTCTGTAGTTCTTCAATTAAAATAATTTAATAATTTTCGAAATGCCAATCTTTTCAACTACTACTACACTGGTTTTTACATTATAAGTTTAACCGGTTCATTACCATAACTCCCTTTATTATTATTATTCAATCGAGCATAATTTTCTTGCATTATTACATAATCTGCGAATGAATGTTTACAATGTTTAATAAACCTGATTCGTTTATTTTAAAAAGTAAACTTGACCCCAGCTTATGTCACAGTTGTAAGACTCTTCTTGGTAGGAAGCGTTTCGTGAAAATAAATCCATAGTTTATTGCAAAAGCTAAAGTAATACAGTGTGACTAGAGGTCTGCCTTGAAGCGGAAGTTTATATAAGCAGAAATCCGCCGAAAATGCTATAAATTGCGCAAGCGCGGCAGAACATTACATTACATACTCACTAAAGTTTATTTTTTCAATATTTCGTTCGAGTCCCGAGTTCCATTTGCTGATGACTTACAAACTCAAGAAAATAAATGGAATTATACACACATTTATAAATGATGGTATCCTTACATTGTGTATTTGAAGAAGGGGAAGGAAATATAATAATTTCATTTACCCTTCTCCTTAAAATGAATAAAATAATACTAAACCAAATTGCGGAAGGAATTCTTACAAAAATAAACTTTAATCCGTCGTTGAACGGAATTTAATCTTGAAACGTGAGTTGTCCGTCGTTGGGCGGCGGCAAGCATATATTATTAGTCTTGCGCAAATTATGACATTTTCGGCGGATTTCTAGATATGTCAAATAATTTTCCGCCCCAAGGCAGAACTCTAATTTCAAATTCATAATTGCGCCAGCGGAACTGTAGCCACACTGAAAATAATATGCAGGTATTCTCGTTATCAGCTAGTAACTATTCAACTAGCATATCATAGTAGGGGAGCCCACGATGCTAAATGGGGATATTCTCTAGCGTCATTTAGTTGCGAAGCTTAGATAATAAAATGAAAGAAATGTTATATAATGGATACCTTTTCATCGGTGGGGGGAGTGGCTACAGATTTTCAAAAATGTAAATAAAAACTGTTGCTTGGACATACTCGAGCGCGTCAGATATTGATAGCATCCATGTCCTACGTATTTTTAATAATGTACGTACGTTAATCTGATCGTTTGCATGATGGGGGTGGTCGTACGTAAGGGTTGAAAATGAGAAAGAATAAATTTAATCGAGCGCGTCAGATTTTAAAAGGGGATGTTAGGTGAACCTAAAACAGAGCTCTCATCTGATAATCTGACGATTTGGATGTGACGCAAACTCGCGGCCGTTAATAGAATATGCCAAAAAAATTGATCATTTTGAAATAGTCCAGCGCGTCAGATTAAGATATATATGGCTTATCTTTTTGTCTCAAGCCGGTCCCAGACACTACGTGTATTTGACAAACATTCGGTATTCGGACTTATTCGCGTAGCGTGTGGGAAGTTAACTTTGGCAAATATTCGTCCTTCGTCATTTTCCCGGCGCTGGTCAGAAACTAGCACGAAGTAAAGGACGCGAATATTCGCCAAATGTTTTCAAAGTCAAACCTTTGCACTACGGCACCGTGTGGGAGATCAAGCAAACATTCGTGCAAATGACAAATATTGGCCTATTCGCCAAATACACGTAGTGTCTGGGACCGGCTTCATAATCTGACGATTATCTGGAGGGATTGGCCTAATCTGATAATTAAAAAATTTTTTTTTTTATGTTTTTAAACTTAATTAATTGAAAAGCTCAGGAAATAGTATGCAAATAAAATAGTGGTTGTTGTTCAGGTAGAATACATGTATTTATTATAAAATAATTTTGAAAAAAATGCGAATGAAACATCATTTTGTATAATTTATTAATTAATCATCTTCATCAGTAGAATTATCTTCCTCTTCTGACTCGATTCCATCATCAGATTTCGTTTCTGGTACAACAAATCATTAAAATATTGTTTTTCATGAATAACTTATTTTTTAATTATTTGAGAAAAGATATACCTGATTCTGGAGTATCCTCAAGAATATCAGGTGTTATGACTACATCTTCATAAGCTTTCGGCAATTGATCACCTGCAAACCAGATCATTTCGTACTTTCCGTCGACAAATTTCTATTCATAGTCCGTTGGTGAAAGTTCAGTAACTTTTGCATTATGGGCATTACTCCATAAGCATGCAATGAACCTTGTGCGTAACACTCTGATTGACAGGGTGGCAAGTAGCAAGCATCGTACTCAAGAAAAAGGGTTGTGATTTGTCTTTTACCTTGTAGGTCTTATTGAAGATGACAATCCTGGCTTCACTGACATCGTGTAACCCATACAAATGGCAAGTTAAAGTCTGTATGATGTTAAAAGAATCCTGCACATTATGCTCCTTTCATCCCAAATCCAGAAATGCTTTTTGGAGAACTCTGGAGTGAATTAAATGTTGTTTTTTTTGCCTTTGCCAGAAAAAGCAGATGTATCGCAGCCAGAAAAACAATGTAAAAACCCAATCATAGAACGATAATCTTCATGGATAAAACTGTTCGATGAATAAATAGCATCACTTACATTGCTTGAACCCGGCTTTAAAAAGTACAGTTGTGCATCTGTAAAATGTAATTGATTCATGATGACCAAAAGATCGATGTCTTGACCAACAAAAACAACCTTATATTTTGTATATTCAAACAAATTATTAACATTCAGTAAAAAAAAGATGGTTGCAGAATTCATTTTTTGATTTTTCCAATTTTTGAGCAGGTTTCTAAATGCAGACTGTTTATTTTTATTATTTCACAAGAAAATATAACTCAAGACGAAAAAATCGCGACATGAATGAAGACAATTTTCCAAAGGAGAATTTTAATTTGAAAAATATTTTTTTGGACCGGGAAACGTGATTATCTCGGAAGTCTCTTGATATTTTTATCTGAAAAAATTTGTGTACTTTTCGGACACGAAGAGGTATACTTTCACGAAATTTCGTCAAAATGAAATTACTATTGTGTGAATGAAAAATAAAAAACGATAAAAGCGGTTTTTCGCTTTTTTCTCGGAGATTTTGGGGTTATATGAAAAAATCATTGATACAAAAGTTGTAGACCTTTTTATGATCTACAACTTTTTTGTGGAACACTTTTCTCTCCGATGCCAACTTTCGCCGGAAATCGCAATAATCCAAAATTCCACCCCTTTTCACCCCCCAAATATATCTGGAAACACCCCTGCTCACGCATTTATTTTTTCTACGTTTATTATATAAGCCTCTTTACCATATCCAACTGTTCCCATCCTTTTAAAAATTTTGTTTTTCTCAAAATGACATTAAAAGCGGCCTTTTGATGGCACTTGGCAGGCTTAGAAGTTGTACTTTTAATGCCTAGGCAGAAAAAGTTCGTTGCTAGGCAACCTTCCAAGTAATAATTTAAATCAAACTGGTTATTAAAATTGACAATGACATTAAGTTATTTGAATATTGATAATGAAACGCAATTTAAATATGAAAAAGTCGATTTTGCATGGAATTGGAACAAATTTGAAGAAAAAATTATATGTTTCACACGGCAGAAAAGCTGTTTTAATGCCTAGTAAAACAAGTAACTATTTTTTTTCGCTTCAACGTAAGCTTATTCGACTAGTCTATAAATACTAAATATAAAGATTAAACAGAGGCTTTGACAGTTTTGATAATGATAAAAGTCAAAAAATGTTTCGTCAAAAGAAATATAGTCTGACTACTCTTAATTTACTTATGATAGTAACTACCATTGAAGAAAATAATTCTTTTCTTCATAGAAACTTTCTGTAATATCTAGTGTAAAGGAATGTTATCACTACTACTTAATAATTTTGCCTTCAACAATATCAATGTGTCATCTCTCGATTACGAGTTTAAAAAAGAACGACTGTCTTTCCAAAAACATGTTGAATTTTTACTAAGTAACAATAATATAAATTGAATTGAACATATTTTAATGGTACATTACATTTATAATATAAATCATAGTATTCCATATAACTTTCCTGCTACCTACCGTAAAAATAAGGTTATTATAATTTTTACTTTTGTTCCACTAAGCAGAAAGGTTTATTGTTAACAAACATAGTCTATCCCTTCCCTCGAAGATGTCAGCAGCTGCTTACTCATTCCGTTTGCTTAGGTTATTCTAACAAATTGCTGAAACCCAGTGCCAATAGCTTAGGATCACCACACGCATTAGGTTCATTCTGAACAGCGTTGAAATATACGCTATAGGTTCTTTATGAACAGCGTGTCTAATTTAAACATAACCAGGGTGGATAAACCATATAAGGTTGTGGTGTTCGACTCCTTTTCTCGAGAGATGTACATATTGAGAGAAGTTGAGAAGACAAGCCCAGCCAATGTTTATCAGCCTTTCGCTTTGCGATTAGCAGGTTATTAAAACTTGGATGTGGGTTTCCAAGTTACAAATTTTTATAGTAATCCAAACAAAATAGGTTAGAATGACTCTTCTATCATCAGGTCTAAAATGGCCTGGTCAATTGACATATTATAGCCACCAGCATATTTTTATGTACATGGTGTGCAAAATTAAAATCTCTTTGACAATTAAATATAACTTAATAAAACAGAATACGTTAGAATGGCTATTCTATCATCAGGTCTAAAATGGCCTATAGCCACCAGCATATTTTTATGTACATGGTGTGCAAAATTAAAAATTCTTTGACAATTAAATATAACTTAATAGAAGGGATTGAAACAGGATTTTTATATTTATTTATCAATTCATATTTTTATGTATAAAGTATTTAATAACCACCAACTCCAGTCAGTTTTACGCAAATAATTCTTTTCAACTGATTTCAATTTGTTTCTTAGGGTCTTATGGAGAGACTCAAAGACGAGGACGAGTATAGACATCGTTTCCATCTGGACATACAAAGGATGTCCACAAGGAGAAGGAGGATCTTCATTAATGTGAAGTCGTGACAGCTGAAGAACTCCTGTGTGGTCTTACTCACTTCGAAATATGCTGCCAAAAGTTTATAATGATGCAGGAACCTGGCAAGAAAAAATGGGGGCTGTAACACAAGGATCCACCTCATCGCTTTTTAGAACTCAGAAAACCTGGGATATGCTACCGGATGGTATGTTTAAAAAGTATAACTTTTTTAAAAACTCGAACCAAATTCAGTAACAAGAAGGAATGGGATCCCAGTTTTAAAACAAAATGATTTGTTTTTCAAAAATTTTATTGAAAGGTTGGTAAATACGATCAATTTGTGATTAGTTTTCAATATTTTTCTCATTTAAACCAATTTACTTGAGAGTAAGAGCATGTTTAGTGGTTTTATGGTAGTATTTTTATTTGTTAATTTTTTTTGACGTCTGGCAATATTTATTAAAATTGAAATTTTTACCAAACCTACTACATTAGTTATGTGCCTCGATAACAATAATGTATTTCATATTTATAGTTTATAATGTATTTGAGTCTATTTACTTGATTACAGTTACCTGTAACAATTATTGTCATATTTAAGTAAAGCGTGTTATCAATAGAAGTCAAAATCATTAAAACGCCTTACAATATGGCAATTGTTACAGGAAACTGTAATCAAGTAAATAACTACAAAATCGAGATGGTTTTTTGTCAATGTAGAATTTTGGTTTATGTTTAGTTGTGGAGATGTCGCTATTATCGCATTCTTGGCATTCCCTTCACAGGGTTTAATGTATTAATGTGATTTCAGCGTTGTCTTCAGTCCAGGATTATGCTCTTAGAGCTTCTGTAAGGATAATAGCTAGCTTGTACTGATGAGGTGCAAATACGCCGAAACTGGTCTGCAAGTGATATTGTCCCTTCTAATTATAAACCAGAATGGTTGGTTCTATATTTAATATATACCAACCCCGTTTAACTTGGAAGTGTAATTTATTGTCTTGGGGCCATGTAGCCCGAGAAGTAGATGTTGATTCCTAGTGAACGGTCTACCCTTTGGAAAGTAATTTTCTAAATTGTAATTAGTTTTAATAGTTTCATACTATTATTTTGACTTCTATTCGAGTCTAGGTCTTCCCATATATGTATATTTCCATATATATTGTGTTTTATTATTATTTTCATAATTTTTTTTTTGAAAATCTTGTGTCCATTCTGTTACATCAAATACATTTATTTAAAAATTCTTATTTCTATTTAATATCACTATTTTTGTTTTTATCTCACATTTTCATTATAAATAGCTAGACATCTTTAATAATGCTCAATCGGAGTTAAGGAAAAAGTGTTGTCTGTGCAAATTGTTGATATACGAATTTGACACTAGTTAATTTTTATGTACCTAGTTTCCTAGTAGTGTCCATAGTTTGTGGAGTTTAAAATTTTAAACTTCACAATTGAATGTCCCTTTTTAATTTATATGTTAACTGAATCTACATACATTGTATCCAATTTTGATTAAATGTATCATATATCCTATAATTGCTATTTTTTTTATTTCCTACTTCCCTCATTCCTTCCTATTATAACAAACAACTACAAACATTAGTATAGATGGAGTAGACCAATAAAGGTGTGGGGAAGGCGTAGCTACCGCCATCTATCAATGGGTAGCCCAACTACTTTTTTCAACTTTTCAAACTCAACAAAACTATCTTTTCATCTTTAACAAACTCAACAAAACTGTCTTTTTACACCAAAAGAGTTTGGTTTTCCTCAATAAATAATGCACATTGAAAGAGAGTAGGTTATTGGAGATGTGTTGTTTTGTCGACGCCCGCCCACCACTAACTTTCCCAGCCTTTCGATGACTTACTTACATAGCTGAGAGTAATAAATTCACGAGGTGGGCGTAGATACCGCCCTCTATCAATGGGTAGCCCAACTACATTTTTCAACTCTTCAAACTCAACAAAACTATCTTTTCATCTTTAACAAACTCAACAAAACTGTCTTTTTACACCAAAAGAGTTGGGTTTTCCTCAATAAATAATGCACATTGAAAGAGAGTAGGTTATTGAAGATGTGTTGTTTTGTCGACGCCCACCCGCCACTAGCTTTCCCAGCCTTTCGATAACTTACTTACATAGCTGAGACTAATAAATTTATGAGGTGGGCGTAGCTACCACCCTCTATCAATGGGTAGCCCAACTACATTTTTCAACTTTTCAAACTCAACAAAACTATCTTTTCATCTTTAACAAACTCAACAAAACTGTCTTTTTACACCAAAAGAGTTGGGTTTTCCTCAATAAATAATGCACATTGAAAGAAAGTAGGTTATTGGAGATGTGTTGTTTTGTCGACGCCCGCCCGCCACTAGCTTTCCCAGCCTTTCGATAACTTACTTACATAGCTAAGAGTAATAAATTTACGAGGTGGGCGTAGCTACCACCCTCTATCAATGGGTAGCCCAACTACATTTTTCAACTTTTCAAACTCAACTTGAGTATCTTTTCATCTTTAACAAAGTCAACAAAACTGTCTTTTTACACCAAAAGAGTTGGGTTTTCCTCAATAAATAATGCACATTGAAAGAGAGTAGGTTATTGGAGATGTGTTGTTTTGTGGTGGGAAAGAAAACACACTTTTATAGAATTCATTGATGTTTATTTTCAAAAATAATAGTTTCTACAATTTATAAACATTCATCAGTATACGATATAACACATGCTGTTACACTTTGATCCCACATTGTGTCTTCAGGACAAGAGAATGACTTGGCATTTCCATACACACATTCGTAGTATTTTTTACAATCCGAAGGATCTGGAATAAACGTTCCATCAGGCTTATCTTGGCATTCACTATTTGGATCTACAAGAAATAAGAAAGATTATTGCATCGATTATAACGTTTACTTTATAGTTGTCATCCAAACATTTTATAATTCACCCCAACAAACCGAGCATGTGCTTTCTGATAAATTGCTGTATTTTCTAAATTCGTCTTCCCTACTCGGTATAGTTATTTGGAACTTTTTATTCAAGCCTTATCTGTGGCCGATGCATTGATAGGTAGCACTCCCCTTTTAGCTCCTCGATAAGCTTCCAATAGTCACCATTGTTCGTTTGGTTTATGTGTTGATGACTTAGCAATAGTCAGTCTGTTACAGATCTGGCTTCGCTTTGTATAAAAATGTGTAGTAGAAGCAGATTCAGCATATTGCTCAAGATATCCACTGTTAACGAGGGAAAAGCTTTCAGTTTGTTATCATTAATTATTACCTAGTATAACCACTATTTCAGCTCGTTTATCATCCTATTTAGAGTACCTTGCATATATTGCATAATAAAATTCATATTAATGAACTAAACTAAGGAAGCAAATTCTAGTTCTTACTGCGAAAGCGATTTAATTTGATTTACCAGAAATGTGAAAATTTTCTAATAATTATTTTTGTTATGCCGTGTAAATATGAAGTTCACTTACTGAAAGTAGTCGGTGGCGTGGCAGTCGCTGAAAACAAAAAAAAAATTATTACAAAAGTAATATTAATAATTCTATACTGAATTTTTTTATGTAATTTCCATGTGAATGTGAATTTACAAAAATATTAGCAAAGCAGTCAGTGTAGCTTTGGTAGCGGCAGAATTTTTAACTCCTCTGTGATACACTGTCGTATTAACAGTACGTCGGACGATAACGGACGAAATTTGTTTTCTTCAGTGAACGCCAGGTCATGGTTGCTATTTCATACAGTATATTAAGTGTACAGTGCCATTCAAAAGTCCCCTCCCCCCTCGTATCTTTTGAACGGCTACACTTACATTAATAAAATTTGGAGTGCGAAATTAAAGTGTTGTAAACTTCTCTACGAATGGTAACAGGTGACGTAATAGTAATAGATGACGTCACAGTGCCACTCTGGCCAATAATTTTAAATAGGACCTTATGGCAAGTGATATCTCGTTTGAAAGGCATTGACATTGGCTACATAGCCATATTAATTTTGTTTGGGTTTAAACTAATTTTGACGGACAAATTAAATAAATACCAAAATTATTGAAATTATTTTTTTAAATTTAATTAATCAAATATCAACAATGGATTCTTATAGCAATTGTTCGAAATGTGCTCCGTCTACTTCCTGACAGTAATACATCCTATTAGTAAACTCTTGTCGTACTCGTTCGAAGGTGTCAGCTGAAATTGCATTGCATTCTTCAATAATTCTTTCTTTCTAAACGCCAATGCTATCTGGTGCCGTAGTATAAACATTGGATTTCAAGTACCCCCATAGAAAAATTCATCCATCTACCTCAATATTCTTCATCCAGGTAACGTCTTAGTGCACCATAATAATGTGCAGGAGCACCATCTTGTTGAAATGTTATTTCCAGATGGCCGAATTCATCTGGATTATCTTCCAGAATTTGAAGAATTAACGGCTCAATTGCATTTTGTAACATCTCCAGATACACTTCACCGCTTAAATTTGAGTTTAGGAAAACAGGACCAACTATGTGGTTTCCCAAAATACCTGCCCAAACATTGACTTTTTCTGGAAATTGGGTATGTTGTTCACGAAAGGTATGAGGATTTGTGTCACTCCAATACCTTACATTTTGTGTATTCACATTTCCATCGAGGCAAAAAGTACTTTTGTCACTAAAACAAATTGTTTTTTTGTAACGTGGGTTTTGACTAATTTTATTTTTCATACATTCACAGAATTCGAGTCTTCTGTCGGGGTCGTCATCCGAAAGGTAGTGCACCATTTTTAACTTGTATGAATGAAATTTATTTTTAGCCAACACTCTCTGTACTGTACTTTTACTTACTTCACAGATAGACGCAACTTTAGTTGAAGGGGAAGTAGGGGACTTTTGAATAGCACTGTATATTCAGTCAATATGGACGATATAGTTGAGTTAATTACATTAGTTTTTGGAAAGAACGCATTGTGGAAGGAATAGTATTAGATATAAACCAAATTAATCAGTCCATAACGGAGCTACTCTGACCGCAACCTCAGAAAATGGCCGGTTTGAGCCCCGGCTTGACAACACCTGCTCCGACAAGCCTAGCGGTCTGTCAGTCTTCATTCATTCATTGAGGACTTAGATTTCAGATTAATACATTAAAAAACTACATTTGTTTATATTTAAAAGTGAACCCAACACTACATCACAGTCTAAGGTAACTTGGCGACGCTTTGCCAGATGTCTTACTTTTCCTTTGAATTGCGACAACTGAATTATAGGACACGATAGAAACGTACAAAATAAAAATGTACTTTTAAGAAATTACATAAACACGACTTTAAAATAATTGTCCTAAGTAGTTTATGTAATAAAAATATGTTTTTGTTTGGAACTTTTGAGGTTTAAACGAAACAAATGCGTGTTAAATGCGGAAACCATTTTACTATCAATTTTACCTGATTTTACTACGAAGTTTCAACGTTCCTAGTTTATTGAAGCTCTTCTTTTCGTGTTTTCAACTGATATGTGTGTGTGTATGTACAGATATTAAAAACTATATTTTTTTGTAAAAATCATGGTGTGTCAGTGCCAGATTTGCAACAAAAAAAACAGTCGGAATTTTCCTAACCTCTCTTTTTACCTGTAAGTACCTAAATACGAGTAGTTGTATATGCCAGTGGTATTGTCCGACTAGTCCGACAGTTTCTCAACACTCCTTGAAAGTCATTGACGAAAACATATGACTTGCGGACTCTATTTATAGTATTACCTACTCTAAGATTGAGGATAATAACAGTTGTGCATATTGAAAGTTTTGTAATAATAATGTTCTTAGCTCACTTACTGGGAGTAGTTGTTGTTGGAGTTGTAGCTGAAGCTGAAATTTGAAAAAATATATATTACAATTACAGTGAATAAAATGCGGAAACCAAATTGCAATTAAACATAGGGGAAATGTCGATGTGACGGCATCCCTGGTATCAATTCTAACTACTTTTTTGCGAATGTAATTGAGTTTATGCAGTGAAAGCTGCCGTTGGAGATTAACATTCAAATTAATTGTAAGTACAAAAGTTTTTCATCTTATAATTTCACTGATTTTAGGGTGGATGGTTGTATCTTTACCTGTTTATTATAGAACAAAATGAATAACTTCATAAGCCATGTTGCCGTTACAGGTCACAATTTAAAAAAGTTTATACTTTTCAATGTTTGATATGATGGCACCCGAGATGTTTAATATGTTGGCATAGAGGGTGCCATCATACCAAATGGATATGAAAAGTAGTTTGGTTGGTTGTGAATGTTCAATCGCACTAAGGAAAAAGCTGACTGGTCAAGGTTACATCAAGTCATGAAACTGTTCCCAATAATATACTTGTGAACGCATATCTCAACAGAGTTTAGGCCATCTTATCAAATGAGATATGTTGGCACACTTTTCATAAAATGAGAAAAGTTCAATAGAAACTATATTTTTATATTTTAAAGTAAAACTTGTCTAGATCAAGATATCCTCGAGTCTCCCCTACTGATATATATTTTAGCAAGGCCCAAATAAGGATAGTGACGGGTTTACTCACCGGTCACTGTACTCTAAGGAAGCACATGCATACAATCGGCATATATAGGGAGGAACCTATCTGTCGGTTGTGCATGGAAGAGGAGGAAACAGCCTCTCACATTATCTTTGATTGTGAAGCATTATTTCACTGGAGATATAGACTCCTAGGACTAGAATGTCCAAGGGAGGATTTATCCAAGAAGAACCTAGTGAAAAGTCTGCTGAGCCTGATAAGGGCTTCTGGTCTCTTCACATAAACGGCACAACCAAGAGCACAAAAAGCCTTAAGGCTGAGGTGCCGAGGACATCAATCCTTTGACTGGTGTGCTGATCCAATCAATCAATCCTCTACTGATATCAAATATATTCTTTTGGTGAACAAGACGGTTTTGAGGATCGTAAATACGCAATATTATGTTGTCCATCTACTCTCCATTACAGAAATATATGACCAGGAGGTGGGACCAGAATGATTCTTATGGCTACTGACGAGAGATTTGTTTAGGCCATTCGTTGTGAAGCTTTTGACCACCAGATATATTTGAGCATCGTATATTACCTATTTTAGATGTTAAATGTATGATGTGCGGAATGGAATAAAAAGTTAAATTAACGTAAATTACACTCACTTGTTGTAGTTCCGGAAGTCGGTTCCTTGGTTGAATCTAGAATAAAATGAATTCTAGTTATACCAATAGTATCGAACAATATATTGGAAATACTGTTTTAAATGAAACTAACTGTTTCTTATTGATTCCACTATTTAATGAAACAATTATGAAAATTGTAAGATATTATTGATATTACGATATTGAAATGACAAAAGTGATTATAGAGCATTTCAATGAAAATTATCAACCCCACATAATTCTGATGGTGTCACTTTTATGAAAAAATAAAAACCACGTCAAAAATCATATAAAGGGGAACGTCTTTCTGCTCATATGTAGACGTTATAACTTTAACCCCCTACTCCTATGTATGTATGTATGATGGGGTGACATTCACTAAGACCTAAAAGATCTATTGTGTCCCTTTACTTCTACTTAGTTCCTGAGGAACGTCTCAGAGACTAGTAGCTCCTTTAGTCCTATTTCCCCGCTGAATTTTAGCATATCTGCAGGCATCGACTTATGGCCACCCCTTCAATTTTATGCATGGAACACCCTATACATTACTGCATCGTTGGATTCTCCTCTACAAGATCTTGGATATCTTTTTCTATTTAAGATCAGTATAACTGTGCAATGATATAGAAAACCAAGTAAAACTATATCTGTTGATCTTTAAAATTGTTATTTTTATTAGTGGAGAGAGATGAATTATATGCTCCTTGGGGACTTCATATTGTGCGTCTTATAATGTCTAATTTTTCAAGGAAATCTAGTTCTTGTTTCTTATCACAATATGTAGTACTTCTAGTTCTGGTGTTAATAAATGTTTGTTGTCAAGTAAATGTTGTTTCGTAAGTGCATTCCACAAAGTAAGGGTCCAAACAGTAAATTCAATATTTGAAATCATCATCATCAAGCCTTTAAATCTAATAGACTGTGGCTAACGCTAATGCGTTTTTAAATCCATTTTTTAGGGTGGATTACTCCCTTTTCACTCCTTATTATTACAATTTCTTGTGTGTCCTGGCTTCAAAAGTTATTTTCTTCCATTCTGCTCTATTTCTGCATTTTTTCTCTCCACTCTTTGATTCCCATCCTTTTTATATCCCCTTCTATCTGATTCCTCCAACTTTCTCTGGGTCTTCCCCTTCTTCTCGGCCATAGAGTAGTCCAATATTTGAAATACCTAGTTTATATCCATTAAGATTATAACAAACATTTATATTTATTTTGTATTAATTCGTGGTTCAATTTGATTGTATCGTTTATACTGATTTCTGTTTAACACTACGACATACATATTTTTATTTATTTTTTTCATTCTTATTTTCAAGATTTGCTTGCTAATATCCCTTCATTGCATATTGTTACTTCATTTTCAATTAGTATACCGTTTTCATCCATTTTCACATGTTCCTATTGCTCTGCATATTTTTATCCTAGAACCTCTGATTGATTGGATCAGCACACCAGTCAAAGTCTTGAAGTCCTCGGTACCTCAGCCTTTAGGCTTTTTGTGCTCTTGGTTGTACCGTTTATGTGAAGAGTCCAGTAGCCCTTATCAGACTCAGCAGTTTTTTCACTAGGTCCTTCTTGGAGAAACCCTCCCTTGGATGTTCTAGTCCTAGGAATCTATATCTCCAGTGAGAAAATGCTTCACAATCGAAGATACTGTGAGAGGCTGTTTCCTCCTCTTCCATGCACAACCGACAGATGGGTTCCTCCCTATATATGCCGATTGTATGCATGTGCTTCCTTAGGGTACAGTGACCGGTGAGTCAACCCGTCACTATCCTTATCTGGCCACTGCCAAGGTTTAGTATTTCATTGGTCAGCGTCTCCGAGGGTTTTTTGACCAGGAGTTTGCTGTGTTCCTGTTTTGGCACGTGTCTCCAGTACGACTGGTGTTTAGTTAGAGTCCACCTAGATATACAATCACGTGCAGCAGTTTTAGATATCCCAAATACTAGTTTAGGACCAGTGAATGCAGTCTCAGACCCTAGCTTTGGTAGGATGTCTGCCTTTTCATTTCTTACAATGCCCTTGTGCCCCGGGACCCACTTAAGAGTATTTCTATTATGGTTAGCAAGGGTTTTTAGTTTCTGTAGACAGTCACAGACCAGTCTAGATCTGATCTGTGGACATGCTAAAGATTTTAATGCTGCCTGACTATCGGAGAGAATAAGGATCTTTTGGCCTCTGTTCCCCCTTTCGATATTCAGTTGCAAACACATGTCGATAGCGTAGATTTCTGCCTGGACTACAGAAGCAAGATTCCTAGAACCTCTACCCTTCTTTTGCTTATTTACAAATGACACTAATACATTTTTCACTATTTTCTTTGGCTCCAAACAAAATTGTCTAAACAATGACAATTACCACTTACCACACGATACGTTGTCTGAATAATCACATGAATTAGTCTCTGGATTGAATACCATATTTTCTGGGCATTTTAGGAGCGTACTGTATCCATTTGTACACTTATAATATTTGCTACAATCATCCGGGTAAACCACATACGATGTTCCTTGTGTTGATGGACAAACTGGATCAATTGTAGAAGGAGTTACTGTAACAGAAATTTGCAATAATAATATTCTGGTGATTGAAATGTTCAGGACTCTAAACAGACTGATTTTTTGTTCTAGAAACACGACTAAGAATATTTTTAAATCATCTGTGAACCAAAAGCTTTCTGATTTCAACAGTTCCTCCTCTTAGTAGGTCCAGTCATCTCCATTCGGTATTATGTCGGAGGTTACTGCCACAATGTGTTCACCTGTAGATTGCTACGCAGCATGTTTAGCGAGATTAGTCATATGCAGTAAAATGCGAACAGCGGTTCTGCAATCCCGATGTACCCTAGGTAACCGTTGGACTCAATACTCAGTCCTAACTTGCACCTCAGAAAGTTGCCTCAACCGGTTCTTCAAAAATCTTGGGTAACGAAGCAGTGGACCAGGTTTGCAGTGAAGGTTAATCTCAGTTTAAAGGCATGGAGCCACGACTGAGAATCCCGTTTAATCTGACAGTAAGATCAGATGGACAGCAAAGCAATCTGGGCAGAATAGGGCTGATATAAAACAAGTGTCTCTGCATAGATGGAGATCGATTGGAGGAATACATTAGGTGCTACTTTGTTGTTGCTGAACGAGGCAGACTACAGAAAAGCTGTGTTTGTGCGATGTGGATAGAATTACCTCTCCACAGATAATCAACTTATGGCCGTATGCACCGCTTATATTAAACCAGTTTAGTTAAACGGGTTTAAATAGTTAAACGTCCTTAATGTTGCCTTGGTATGCACCCCTCGGCGTTCAAATAAACCTGAAAGAAGTATAACAACGTCGAAAGATTTAGGGACTTTTTTGTGTGAAAAAGGTTCGTAGGTAACAATGCTTGACGTTATTTGTACTTTGTAGTTTTCAGTACTTTCGCTTACAGTTACGAATGTGATGGTTGTTATTTTAATTCCGAATTTCATGAGTTCATAAGACCAACAACTTTTTTTGACAGTCACCTCAGCCAATCTAACCAACCTTCCAAGAGAAATTGACACAAGTGTCAAAAAGAACAGTTTAAAGTTAAACCTACAATATTGAGTGTTTAAGTTTAAATTCTTTCGGAGGACACGTAAAACCGAGGTCCCTAAACCATGGATGATGGGCTCGCTAAGGAACCCTACCATTGGTTGGAACACTAATGGATTTCCATCGTTGTAAACGGTGTAGAAATAGCAGTGTTACCAAGAGCGTTCAGATACGAGAAAATGTTACTAAAAAAGTACTGGAAATCATGGAAATATAGCAGCAAAAGAGTATAGTCGTGTCAAAATTAAAACACAACAACAAATGATTGGAGAGAGTGGAACATAATAGCCCACCAAGCTTTCCTTATCCTTAGACCACTATCGATGTTATAAGCCATCTTTTTGTGTAGAATTGAAACACCAAAGCACCAATGAATGTTTTTTACGAATCGTAGTTCTTCAATAAATATTCCTGAATTCATTTGTAAACGGAAAGATTAAGTCACAATTTCACGAAACACTCACCAGGTGTACTAGTTGTAGGTGCTGATGTGGATGCTGAAACAAATTAAGCATGATTACTTATTATTGATATAACTGCATTTAAAGTTGATGCTTTAAAGTGACATAAAGTTTTGTCATTGTAATATACTTACATGTAGATGTTGAAGATGAAGATTTAGGAGTCAAACCTGGAATAAAATTAGTAGTTGTAATAATTATTTACTGAAGTGAAGATTTTAAATAGTGGACTGAGAAGATTGGGATTACATCTATTGAAGTTATGTGAGGTTGTCATTTATCCGTATGCCTACTACCCGCTATGCAGCGTGGATTCCTTTGATCGTTCCTGGCATTTGGCCGCTGTCAAGAACAGGATAAATGTGGCAACGACTTGGAGATAAATTTCTATTTTGAAGTTTCCAGCAGTAATATCCGACAGCTTTTTCCAGTTAGTTGAAGCCCCGACTTAAAGACCAACAGCCTTATTAATAATAAATTTAGATTATTCTAACATGACTTTAAAATCAAACTAGTGAAAAAACATTTAACATTATTTTAGCATGCTGTAAGTACGCTCTTAGTAACCATTAGTTAGTATGGTGTTATCGTCTTTATTATTAATAAGGCTGCAATAGTTTTGAAGACAGTACAATAATATTTTGAATTGATTGGTAATTTAATAAAACATTTGGAATGATTTTCACTTAAACCTATTCTTTTCACTCTAGAAAGTATTGTTTGTTTTTAGTACCAAGCAATGGAAGCAAATACTTACCACATGAAACGTTATCAACATAATCACATTGATTGGTGGATGGATTGAAAAACATATTTTCCGGGCAATTGAGGAGGTCGCTATGTCCATCAGTGCACTTATAATATTTGCTACAATCATCCGGGTAAACCACATACGATGTTCCTTGTGTGGTTGGACACAATGGATCAATTGGAGAAGAATCTATTGCAATGAAAAAAATGTTATTAGATTTGTTTGTTTTTTAATCTCCTTCTTTATTATACTATCAAATATTACTATGTATTGTAGTTGAAGTGAGACAACATCTATACAAAATGGGAAAATCCAGTGTATCTGAGTGTAGAAAATTTGGAATAAGGGATGAGACATCTTCTCACATACTTGTGAGAACTTACAAAAACAGAAGCACTTTGGGGAGGAGATAACCATTAGAACTACTTAAAATCCACCAATTGAACTAGTTGCCTATATGGAGGACACGAAGCTTCTGGAACAACACAAACGAAAGAGTGGATGAATGCCAACGGAAACGCTAACTGTATCTTTTATGTTCTAAAAACATAAAATGTTTCAAATCAGAAAAAAATTTAACACCTTTTGGTTAATATTATACAGGTTCTGGTAACGAGGGATACAAACAGTACAAGAAAACCATTGGAGTATTTTTAAGATACCAATAAATAAAATAAAGATGCAGGCTCCACACATTCACTGAATTGGTTGGGAAGTTCAAGGATGACAGAAAATTAGGAAAAAAGAATAAATGGAAACAAGCTAAATCAGAAAATGAATATGGTCAGTTCTGAATGCCCCACTATCATTTTTTATATAAAAGTAGTCAGTGAGATAGAATAATTATCCGCCATAAGGGCTTATCTAGTATAAACTGCGTGGTCATCATTTTCAAACTCATGTATGATTTGCTTGTGGTGTTAAATATTGTTATTTGGAGTTTGGACTTTTTTTATCCATTAAGGTAAGATAGTGAAGCATATATATATATATATTTGTATATTGTGCCACTTGTGCAGAAAATGAGCTTTAGCAACCCGAGACCGTTATATGTACGAGCAGTTGATAGTTAAGTGCCGCTAAAGCTGCACGTGGCTGTACGTCTCGGTGGATTTAACCCAAACATCATTCGTACTGGTAACACGTGCCGAAACAGTATCACAGCAAACATCTGGTCAAAAAACCCTCGGAGACGCTGACTAATGAAATATTAAACCTCAGCAGGGACCAGATAAGGAAAGTGATGGGTTTACTCACCGGTCACTGTACCCTAAGGAAGCAAAAGCATACAATCGGCATATATAGGGAGAAACCTATCTGTCGGTTGTGCATGGAAGAGGAGGAAACAGCCTCCCACATTATCTTCGATTGTGAAGCATCTTCTCATTGAAGATATGGATTTCTGGGACTAGAACATCCAAGGGAGGATATCTCCAAGAAGGACCTAGTGAAAAGACTATTGAGCCTGATAAGGGCCACTGGTCTCTTCACATAAACATCACAACCAAGGGCACAAAAATCCTAAAGCCTGAGGTGCCGAGGACGCTAAGCCTCTGTCTGATGGTGCCGACCAACCAACCAACCAATCAATCAATCAATCAGCCGCTAAAACGTTTCCTGCATTTTTGTATTCAAGTGACAGATGGTCACAAAACAGACAAACCTATAGTCTATTTTGTCAAGGCGTCAAGAATTTTCCGCCCTTGTGCAATACTGTCCGCCCTATTTTTGTGTTTATATGAATGGTTTTCCGGCAAGGTAGGGGAAAAATATCATTTTGATGCATATGGAACTCACCAGTTGTAGTGGTTGCTGCAGTAGTCGGTGCAGGTGTGGTACTTGCTGAAATAGAAGAGAAAAACTGAAAACATTTTTTTTTGCAACAAAGAAGCATCTCTTTATACTTGAATGAGATGATAAAGGACGCAAAGAAACAAAAAGACACTTCACTTAAGTGTCAAATAAGTGATTTTATGAACTCTTCCCAAAAGCTCTTAAATCGTAAAAATTTTGCGTATATTTACCTGTAGATGCTGTAGACTGGGTAGATGTTGGTGTATAAGCTGAAATTATCAATAATAATTTATTTATAATGAAGGTATAAATAAATGTATATATTTAAATAATAGTGTGAAGCAAAATTATACAACAATATTTCTAAATATAAAATATATAATATATATAACAAAATCAAAACAAATAATTCATTGAATTATGAAACTTCTTAATTGTAAGATAACAAATTTGATTTGTTGTAATATCCTTATGAAGAAGACAAAAATTCAATAATTTCAATTCCATCGTATGCTAATTTTAATAAACTTACAGCAATCTACTTCATCCTCGTAACCACACGTATTTGTTTCTGCATTGAAGAACATATTTTCTGGACAAGATCTCTCTTCCTTTTGTCCATTGGTACAAAGATAATATTTATTGCAGTCGCCTGGATACACTACGTAACTTGTTTCCTTCGAAGGACACGATGGATCAATTGAAGAAGCTGCAATAAACAGTAGTTATTATAGTACGACAAGGATGTTTATAGCTTTCTGATAAGTTGTACACTAGATTTTTTCTGCATCTCATATTATACCAGTTATCGTTTTTATTTAATACTAGTAATGTCCAAATATTTTGCACAAAAACAATTTATAATAGTCGTGAGAGTGAAATATATTGTTACCCGGACCTGTACTGCAGATATGTAGAGGTCTATGAAGAAAAAGAAGAAAACATACATCTGGAATCATCTGTCATTGAAAAGTCTAGAAATATCATCGAAAAGTCGAGAACTGTCTGGTACTTGGAAAAAGTATAGAGAGCAGGGACAATTGATATTAGTTTTGAGTTATAACAGATTTGAGTTCTGTGTAGGACGTGTTTATTACGAGGATGTACTTATTGATATCTAGTTAGCCTAGACCAGTTCCATGCATAAACAAAATATTGCGTTACCATAGCAACGAATAATAACTTATTAGAAGTGTCAGTGTGAAGTTTGAGGTCAAAAAAGTAAACCAGAGTTACGCAATAAATTAAAAGAAAAAAGAAAAAAGAAAACGATTTACGAAGATATGCTTAATACCCTTGGTGATCAATGTCCTTCGTATGCGACCGTGTAAAATTTGACTGCAAGCTTCAAAAGAGGTACATTTTCCATTGAAGATGATGACCGATCGGGAAGGCCAGTTTCTGTGTCAGTCCCCGAAAATATCGATGCAGTTCATGACATGATTTTATCAGACCGTCGAATTGGGCTAAAACGGATATCTGAAGCACTGAATATTTCATACGAACGCGTTCATCATATAGTTCACGTCAATTTGGACATGAGAAAAATTTCTGCAAAGTGGATCCCCAAATGTTTGAATGTTGACCAAAAGTGTGCAAGGGTAGAAGCATCGCATTCGATCTGTACTCGATTTGAAAACGATGAAGACTTCTTAAACCGAATTGTTACTATGGATGAGACTTGGGATCCAGAAACAAAGCAACAATCGATGGAATGGCGACACTCTGGTTCTCCAAGACCTAAGAAGTTTCGTGTCCAAAAACGTACTGGAAAAGTTGTTGCTTCAGTTTTTTGGGATTGCCATGGAGTAATCATGATTGATTTTTTGGACAAGGGTAGAACAATAACTGGAGATTACTATTCGACATTACTGACCACTCTATGGGACAAAATTAAAGAGAAAATACGCGGAAAGCTATCCAAAGGTGTTTTGTTTTTGCAGGACAACGCCCCTGCACACAAATCTCATGTTGCCATGCAAAAAATTCATGATTTAGGGTTTGAATTACTAGAACACCCCCCTTATTCACCAGATTTGCCTCCGTCCGACTATCATCTCTTTCCTCACATGAAAAAAAGTTTAAAAGGTCGTAAATTTTCTTCCAACTAGAAGGTAATCAAAGCTGTGGAGGTCTGGTTTGCAGAGCAAGAAGAAACATAATTTTTGAAAGGTCTAGAGACGTTGCAGGTTCGCTGTAATAAATGTATCCAATTAAGAGGAGAATATGTCGTGTAATAAAATATTTTGACGTTGAAATTTTGTTTGGTACTATAGTAGGCTAAGAATTTTTCAATATATCCTCGTATTAGTCTTAAATAATTGCTGAAGTTAAACTCGAAGAAATAAATAATGTTAAGATTGTTAAAGGAGTAACATTGGCGACGGTGGTGGGATTTGCTCTACTATTTGTTTATGGTAAATACTATACGACAAAGACATGGATACCTCTGGTCCCTCAGCATAGTTTTAAATAATAGCAGCAGAGAAGGAAAGGCGCAGAAAAAAGAAAGAAGACGAGAAGAAAATACTTAGAAGAGAGGAAGAGGAGTAGAAAAAAGACTCAGAAAAGAGGAAGAAGAGAAGGAAAGACGCAGATAGGAAGGAAAAGAGGAGATAGAAAGACACAGGAAAGGAGAAGATGAAGAGGAGGAAAGACGTGAGGAGGAGGGCGTGGACAAGCAAAATTATGAATAGCCCAACAAAAATTCAGGAAACTTTAAAGTCAGAGGTATGACAACTTAATAACAGAGTTGATAACTAAGAACAACAGTTAGACAATTCAAAATCTCGTTTAGAGAGGCAACATATTTGATAGTCAAACGGCACGGGAAACATATCGACTCCATTTTAAAGCTACGGCCAGAGCCAATAGTTAAACTGAAACACCAAAGGCGGCTTCATTAGTAGTGCTGCTTCGTGGGCAAGTGGCAACCGTTTCACAATTTCTTCCGCAAGACCTGCCGTCGTACAGGTTTAGAGACAAGGTATGGCCAACAGCACTCGAAGCAAGTATTCCAGAGTCAGCTAAAAGTCCGCAATCGAATATTAAATGAAAGCCTACAGGAATTTGAAGCCGATATAAAAAGATTGTTGCAATTTGCCTATCCTCAGTTACCAAAATATATTTACTAGAGCAAATCTACTCAGTTCTCGTTGATGGATTACAAGATGTGAAAATGTATCAAATCCTGCTTGATGTGAGGGACAAAACTAAATACTTTCTATAGAGGTAGGCTTGGGTTGCACACTTATACTCACTTCTCTAAATTAAATAAGGATACTTACGACATTCAACATATTCGCCTAAGTCACAAAACTTTTCTTGATCGTTCCAAAACAAGCCGTCTGGACAGCTTGCTTCATATTTTTGTCCTCGGATACATTCGTAGTATAAGCTACAGTCTGTTGGATGAGCCATGTATGATGGTTCATCCGAATTGGGACATTCTGTATCTAAATATAACGGCCCTGAAAATTGAATTTGGAGGTTAGATACCAGCATAGCAATATATCTGGGCATTACACAAACACATGATGCAAAGTTACTCTGAAAATCTCACGTCAAAAGTCCGTTTATTGTTACATGAATATCATCAAATTTAAATTCAATCATGGTTAAGGCCAATACTGACTCCTGGTATACAATAACTAAACTATTTGAGACATTGGCTTTGAGTGTTACGGAGCGTTCACACTATGCCGCTGGTGTGGCCAATTGACAAAGCCGATTCGTTGGCACGTGCCAATAAGCCAGTCGTGTGCCAATAAAAATCGCTGGTGTCGGTTTTTATCAAAGGAAGCCAATGAGAACGTAGAGTGGGGACGTGCCAACGACTGGCCTCTCGCGGCTTCAGCAGTGTTTCAGACTGTTAGCACGTGCTTTCAAATGGAGTGGACGAACGAGAAAGTTATTAATTTGATAATTCTATACTGGGATCATACTATTATGTGAACATTGTGCGAGTGAACTAAATGAATGCCAAAAATATGTAGACGCTGGCTTTGCCAATTAGAATTGAAACGGCGAATCGTGGCATAGTGTGGATGCGCCTTTATGTTCAACTCAGTATTAGGTATTTGGATGTACTAGAGAGAATGGACGTACAGTTTATCTAAAGAGTTCTCCTAGGTGTTGTCAATATACTTGACGCCATAGTATGTTTAGAGGTGGGAAGAGTAAAACTTGAATATACCATCTTCAAATTATCTCTCAATTGGTTGATCAAGATTCTGGCTATTGATAATATTAGATATCCTGTTATTTGCTTTAAACATCAAATTCGTACGGTAGTACTGATTCCAAGTTTAACTGGGCGGCTCGAATGAAATAATTATTTAATCAAACAAATCATAGATTATTTAGAAATGGAAAAAAATATTAAATTGAGTTCAAATTGAGATAATAGGAAACATTGCACCATCTTCTTTTCGATTGTCCAGTTTACGTCGTCACGAAACAAAATATTTCTTGTTTGGAAATATTAACAATAGTTGAAGCTAGGCAAATTTGTGAATATGTGTCTTTTAAGATACCTTAGGCGATATATATTTATTAGTCTTGTAGATTATTGTTGTTAAATTGTTTGTAGTGTATAGTATATTGTTTAACTTGTACATGTATACCCTTGCTGTAAACTCAAATTATTATTATTATTAGATCATCAAATTAAAAGTATTTAATGTAAAGTTATAAAAACGATTGTGGAATTGAATTTTACGTTACCTTGTCAATTCGGTACTGATTAAGTAACAAAGTTTTCAAAATATGGCGAAGGGGCCGGTATTAAATTTCATGGACGGGCTAACCGGCTCCTTCGCCATATTTTGAAAACTTTGTCACTTAATCAATATCGAAATGAAAAAGGTAACGCAAAATTCAATTCCACAGTTAAAATATAATTGTTTTTATAACTTTAGAACGAATTGGCTCTAGTTGTCTAATCAAATACTAGTACTTTTACTCACCAACTGCAAAAAGAAGAAGAAACGGGAGCATTTTGAATGGTAACCTGAAATATTAAAGAATTGTAAAGCTTCAATCTAAACAAATTTTTTTTATTTACATTACTGTCGCTTTAACGATGATAAAATACAGGGTGTTCCAGGATTTTTTCCTTACGCCCTTCGTTAACGAACTATAGGGCTCTAAAATTGGGAACTAAAAATGTTCTTTCATTTATAATTATTAAATGGCTTATTGGAAATTAGGAAAATTTAAATAGTTTATGAACACGAAAATTTTTTGTCATTTCCAAGAACCAATCAAATTTTCTCATTTTTCATCATATGAACAATTTCACCCAATCATGTCAACATTACACTGATAACAGACCATGGGCTATTTTCACGTTGCTATGGACACATATTGATTTATTTCGATTTTGAAGTTGCAAATATTTAATATTTTTTTCTATAATTAGCAAAAAATTTTCTATCCGAATAACCCTCGGACATTGATAAATGCTCAAAAATTTTATGACAACTTTCTCAAGCTTGTTGCTTGTAGGCAACAGACCTCCGCCTACGGCGTCGATCTCGTTCCAAGCAACAAGCTTTCGAAATCTGTAATAAAATTTTTTCGAACAATTATCAATGTCCTTGGGTTATTACTACTGATAATTGCAACTTCATGAACAAGTCTATGCTACACTTGTGACACAGGTACTGACTAAGCTGGATGGATGGAGAAAGAACTATCGCGACTTTATGGAAAATATTTTGACATACATGTCACTTCCGGTTATACCGAAAGTGAACGACAACTTTGTTATTTTTAAAGTAACATCCTGTATATTATTATTTTCTCCGATTCTACATTAAATCTTAATGTCAGTTTGTGTAGAATACCCCATATCTAAAATTTATATTTATCGAGTTGATAATTTTTTGAATGGAATATTGATAGGTGCAGACCTTCATATTGAAAATTCTTCTAACATCCCAAATACCAAATAAGAAATATCTTGTCTGGTTGATTAGTAGGTCGATCAAGGTTATTGGTGACATGTCGAAAACTTCTTTTTTGTTGAAAAAATGAAGAAAAGTTCAAATTTAAAAATTTTGAACATCTTAATTTTTTTAATTGAAACAGTCCCATTTTAATTCTTTTACGAAAATAGGGGCAGTTTATGTTCACTTCACTGTACCGAATTTTAAGCGTTTTTTAGATGTTAACATGTATTTAAAAATATTAATTATTTCAGTCTTATTATTGTGTAGGCGTAGGTCGTGTTATTTATTATTTTATTTTAACAGGCTGTGTATTTACCTGCGTCATAATTGGATAGTATTAAATTGTAATTATTTGAAGTCAATCGCTTCGTACAGTGATACAAATGGAATTAAACAATGAAGATTATCTAAATGTACTTTTAATACATGGTGAATGTGACAGAGTTGTTACTAGAACATGCGTTTTATTTGCTAGAAGATATCCAGATCGATCACGACCCATCCGTCACACAGTGAAAAGAATATTAAACACAATTTGGTTGTTTTCAAGCAAAAGTTAAGAAAATCTAGTGAAGGGATGCTGATAAATTCCACAGAGTGTTGTTAAATTAGAAAAAAAACACAACTTTATTTTCACCTCCCCTATTTGGTAATTTATCAGAAACCCTCAATACATTTCCTTATTAAAAATCAACCTACACCGTGAAGAAGTAGGGTTAGGTTAGGTTAGGTTTATGGTGAGTGGGTCTATAAGGCCCTCCACTGCGATTCGCAAGAGTCTATTGTGGCTCACACCTATTCAGATTTCACCAAACAAATTCAGCTTCTTAACAAAGCCGATAAGCTTATTTGGTGAATGATTTTTCAGGTCCGAGGGCGAGAGAGCATCCCTGCCAAACATCAGATACCTGATTCGAGCCGCGGCGGGGCAGGCACAAATTATATGCTCTGCTGTTTCATCATCTTCCAGACAAAGACGGCAGGTCGGAACTTCCGACAGTCCAAGTTTTAGCATATGATGATTCAGATGACAGTGGCCTGTTAGACAGCGTAGGTCATGCCTGCTATAGTCTAACATTTGTTTGGAGACATTCTTCGAAGGATGTATGAAAGCCTTTGAATGAACCAATCCTGGTAAATTATGCCAGAAGTCTAATGCTCTTCTTGCCGTCCAGGTATTCAATGTTTGTTTGGCAAAACTTATTGCGATGCTAATTGTAGGTTCTGGTCCGATAGAAACACGTGCGTCACCGTATGCCTTCTGTGAAGAAGTAGGTAATCATCATAATCCATCCATTGATTCAGAAAAAAATTACTTTAAACCCAAGTCATAATTTTCGTGGTGCGATAATTTTGGTAGTGCATATTCAAAACCATTCTTTATTTATTTCATTATTACACCTTGTACCAAAAACGGTGGTTATCGCTGACATTTATTAATTCAAATAAATCTCACATTTAATTATTGTTGAATTTTATAGAGTAAGAACAGAAAGTTTCAATTTCGTTGAAAATATTTACGTCCGTTTCGTCAATTTCAACGGAATGTGTATAATATTCCAATAAAATCGTTTGTTCATTATACAATTTTTTTCGGAATAAATTATTTTTATCCTAAAAGAAATTTTTTTAAAAGTGTTCCATAGTGTGAACAAAATAATACATATAAGTGCTTTTGCTTCTCTACAAACAAAGCACTATAATATTTACCGTTTGCATTGACATAATGTTTATAAATAATTCTATCTTATCTCGTGCCTATCAAATCAATAACGACGTGCGTATAATTATCTCTTAATGATAATTGACACTTATTAGAAGTGATCTATTGTATTCCAAAAAGGGAATCAAATTTTAATTACAATTTAATAATCTAAAAAAAATCTTAATACCTGAGCGACATTTTCAATAAAATTCGAAATTATCAGATATCTGGTTTGAAAATCGGCAAGATTAAATGTGCACTACATGATGGCCCTTGAATATTGTCAAGCAGTTTTGAACCATCCTGTAGGATGCTTTTATGCCTCCAGAGCAAAATTGGTAGGTGAGGGAGAAAAAGTTAGAAGGAAAGCCTTACAGGACTAAACCAATCCAAAATAATCTCGGGAACATTACTCTAAAGAGACCAAAGGCACTGTTAAACCTCAGCAAAGGAAATGAAATAGTAAAAAGAGGGGTTGGAACGCCCTTTTGGGGACCAGAAAAGAAGAAGACCATTTAAACGATCTAGTATAGCTAAGGATATCGAAGACGCTCCTGGGAAACTGCAATGGGATGAAGTGCATCGAGCCAGAGTAAAACTGTGCTGAGAATTTTGACAGGTATCTTAGCAGGACTCATCCGGTTGTAAAACTAGTGAAGCAAGAATAATGTAGATTCTGTGGCATGGAAGAAGAAATCTCCATCCACATATTTGCGAAGAATCCTAGGGCACAGCACCTTGGAGATTATTGGATAGAAAAAGGGACATTTACCTAAGTTGAAGCCTGCAGATATCCTGAAATTCCTCAGAGAAATAAGACTAAGGTAGCTACCAGTCTCTGAGACGTTCCTCAGGAACTAAGTAGAAGTAAGGAGTACAATAGATATTTTAGGTCTCAGTGAATGTCATCCAAATATACATACATAAGCCTTATCGGAAACTAACTAAGATTTCTTGGATCATTGTAAATTCAACCAACACCTGTGCAACATGAAGTTGAAGGCACTTATGTCAGAAAAAAGGGGTAATTCCGCTGCATAACTGACAGATGCAACCTTTCCTTATTTAAGAGGCTTCTCTACCTTCTCAAACACCAAGTGCAAGAGACAAAAATCACTTAACCCAGCAGATCCTGTACTTCATAAAAAAATGATCAATGGGAGGGCTTTAGTTGGTTAGAAAAGGAGGCAAACTAAAACTTTCGAATATCCTAAAATGGAGCACAGAAGCATTTGGTTATTTAACAAAAAGTACTATGCTTTCACAGCTTCAAACAAAAAATAGTTTGAAAAATACAGCAGCAGCAGTGAAATCGAAATTTTTTAACAGGTTACAAATTGTATAAAAGAAATTAATGTATATTTCACGTACCTTCAAACAGTTCTAGTAAATATTTTACACTCAAAAATAATAATCCACTTTACTTGCGTATAATATCGGTAATGTTTATTTATATGATTCGAACAATATGAAAAATCTTATCTCTAAAAGTTCGTATTTACCATATCTTATCTAGGAAATTAAGCTTTTTATACCAAAAATCCAATGATAGGTACAGGAAACCGATTCAGGACAAAACAGATTCATTTCTTCCTAGGTCGTCCTCATTTTTTCTTACCTCCTTCACCTCCAAGAAGCATCTCCTTCACTCACCTTCCTTTCGGACTGGTTTTGGAGCAGTACATGAAGAAATGTTTAATACGTGGAATATTCTCACAATTATTGTAATAATAAAACTATCAAAAATATACAGTTGTTTTGTGAAATTGAATTAATTAAAGAAAAACAAGAAATTGACAATATTGCATAACTATAACAGGTTAAAATGATATTTAAACAGTTTATAACAATATTAGTCAATAGTACGAGATATGGCTCCAAGTTTTTCTCTGACACTTTTATAAATGGAGGTCTTCCAATTCGAACCCGTAAATTCCGAAAATAGTTTTAAAAATTTCCTAGTCAAGTTGAAAATTTTATTTTTTCGAATATTTTTACTCTTAACTTTCGGGAACCCCTGTATACAAAATATCGTAGATACTTATTCGCTGATTTTTTTCCACATTTTATCATTATCTGAGAGTGTGGATTCCAAATTTCAGCTCAAAATTTCTATTATTATGGACCCTACAATTTTTTGATTACGCTCGTGTAATTGGTTACCCATTTTTGAATTTTCAAAATCGGAATGAAGTTTTTTCCGACACTTTATGAATGGAAGTCTCCCAATTCGACCCCGTAGATTCCGAAAATAATTATAAAAATTTCCTAATGTCTAAGGTTGGAAAGTTTATTTTTTCGAACATTTTTATTCTCCACTTTCGGGAATCCCTGTATACAAAATGTCGTAGATACTTATCCGCTGATTTTTTTCCATATTCTTCCATTATCTGAGAATTTGGATTTAAAATTTCAGCCCAAAATTTCTATTATTATGGACCCTACAATTTTTTGATTACGCTCGTGTAATTAGTTACCCATTTTTGAATTTTCAAAATCGGAATGAAGTTTTTTCCGACACTTTATGAATGGAAGTTTCCCAATTTGACCCCGTAGATTCCGAAAATAATTATAAAAATTTCCTAATGTCTAAGGTTGGAAAGTTTATTTTTTCGAACATTTTTATTCTCCACTTTCGGGAATCCCTGTATACAAAATGTCGTAGATACTTATCCGCTGATTTTTTTCCATATTCTTCCATTATCTGAGAATTTGGATTTAAAATTTCAGCCCAAAATTTCTATTATTATGGACCCTACAATTTTTTGATTACGCTCGTGTAATTGGTTACCCATTTTTGAATTTTCAAAATCGGAATGAAGTTTTTTCCGACACTTCATTCTTCCAATTCAACCCCGTAGCTTCCGAAAATAATTATAAAAATTAATTTCCCAATGTCTGAGGTTGAAAAGTTTATTTTTTCGAACATTTTTACTTTTCACTTTCAGGAACCCCTGTATACAAAATATTGTAGATACTTATCCGCTGATTTTTTTCCATATTCTTCCATTATCTGAGAATTTGGATTTAAAATTTCAGCCCAAAATTTTTAATATTATGGACTCGACTCGATTTTTTGACTAGACATGCGATTGCGACCGAAACGCGATCTCATTTTTTGAACAGTCGAGAAGTTTATCTACAGCTGTCGTTGAAACAACGCCAGTGAAAATAATGAAAATGAAATTATAAAACCAGTTCAATTTTTAGCAGTGTACATTTAGCTTGAAGGTGGGAAAGTTATTCACAATTTTCATATGATTCTTCGTTCGCAATTATCCAATTCTTCGTTAGAAAGTCCAACATGCAGCTATATAAAGCGAACATGAGGTAATTATCGCGATACAGGAACTTATCCTTGATCTTGTAAGCAAACGATCGTATGCTGCTTTTGCGGCCATAAATGTAGTACAAAGAGAAAGTATGAGAGTACCTTCGGTCTGTGTAATCATAATTGCATACTATCTTCATGCCGGTGGCTTTATCTGTCTATACTCATCGCTTATGTAACTAGAGAAAGCATGGAATTCCGAATATTCTCTGAACTTTGCCTCGATATACAATTGGTGGGTGAAATACTGTTTAGTTCCTATTGTAATTTTTAATAAATGGATAGGAGAAATTATATAAAATATCGTATCTTCCGTATTGAAATTTACATTAACTTTTACAAAGGATTATGAGTCGTGGGTACTGTTGATTTTTTATAACAAAAATGTGTTGATAAAGTTTATTTATAAATCCAGAAGAGTAATAAATCTTCGTGACCCCTGCAAAACCAATACAGGATGGATCATCCAAGTAATATTAAAATATTATCGTGAACAATGATTTTTTTCCTATTTCTATGTCGGGCAGGAAGCTTCATCCTTTATTATGGTATTTTTTATTGTCAAGAGATTAAAAACTGAGTTTTTATTTTAATATTGAGCCAATTTGGTCAATTGATTGATTTATTGTTCCGCTGGATTTATGAATTAACTATAAGTACTTATTTGTGAAGTGAACAGTAACTTGATAGAAATCAGAAATAAATGCGTGTTCAAAATAATCAATTTTCATTGAAAAAAAGAATTTTTCATCAATTTTCATGTTTAAAAAAGCAGATTTTATGAATTTTTCATCCAAAAAGGATTTTTTATTAATTTTGATTTTTAAATAACAATTTTTATGAATTTTTCATTAAAAAAAGCATTTTTCATGTTTAAATTAGCAGATTTTATGAATTTCACATTGAAAAAGGGCATTTTTCATCAATTTTTATGTTTAAAATAGCAGTTTTTATGAATTTTTTATTGAAAAAAAAACATTTTTCATCAATTTTCATGCATTTCTAGGAAACTCGTGCCAAAAAAATTGATTCAAGGAAAAAGAAGCTTTAGTAAAACATTCCACACCGATAAAATTTTTGTCATTTCTGCTTTTATTACTTGATAAAGAAAGAAGAAGAATGTTTTTGCAGTATTTCATGTTGTAGTGTAATTTTAGAATCTTAGTGGAATGATTAAACATTTTGAACTATTATACTTGAAGTAGGTTTGTGAAAGCACAATCAAAGAATCAGTCGCGAATAGATCCATCTTTATTTGCATCGAATCAAAGGTTAAACGAGTGAAAGTTGCAAATAATTTCAAATGCACTACAAGCAAAATCACTTCATTAGGTGCACCTGTAATAGTATTTTTTCACAAAGGTATAGTGTAATACTTATAAATTGAATTCCAAGGTACTCACATTGTTGAAATTGAAAATATGTTGAAAGTTAAGAAAGAAAATTCATTGTACACTGTGACATTATGCAAACTGGCATTGTTATCTACAGATTTAAAATCTACAATCTACACTTGGTATTTGTTCACATCTCTCTTTAAAGTACCAAGTACTTTTTGTTTAATTAACGCCCAACGCCATAAGTTAACTTATTTTTGTCACAGCAAAAGTAAAAATTCGAGAGGCTAGATTCTAAGTATGATCATGTTTTTTCCTGTTAGTTTTAAAAGCCAGTAGGGTCGTCAAGGGAAACTATTTGTAGTTAGAGCTAGTGTATTACAAAAAAGTCACCCAGTATCTCATTAACGACAAAACTTATCACACATGTTTTTTCTCTCAAAATTGAATGATGAATTGCCCACAACAATATTTTAAATTAATGTGGAAACACTCTGTATAACTGATAGATATTGTTTCTCGGAAAATCTACTAAATATTTTATCAATAAACACTCCATTATTATTATTTAAATAAATGAAATATAATTGTTTTTCGTTGTAGGATCTAATACATTACATCTGATAAAAAATTGTAGAAACTTCACGAAAGTATTGGAATAACAATACATTAATAAAAATTTTATTTATTGTTAGAACACTGATCAAAGAAATAAAGGAAAAAGTGAGAAAATGTCCAGTATTTAAATAGCTTCAATAAAATTTTTTAAATGAAAATTCGATCATAGAAAAAATATTTTATGCAAAATGTACAGCAAGAGCATGACAGAACCAGTGAAATACATTTCTATATAAAAAGACTGTTACCCAATGAAATAAAATATTAATTATCATTTATATTTTATTTCCGTGGAAAAAAATTCAACTCAATTTTAGAGGCTTCGCTCTTTAAAAAATTCGATTTCCCATATAAATAACTTCTTTTTGGTTTCAACTCGATTTTTCGGTATTAAATTTTTATAAAAAAAATGAGTATAAAGCTTTTGTAGGATTTTAAATTTGATACAAAAAAGTTCCTTTGAGCAAACACTCTCCGATCAACAGTTTTTGAGCTGAAGAGTTGGAAAGTTGAATGTTAATAATCAGTGATACCAAATTTTCTTTAAATCGGATTTTTTTGATCTTTCATTAAATATTAAAAAACGCTATAAAGTTGTTAAATTGTTAATTCTAGAAGCAACATTTTGTATTTAATGAATAAAAATAAATGTAAATCCATAGTTACTACGAATTCATAATATGAATGAACTAAAAACATCTTAAATGATACTGCTGAACGAGGAGTTCATTCAATGGAATCATAAAATCTACATGAGGAACAAAAACAATGCTTATTGCAAGTTTAGCAATCGTATAAAGCAATTTCCGAATGGAAATAAGCAAACATTAATGTTACCAACAACAATAAAAGAAAAAAAAATAATTTCAGTAATTCTAATGATTTACACTTTGAAGTTTATATTTATTTACTAAATACAAAGTATATTTTATACATAACAATATCATAACTTTAAAGCGTCTATTGTAAATAATATTTACTGTAAGATTAAAAATTTCCAATTTCCAAAAAAAATTGGAATCAGTTATTATTAACATTCACCTTTCCAGCTCTACAACTCAAAAACTGTTGATTGGAGAGTGTTTGCTCAAAGGAACTTTTTTGTAGCAAATTTAATTCCCTACAAAACCTATACACTCATTTAAAAAAAAACTTAATACCGAATAATGGAGTCCCGTGTTATTTATATGGGAGATCGAATTTTTTAATTAGTGAAGCCTGTGATTGACTTTTGTGATTTTTTTAACGGGAATATTATTTTTTTTTCTAAATTATTAGATTTTTAGGTAGGATCGAAAAAAAAATATTATGAAACACCTTATTAGTAATATGAACGCAGATGTGAGAAGACTTGTAGGACAGTTAAATTATCGTCAGAAAATTTTCCATAGCAAACAGTGAGTAAGAAAATCATATGGCCTTATATTTTATAAAGGTACGTTTTCCTCCACATTCCCAGGTCGCTAACGACTGCGACCAAAGTAGCGACGATTATATTCGTCGATGAATTTTGCAAAAAGTTGTTTTCCTCCGATCGGATCTTGATAAATATTCGTCAACAAATTTCATTTTATAGCAGTCGCTTTTATATTAATAATTATTGTATTATTATATTTTTCTGCTACACCTATAATAATGAAATGAATATTTTTTATAAATATAAATTTTAATGCTTCTACATTATCAGGCTCAAAATGAAAATTTGCTTCTTCAATTAGCACTAGAGTCTGAACGAACGCGAGAAAAGGTACTGCCAATGTTTAAAAATAGACATTCTGAAGGATTTCACTCTATTTTGATTAATAAACATTTGGTTGGTCTTCCATTGTGCCCAAAAATAAAAATAAACTAAAAAATAAATACATTTTTGATCAAATCATTAATACAGCATAACCTTTAAAACACTATCCTGCCTGAAAAATCGTCACGAATCAGTCGATTGTTTGCTCCCAGTGAGGTCTGGCGACCGGCGACTAAGCGAATATCGACTTAATTTGGGTAGCAGCTACTCAGTAGCGCGTAGGAAAACACTCCCGTTTAAACACATGAATAGGTGCCTTGGCGAATAAGTCGTCGCTACTTTTTCGCGGCTACTAGCGACTGTGGAGGAAAACGTACCTTAAGTTCATTATTATTCTTGTAAGTCTTGTAAATCTTTAGGATTTGATGAACATTATTTTGTGTATGCTGGTCAGAATGAATAAATATCTAGTGAAAATAAATAAATTTAACGATCTACAAAAAAGGTCTGAAAAAATTTAATATTAAGAGCTGAAACTTTACCAGAATTATTTTTCGTCATCTTGGACGATATTTTCGTAGTAGCTAAAAAAAAAATTAAAAGTATTCTTGGCCCACCCTACTATATACCTCTGTTAAAAATTAACAGGGACTTTTAACATGCTTCTAAAAATGAAGTTTTAAAGGATAATATTAGATGAAGTTTAACAGAAACCTTTTTTTTTAAGTAGCCCTCCCTTCATCGGCACCACCTCAGCCTCGGATTCTCCTAATGTTCTGACTACAGCCTATTCAGCCAATCCGTTCCCTGTATTAGCTCATACAGGTTCTTTACTGGTTGGTTGTAGAAGTCTTCTGGAGTCATTTGGGGTCTTCCATATAGTTTTTGCCACCTGTGGTCCAGCATCTCACAGTTGCATAATATGTGCAGAGCTGTTTCGGTGTCCTTTTTGCATCTTCTGCATGTAAGGTCTCCGTTATACAGCCCTATTTTGTTTAGATGCTCCTTTGTGGGAAAGTGTCCCGTAAGAAGCCCCGTTATGGTGCGTAGTTTGTTCCTGCTCCTTGAGAGCAGTTTTTTCGCTACTTTTTCTTATGGTTCATTTATGAATTTCTTCCCATGTGTTTGCCTGGGCGTATTCTTCCAGTGTTTTTTGTGTTGTTCTTTTACCCACCCTTTTAACCATGACCTTTGGAGCATCTGGGAATGACCACAGATGGTTCGGGTCCGTTAACAGAAACTTTATCGACCGTCAAATTATTGAAGGCTCCTAAAATTTGAAAGAGAACAAAAAAATAGATCCCTATGTCGTGGTTGTAAAATTTCCGTCCACATGATAACGAATTTTTATCAAACTCCCCTGACTATAAAATACTTTCTATACTTAATCGTGATCAGTATAGTGCATGAAGGCACAAGGAGTATCACGAAAGTTCACCAAATGTGTTGAGTTTCGTACAACAATCTCCACAATATATTTAAAAATTATTGTATGTCAATGAACCTGGATGTCGAGATACTTAAATTTTAATAAAAATTTTTTATGTTAGTGCGAGTGAGAGTTAGTAAGAAAGAACTCAATTATTAAAAAAAATAGTTTAATACTTAAAAATAAAAACAAATAGAACAAACAATTAAAAAGTATATAAAATAACTCACTGGCAAACCTGTCGTATATATACAAATGTTTTGTACTAGAAAGAAGTATGTACAGAAAAATTTAAGAGAAATTTAATTTGTTAGTCCCAACCGTGGTGTTCATGATGTACGTGTACATTCACCCACACTTTTTCCCAAATGGGCTTCGAAATTTTCTTCCACGCAGGTACTTCTATCGTCTTCCAAACTGGAACCCATGTTTGCTTCCATTCGTCTTTCCAAATTTCCTTTTTCTCTGTTATCCATTTTTGTACTTTTTCAGTTCTCCATATTTGTACTTTTTCCTGTTTCCATATAAGTTCTTTTTTCGGTATCCAAATTTCTTTCTTTTCAGTTCTCCATATCTGTACTTTTTTCGGAATCCATATTTCCTTCTTTTCCGTCCTCCATATTTGTACTTTTTCCGTCCTCCAGATCTGCTTCTTTTCAGTTTTCCATATTTGTTTCCACTCGGACTTCCATTCCATTTTCTTCTGTGGTATCCATATTTGCTTTTTCTCGGTTCTCCATACTTTCTTCCAAACAGGTTTCCAAATAAGTTTCTTCTTCCAAATATCATGTGCAGTATATTCATTGCCGTGGTGATCTTTTCCTAAATAATGATCCCCGTGTATTCCTTCTTTTACCCATTCGGGTACAAACGATTTCTTCCAGTCAGGAACCTGTATTTCTTTCCAAGCAGGCACTTGAATTTCTTTCCAGACTGGAACCCAAATCTGCTTCCATGCAGGAACTTGAACTTCTTTCCAATCAGGCACCTGAACTTCTTTCCAATCTGGAACCTTTATCTCTTTCCAGGCCGGAACTTTCACTTCCTTCCAATCGGGAACTTGTATTTCTTTCCATGCTGGAACTTTAACTTCTTTCCAAATTGGTTTTGTTATTGTTTTCCAATCTGGTACTTGAATTTCCTTCCAAACTGGAACTTGTATTTCCTTCCATGCTGGAACTTGAATTTTTTTCCATTCAGGTACCCATTTAAGCTTTTTTTCTTGCTTCCAAACTTTCACCCATTCAGTTTTCCAAGTTAGTTTCTTGCTCCAGTAACCTTTAGGTTCACTAAAAGATCTCTTTGAGCGAGATAGACTAACAGGATTACTCCTTAAAGGCACAATAAGGAAGCTTCCTACAACAACCTGGAAAACAAAATAAAACACAAATAGTTATCAAAGTTTCAGTTATTACAGTGAAGCAAGTGCTTGTCGATAGTTAATAAATATAAATCGATAAAGAAATTGCCAAAGACACTATTAAGAAATAAAATTTTGCACATGGAGGTTGTTATTAGGGTGAAATTATAGAAAAAAATTACCCATCCAAGAAATTGGCGCCAAATCTAAATTTTGGAAATATCTATCAAAATGCTTAAGTAAAAAAATATTGCTGTTGAAACTTCACCTTTTTCACTGAAATCATCATACACTGTGTCCGTAAAGTATGGAACAAATTCATTTCTAGCTAAACAGACCACTTTAAGAAATAATCCTGAAACACGTCGATTTTTGATTTTAATCTACCGTATTTTAAAATAATAATCTAATATACAGGGTGAATTACTTTCGAGTAATAACGTCACCGTCATTTTTTTTAAATGGAACACCCCCATTTTGTCTCAATTTTCGGATTACTCTAGCTGAGCTGATTCCAAAAATGTATCACATGTTGATTCCAATTGGTACAGGGTGCACAAAAATACAATAGTTTTGTGTGTGATCATAAAGTAATCCTGGAAGTTTTGATGAAAGTTTATGGTTTCAACAGGATGGTGCACTTCTACATTATGCTGTAGATGTTAGAAGGTACCTAGGTGGATTGGTAGACTTGGACCTATTGAATGGCCAGCGAGGTCACCAGATTTCAATCCTTAGGATTATTTTATGTGGGGCGATCTGAAGAATGTTGTGTATCAAACGAAACCAGCAAATATTCAAGAATTAAAAAAGAGAATTCGAACAGCAGTAAACAATATTTCTCAAGACACAATAAACAAGGTTCAACAAGAATTTGTACACCGTTACTGTCAAGCAAGGGCTGCAGTTCGAACATTTATAAAGTCATGTATTTCATCATATTCTGATAGTATTGTTAATTTAACTAATAAAGAATGTTACGCGTTACTTTATGAGCACACACAAAACTATTGTATGTTTGTCCATTCTGTACCAATTGGAATTAACATGTGATACATTTTTGGAATCAGCTCAGCTAGAGTAATCCGAACATTGAGACAAAATGGGGGTGTTCCATTTAAAAAAAATGACGGTGACGTCATTACTCGAAAGTAATTCACCCTGAATATTAGAATATTATTTTGAAATACGGTAAATTAAAATCAAAAATCGACGTGTTTCAGGATTATTTCTTAAAATGTCCTGTTTAGCTAAAAATGAATTTGTTCCATACTTTACGGACACAGTGTATACCGCACTCCTCTGAGCTATCATATTATTAATAATAGTCGGGATGGCTTTATAAAGATTATTGCAAAATGATTAGTTGCTAAATTCTCAACAGGATATTAGGAAAAATTACTTTGCATGCTATAAACTTTCCAATTATGCGTCTGAATAGAAATCGTTGACAATAAATTAAATAATGAAGCAAATTATAAATCAACAAGATTAATATCTTTAACCTAGTCTAAACTATAGTTTTGAGAACTGGTGTGGAATTGATCATATATTTACGAATTATCACTTTCACCTACGGATGAAAGAAAGGTGGAAGCGTAGTTATTAAATATATATTTATACATATAATATATATAATAATATAATTATTTTTTTTCTCTCATGATAATAATATACAATGGACAATCTCAGGAAACATTAACTTGATCTAATTATATAAATAAAAAGTTAAACATGTGAAATTGTCTAATAAATTAATTCTTAATTAGATAGACGTTATACCGAGTGGACATGGTCAGATTTATTTCAGATTTGAGAAATGTTTTCGATTTTTTGCTGAATTGTTCCAATGATTAGTTCAAAGCATACAGATCTAACCCAACGATATCCAAGTTTTTTCATCAAATCATAAAAAAAAATGTTTCTCTTGCTCTCATTGAATGCTTATTTGTTATTCAAAGTAGTACTATCGTTTTTACAATTATTGTTCAAAATGTAATGGTACATTATAAACAGATAATGAACCAAATAAATATCTATGTACGAATCTCTTCCATTCTTGTTAATTCCGCCGATTATTTCTTGTTTGTGTCTCCTTTATCTAGTATTCCTCCAATTTCGTTTGTTTTCTTGCTCTTCAATTTTCTTTTTTCTCGTTCATTTAATATCACTATCATCCAAGCTATTCAATAAAATCGACTCCGGATTGTACTTCTAGATATTTTCCTATAAAACTATTTCTCTCTTAATTACTTCTCTGACTCTCAAATATTTCATTTCTGTTACTTGTATCTTACTTATTTGTTGTTATTGGTCGATTTTAAAAACCTTTGCTTTGTGTTCATTGTTCGTTTTCTAAATTATAATGTTAAGTTCTTTCGTTTCTCCTCCTATTATCATTACTTTTGTTTATTTCGTTCCATTACTGCGTTCCCTATTTTTAAGCATTTCTCATTTCCTATCACTATTAGGATATCATCGTTTAATGCTCATTTTTTTCACTTTCTGTAACTGTTCTACACAATAATTCTTTATTAGTGGCTTGCACTCGTTATGATCTCGTCCATGAATATTATTAACAACAATGGACTACCTGCTTCCTTGTATTAGTCCTGTATCTGTAATCAATGTTTGTGACATCATATTGTTCTTTGTTGTTTTTATAGATATTTTTTACTAATCTTATAATTTTAACATTTGTTTCTCTGTTTGTAAGTACTATACATAGTTTCTGTCATTCAAAAGCTGTCTCGATGTTCACAAAAAGTTAATATTTTCCATTTCTCTCGATCTTTAATCTGATTTGTATTCCTAATATATTTTCTAGTATTTTTATGGCTGTATTTAATATTGTAATTATACACTTTAAAAGCGATGCCGCCTCAATTAAGTTAATGAAATGAGTATTTATAGATTGATAATGTATACATTTGAAAACATTTTTTTTATTATGAAAAAACTAATTTTTTATTTATGTTTTAATATACATGAACAGTATCTCAAAAATTAACAATTTCAAATGAAATTTGATTCGCTACGTTAATGATACTGGTCATATACTCTCTGAAAAATCATGGGAAAGGGTTGAATCAGATTTAAATAGAATCCAATTGTGCCTAATGAATAATTTACTTTACTTCCTCACCAACGACAACAAATTAACTTACAAACATAAGTTGCTATTTTAAATGAAACTAACTGTTTCAAATTAATTCCACTTTAGTGGAAAAATATATAAAAACTCTAAATTATTAATAATTATTTCGATGTATTCAAATATCATCGTCAAAATGACAGAAGTTACATTTGATGTGATGCCTACTTGAAGTTTAATATTTTGGTCAATTGACTTGATATAATATATATGAATAGAAAACAGAAGAAGATATTATATTACAAATTTTAAGACTTTATTAGTCCTATGGGCATATCCTGGATATGTTAGGAAACAAAGAGAAACTATATCTGCTGATCTTTACAATGGTTACTTAAGACAATTTACTAGTGGAGAGCTCCCTAGATTTATCTGTTCATTGACGACTATTAAATTGTCTTTTTAAGTTACAATTGTAAAGAAGTCTATTTTCCTTGTAGGCATCACCTCAAATGTAACTTCTGTCATTCTGACGATGATAATTTAAATATCGAAATAATTATCGATAGAATTTTAATATATTTTTTTAAAGTGAAATTAATTTGAACCAGTTAATTTCATTTAAAATAGTAACATATTCACAAATTCATCACACTAACTGCTCCAAAAGAGAAAATTGCAAATATACAAATAACAAAATGTTTGTCAAAAAGATACCTGAAGATATTTAAAATGGACGGAACACATAATATATGTTGTGGAAAGAATAAGAGTTTCCATTATAAAATTTCATCAGCTAAGGGAAATCACGTGAGAGAAAAACCCAATTGTACTGTACAATCCTTTTGCAGAGTCAATTATTAGATATTACATAATAGCTTGGGGTGGAAGCATTTAAAACAAAATTTCACTCTACGCTTTTATCATACAGAGAATCCAAAATTTCAAATATTCAAGTGAAAAGTCAATCAGTACTAATAGTAACATATTAATTCGTAAGAAATCAGCGAAACAATACTAAATTATTTCATAAGGTGCTCAAATTGACTTCCATAAATCACAGTTAACCACCAAAGAAACTCGTAGACAAGGCGATAATGACCATTTTGAAAGAAGACTTTCCCAATCGTAAGGCACTGGAATTATATCATACTGTCTGACGTCACAAGCAATAGCAGCTCGTTTTCATCCAATCTAAGTGAACTTAAGGCCGCTTGACACGGAGCAATACAATTAACAAGAAATTGTGGCAAGTTCTTGCAGGATCAGTATATTGCAAATAATGAATCTTGCATGCTTTGAGCGATGTTTTCTTGTCACTGCTGCCAACCTAACAAAGAGTAGAAAGAAAATAGGAACTATTAACCTCAAAAAATAACTTATTCAAACATATTATATTATTTTATTATTAATTAAAATGAAGATAGCAAAAGTACATCACTGTCGATTATCAAATCTCAAATGACAAAACGTCAGTCACCACAATCAGCAATCAGCTGATTAGAAACTAGATTTCTCACTAAAATTGCACCTTGCAGGCAATAGAAATGGTACCAAATCGATAAAATTGCAATCGAATTGCAGAAATAAGATCGAGAAATCTTGTATTGCATTGCCTTTATTATTTATTATAGCTTTCTTGTAGGACTCTTTGGCTCATAAAATCATGTATTATATTCAGTACAAACATGAATATTTGGTATTTTTCGAAATATTTGCAATGAAGATTATTTGTTCGAATTACTTTAACCACTTAGTACTTAGGTACCTCGAAAGCATGAAATCTGAATACATGTAAAAACAGATTTTCCGAGCAGCGAAAAATGTCAATTGGTATTGGTCAAAGAAGTGGTTTTTTGGGATGTATATCTCACTAATACACGGACGTTTCTGTTGCTGAATGAGAATTTAAGGCCGTTACTTATTGAGAAAACTCACGCCAAAAGGTCAAAAAAACTATCCCCTAATTTATCTTCCAGCTCAATAAAACTGTAATTTCCACAACGAACTTTTTGAGCCACCTTTTATAACGATAAATGTCAAATATGTTAATAATTTGATTATTTTAATATAATGTTGGTGACCTTGTCACTGTGACCTCTTAATAATTTCAAACATAATTTTAAAAATGGTAAATTATCAACAAATATTTTTATTGGAAAATAATGCAGAATTATTTATAAACCATAGATATATGAACTACTATTGCATTATAATACTGGCGCCTAGCTGCTGTTAGTTACGAGTTTGGCGAAACTATTAGAAATTTAAAGAAGTTACAAAAAAAAAACGTTGCTTAGTTCGTAGTGGAATGCTGTAATTAATATTTCAACATTCCATCCTTGCAATTCTTCACATTAACTAACAGTTTTTCATTTGGTAATAGTTATTTATATTATGAGGGATGTAAGTAACATTTACTACATAGTCGAGAACGATTCTGATTCCAAAAATGGAATGGCACATACGAGGATGTATTGATATCTAGTTAGCCTAGACCAGTTCCATGCATAAACAAAATATTGCGTTACCATAGCAACGAACAATAACTTATTAGGAGTATCAGTGTGAAGTTTGACGTCAAAAAAGTAAACCAGAGTTACGCAATAAATTTAAAGAAAAAAGATGTCCACCGAAATTGTGAAAATCGAAAAATTGGAGTATCGAGCCATCATCAAGTACCTACCTGTATTTAAAAGGGTTAAGAGGTAAGCAGATTTACGAAGATATGCTTAATACCCTTGGTGATCAATGTCCTTCGTATGCGACCGTGAAAAATTGGACTGCAAGCTTCAAAAGAGGTAAATTTTCCATTGAAGATGATGACCGATCGGGAAGGCCAGTTTCTGTGTCAGTCCCCGAAAATATCGATGCAGTTCATGACATGATTTTATCAGACCGTCGAATTGGGCTAAAACGGATATCTGAAGCACTGAATATTTCATACGAACGCGTTCATTATATAGTTCGCGTCAATTTGGACATGAGAAAAATTGCTGCAATATGAATCCCTAAATGTTTGAATGTTGACCAAAAGCGTGCAAGGGTAGAAGCATCGCGTTCGATCTGTGCTCGATTTGAAAACGATGTAGACTTCTTAAACCGAATTGTTACTATGGATGAGACTTGGGTAAATTTCTCCGATCCAGGAACAAAGCAACAATCGATGGAATGGCGACACTCTGGTTCTCCAACAACCAAGAAGTTTCGTGTCCAAAAATCTGCTGGAAAAGTTCTTCAGTTTTTTGGGATTGCCATGGAGTAGTCATGATTGATTTTTTGGATAAGGGTAGAATAACAGCTGGAGATTACTATTCGATATTACTGACTACTCCACGGGAAAAAAATAAAGAGAAAAGACGCGGAAAGCTATCCAAAGGTGTTTTGTTTTTGCAGGACAACGCCTCTTCACAAAATCTCATGTTGCCATGCAAAAAATTCGTGATTTAGGGTATGAATTACTAGAACACCCCCCTTATTCACCAGATTTGGCTCCGTCCGACTATCATCTCTTTCCTCAACTGAAAAAAAGTTCAAAGGGTCGTAAATTTTCTTCCAACGAGGAGGTAATAAAAGCTGTGGAGGTCTGGTTTGCAGAGCAAGAAGAAACATTTTTTTTTGAAAGGTCAAGAGACTTTGCAGGTTCGCTGTAATAAATGTATTCAATTAAGAGGAGAATATGTTGGGTAATAAAATATTTTGACATTGAAATTTTGTTTGGTTCTATAGTATATAGGCTAAGAATTTTTCAATATATCCTCGTATATTCACAGAGACTGAAAATGACGATGAGAAAGTTTGTTATTTCAAAATTGTTCGAAATGACATTGTTATTAGATCCCACATGGCGAAGTTTAATCCCAGCTTCTTTATGCGTTAGGGGGCGCCCGTGAGACATTTTTGAGGATTTTTCGACCTCTCCTTCCCTCCTGGTGAGATGTAATGAGATTTTTCTAGACCCCCACCCTCAACTCTAATCTTACGTGAGACTTTTCAATATTTGTGTTTTGTGTGTAAATGCGTTGGATTTATTAAAAAAACAATTTGCTCAAGACACGTTTTTTATTTTAATTTAACTAGAATTTGACGCAATTTTACATCGTTTTCTGATAGAAGAGCCTCCTCTCTCCACCAAGTGAGATTTAGCTCTATCCCCTTCCCCCCTAAACACCTCACGTAATTAATGAACCCCCCCATATCAAAATGGAACGTGCTTCAACCAGGCTGTCGGAAAAAACTGGATTTCTTCAATTCCAAGTAAAATTTCTGAACATTGAGAATTTTAAGGAGTATACTGGACAGTCCCTTGGAAAAGAACGTCGGCCACATTATTAGTGAATAGTGGAGTTGATGTCCCAGTTCTCGAGCGACATGGCGGATGGAAATAAAACGGAAGTTGCAAATAAAATTTCATACAATATAACGAAGCCAAAAGTCTTCTGCAGTACTTCAAGAATAGCTGAAAACTTGGTTAGAGATGAAGAAATTATGGAGTCAGAACATTGTACGATTAATATTTGTATAAATAAATAGGATACACGTTTTATATGGCATAAATTATTACCACCCAAGGGTGGTAGGTTGACTTACAACCCGTCGTCTAGGGCAATCGATACCTTCTTGGTTATTGTTACTTGCGTCCTTCAAAACAGTGTCAAAATGCGTTGTCTACAATGTAAGGAGGAGAAAAAATAGTTTAAATATTTTTTTAAGAAGAATGTACCAACAAGCGAGAATAACTTCTTCCAGAATTGGTCCAAAGTATGCAAAAATGTAATTCTTTGAGAAGCAAAGACAACCCTCGTATAAATGGTTATCGGTTAGTGACAAAACTATATGAAGAGATTTTTTTTTATATTACTTTGAAGCAATGATAGGATCTACTGTCAAAATTAATCAATCAATAGTACTGAGTGAAACCGCTAATTTAAAAATAAAAATAAAAATTTAGGTTCGATTAAGATAACTCATTTTAACGAATTAACAAATTGACAATAAAGGGGAGAAATAAATGTTTCTTAAATAAAAAAAAATACTTCAAGCATATTAATTCACTTAAAAACCAATTTACTATTTGTAGCATGAATGGCAGGTCTCGAGTGTTTCAATCCATTAAAATAAAATGTTTTTTTACAATATACCGTCGCGATAGCTGAGAATTATCTTTTATAATCTAATTGACTCAAATTTCACGCTCATGAAGCACATCATTAAGAAAACCGATTATTTGAATCACCTTAATTGAATTTAATTTGATCAGTTATTAATTTGACAGGATAATTAATACCTTTCAGTAATATTATTATGAATGTTACTTTAATAATATGAATGATTCCAGGTAATTTACTAAATTCTAGCTATTGAAGTTTACCGAGCGCACTTTTTATTGAATGTAACAACAATACTGAAAAAGTCGGTTTAGTTTGAATTTTATCTTTATAAAATGAATAATATGCTTGGAGCTTGTGTGTATCTTTATTTTTTAAGTGGAAACAGATCTGTAATATTGCCATGAAGCCAGATGCCAACGAAAAAATAGCCGTGTAGTTGATGTTTGTCATTTTATTAAGACTATTATTCCAGTCGACAGCAGTCGAAAGTCTTACTTTGTATACCATCTGCATACTGTCGACAAGTCTTCTTTTATTTCTGACTTAATACTATGAAGTATAAGTTTTTATCAAGAAATGATCAACAACAGACGTGTGAATAGATTCGATAGTATGCAGAGTCCCAGTACAGGATTTTTATACATCCGATAGACGATAATACGAGGAAACGATACTGAGCCTATTGGCCGAAAAAATGAATTAAAATCGATCAGAAAATTCATATGATTTATCTTTTTGTGACATTTTCATTCATCCGTTATCCAATATTGAGAATCCCTTGTGATTGGTGAAAAATATTTATAAATAAAATACCTTTCTTTGTCAGTTGGTAACTCTCAATTATTTCACAAAGTTATGGTAGTCTTGCTGCTAGCTATTTTTGAAAATATCTCTTATCCAAAACCGTTTTTGCCTTTTTCTTTCTTTTGTTTCGTTTATTAACAAAAGTAGCCAATTTTGTATTTTTTGTCGCCTCCAATTACGGAAATTTTTTTTTATTTTAATAATAAAGATAGTAATTATCAAGATTGATACATGGAATCACTGACACAACAGTAGAATATTCTTCAAAGTTGTCAATTGATACGATATCAAACAAAAACTTATGCTGCAATTTTGTGTACTCAAATAGTAAAATCGTTAAACCCTAAAACCTACAAGTTCCGATCGCTCGGAAGGGAACCATTTTTAGATCGTAGATAATGAAATTCTAACCGCTGTTCTGTATCTCTTTCATTCGGTAATTAACGATGGGACTAACTTCAGTTCAGACTAAAATGAGACTGAAATAGGTTTGATGATCTTCTTGCAAAGTGAATGAAAATTATCATTATTCATATTATTCACAGCTTACCGCACTTGTATCTGAAAATATTTACGATAAATCGAAAAAGTTGCGATCTTTTGTTACTTACAGAAATCATATAGAATTGCTAATGGACCCGTTCCGATATTACGAGTCATATAGATCGTTACCATATAGATTTTTACACAGAATTGCAGCACAAGCTTAAGACTGCAAAAATTGATGTCTATTTTGTTTTCAAGAAAATTACGGAACGCAAAAACTGTCTGCTTCTAATTCACTTTTTTTCACTTGACGCTATATATGAAAACATAAAATCAGAAAGCAAAACTTGGGAATACAATAGACTACTTAAAGTTAAAAAAAATGGATAATTAAATATCAGTGGAAATGATTTAGACGTATTAGAATTTATAGAGAATGTGTGGGAGAAATATTAATAATAATGATTGACAGGAATTGAAGAGGAAAATAATAAGAAGGGTGGCACGATAAGAGTCCAGTTTTTGGGAATAAACAGAAAGAAAAAAATATAAAAAACAAAAATGATAGTATCATTCTAGAAGATGCATAGTGGGAAAAATTTTAGATTTGAAAAAATTAAAAAATAACTTTTTTGAATAATTGTTGCAAATTTATAATTATTTTTATTATATGTAGAATGTTCATCTGACTATTTCACTAGAGTAAATTGATAACTGACAAAATTTGAAGGTTTTGAACTGGCAATTTTTTGTTTTGTCGCGGCAATTTTTTGACGTTCAACATATCAAATCTATGTGTGTAGTTTTTCTCTCGTGAAATAGTCATGTCGAATACCACTCAACTAAAAATTTTGTAAGGTAAAATTTTCACTCTCGTGGTATTATATATGAAAATATTTTTAAATTATTTACCATGTACATTACGTGATTTAAATTATTTGATATCGCCAGTCCTCGCTTTAAGCTTTTTGTCTGTAATTTCATATAAAAACTTATTACAGACCGTTAATTGAATCTTTTTCAATCAGTACTGTTAATTTCAATATTTTATCACAAATGTATGCCTAATAAAAAATATTTAATAATAAAGAAATTTAAAAAAATATATTTGAAAAAATAAAAAGTCTATTGACAATTTCTTTTTGATTTCAATTCAATACCATTCTCAATTAAAATTGAAAACAAATTTATTGAGAAATAAAATACTTTAAAATAAAAAAAAATATTTCTTCCAATTTAAACCGTTCAATTAAGTAGTCCTAAACTATTGTCATGTAATTTTATAGATTTAACTAGTTTTAACTAATTTTACACCCCAGAATAAAACCATAGATTTTGAGTAATTCACTCTTCCACAATTCAAGTGACATTGGCTATAAAATCTACTCTATTTAAACAGTAACTTTTCAAAGTATAATCCAAATATTAAACGCCGTCGTCAAACACTTTTTTCACAAAAAAAAAATCACAAAACAAATCATACACTAACCAGTAGTAAAAAACACCTCATCGCTATATTTTTTGGGAGCCCTCTGTTAGGGGCTAAATGTAGTTTATTTACTGAATTTTCTGTTGAAAGACCTGTAGCTTTATACCGGGCGATATTTCGTATTGTATCAGTGCTTTCCCCCAGTAGGTCACAAACATGTTGGAGAACGTATGATGGCTCTGTGAATTTCGCTTTCTTCATGTACTCAAGATTAACTTTAGCAGGTGGGACGTGTAATTACTGAACACTTCCTAAATATTTTGCATTAATTATTTTAGATTTCCGGTGTTGAAGAGGTTATGTTGCAAGTGCCTGTATCTAACAAGTCTGTTTTAATAATTATTCTATATTCACGACTTTGGTTATGTAAGACGTCGGTTCCAATTTTTTTTTTCATACAGGGCTGAGATAAAATATCTCTTACTATGCAATTTCATGTTTTATGTAAATATTGAAGTGGGTCACAGACACAAAATATATTTTACTTGGTTTTTATAAATTTTAATATCGTTCGAACCAAACTGCTTTGCTATTTCACGAATGTTTAATTCAATTTTTAATTAAATATTGATATTTTTTTTAAATGTCTGGTAGCTGCAGGTCAGGTTGAAAAAAATGTAATGTAAGTAGCTAATGTGAAAATAATTTGCTATGTTTAAACCGATGTAATTAATTTGGTTACGGATTCCTCAATCATTGTTCGTGTGTAAAAACAAAAATAAACTATATCTGACGATTTTCAAGATCAAATTATTTATATGACAAGCTTTTTTGATGTATAATATTATTTTTCGCTTACTTTACCGAAAAGCCAATCATATCACTTGATTAATTTGACGTTTCAGGTGAATTTTTTAATTAAACGTGAGCGTATGTCAAAGTTTTTTGTTATATATTCTTATTTTTTGGTTTATTCATTAGGCGAAAAACAGTTGTGTGTCACAACTGCAGGAATCGCTTTAACATCCCTTAACTATCAGCTGCTTTCGCTTCGTTACGCTCGCTCGTGCATCTAATAGTCTCGGGCTGCCAAAGCTCATTTTCTCGGCGGGTGTAATTTAGGCGCTAACCATCCTTCTTCACCTGTCTGACCAAGATGGGTAGATAATCCGACATGTATTTTCGCCGCTAAGAAGTGCAGGTAGGTCGAGTCGGCAAGACATTATAGTTTATTCTACAAAAATTGACTAAAAATACGGAGGTGGTTTGGTAGGGGTAGGTTTGGTTGGGTTATTATTGAAAATCATTATAATTTATTCTTCAAAAATTGACTAAAAATACGAAGGTGGTTTGGTAGGGGTAGGTTTGGTTGGGTTATTATTGAAAATTTTTATAATTTACTTTACAAAAATATATCTTATTATAAATGTCGGTGATTTAATAAATAACTGTATTTCATAAATCACGTACTTCAGTCGGCTAGCGCCCAAAATACACATAGGATTAAAATGACCCTTCGGTCTTGGCGCCTAGTTTACATGTTGTAAAAAGTGCATTAATCCTTTAGCGCCCAAATTATATCCGCCCCATTTTCTGCCCTTGTGACACAATATTATATTAAGATATAAAGGCCGGAAGTGAAGCTTAAGGTTTGTTATAACCGCCCGGCGCTTGTAAGGGAACATCCCGTATATCTTACGCTATTTTTTGCACGATTGGTTTTTTACCGCTCCAAGTGGTTTCATACCAAGTGAAGCTCCGTTGATTTCCAATAACATAGATCAAGAAGTACATCACCAAAAATGTAAAATGCCTTTTATTTTTAATAATTATGATTAAAACTGTTGCATCAATTTTAATAGGCATTAATTGAAAGTTAAATTGATTTCAGATGTCGAAGAATAATTATTTTTATCCTAACGATTTATAAGTTTTGAAAAATATTTTTCACAAACAGTGACCGTTCAAATAAGAAGCAACAACTACTTCCCGTGCTAACCGAGTTGGTATATCTACAAGATATTTTGAAACCAACTGTTCTGGTTTGCAATGAGAATGGACAACACAATTTATAGACCGGTTTCGGCGTATTTGCGCCTCATCAGTAGAAGGTATGTGTTATCCGTCCGAGAATCTCTAATCCCGGACTGAAGAATACACTTCAATCACAATCAATACATGTCTTCCAGTAACGGAAATATAAAGATTGTGACAGTAGCGACATCTTCACCTCCTATCGCAAACCAAAATTCGAAAAATTTGACAACAAATCCATGGATTGCAAACCAGAATAGTTGGTTTTAAAATATCTTGTAGATATAACAACTCCGCTTGACTTTGAAGTGTAATTCAATATCCGTCGGTGCATATAGCACGGGAAGTAGTTGTTGCTTCTTAGTTGAACGGTCACTGCTTTTGAAAAATATTTTTCAAAAGATATAAAGCGTTAGGATGAAAATAATTATTCTTCGACATCTGTTGTTAAATCGCTGTATTAAATTACAGGAAACTGTAATAATTCTTTAAATTGATTTGTTTATTTTGATATTTTGCCATATGGTTTTACGTTGTTTCTTAATTTTGAATAAAGCGATCTGTCATAATTTGACACCAATGGTTTTCTAGAGCGCCAAAATTTCTTGTGCTGAATAATTTTTTCTAATAAAAAGTTATAAAAACTATGAACTATGAATCGAGTGATCGTAGAAAAATTTTTGTGTATAATTCTTTGCATATCTCATCTACATTCACTGAAATGTGGTCCACTCTGTGTAATCATTCATAGAACTATTGTTTTCAATATAAAGCATTCTCTTGTTGTTACATTCATCTATTAATTTTATTAAACTAGGAAACAAAACGTGAGATAATTTTACTTTGAAGATGGCTCTTATACTACTAAAATTGTTTCCAATTCAAAAGATTATGTAGCACTTGATCAATGGGAAAGTTGATCTCACCTCTTACAATATCGTGTTAACTTTTTTTTCATATTATATACAAATTAAAATAACATCATTGGACGGAAATGTCAATTTATCTTTGATAAATGAAATAAGATAATGATGGATCTTTACACAGCAATTAAATGCAATTTTTCAATTTTAGAACGTAAAATATATCCAGAAATGCATTATACAATCTGCAAGTGCAGGCAGATTCTTCAATTATCAAAGCGTTTCTTTGGTGATGGTTTTTTACCAAAAAAATAATGTTCAACTAGAATACCAAATTTACTTTTTTCCATTTTCATTCACGCGCGGTTGTGTGCTTTCGAGGTATGTCACATGAACTAAATTATTATCGAACCAAGTTATAACCGCTCAAATGAAACACTCCTAGCAGGAACTGAAAGAAAATCTTGCGCCATCGTCGACAGATTATGAAACCTGATCTGGTTGTCTTTCCACCAGTTTCTGTTCATATTCTCTCTACCTTAGGCCTGATATTCTTCTATTTCTGCTTTAAAGTTTGAATACTTGGGTACTTAGACAGTACTTCAACCAAAAAATAGGGCAATTCAACATCAAAAGCTTCAAGACTCCTGATTCAAGATCAATAGTCAACTCTTCAAGTTCAAGAGTGACTAAACTCTTGTCTTGATGTTCCAAGGCAAAATAAGTGTATGTATGTATATTGGGGTGACATTCACTGAGATCTATTATTCCCCCTTACTTTCACTTTGTTCCTAAGCCTCAGAGACTAGTAGCTCCTCTAGTCCTATTTCCCGGAGGAATTTTAGAATATCTGCAGGCACTAACTTAGGTTAATGTCCCTCTTCTATTCAATAATCTCATAGGTGTTGTGCCCTAGGATTCTCGATTCCTGTGCAATTCGAAAGTATGTTGATGAAGGTTTCTTCTTTCATGCCACATAATCTACATTCTTTTTCCTCCAGTATTTTGAGTTTTTGCCCATTTAGGCGACAATGTCCCGTTAGGATCCCTGTTAAAACTCTTAGTGCAGTCTTACTTTGACTTCCGCATTTGTTAAATCTCAACGGGCTGTGCACCCAGCAGAATATTTGATTGTCTAAGCCCTACTAGATCTTTACAATGGTCAGATCTTCTCTTTTTTCAGCTTTGCTCATTTAGTTCATTTAGTACATTGGAGCTCATACCACAAAAGTGTTTCAGTCCCCTTCTTTGCTAGTCCATCTGCATCATTCATTTTATTGGGTTGTGCTCAACAGCCCAGGCACTTGAACTGAATCTTTGTCCATCTGCTATTTCATTTCCTTCTATTCCATTGTCCTGGAATCCAAGGAAAAATGAATACTTGGCCAAATCTTGTCTTGTCTTAACGGCAGTCTACTCAGTTTGAACAAATATTGATAGTAGTCTATTAATAGATGGCAGTTGAGGAGACAGTGTTGCATTTAAAGTAACTGCGCTGAAAAGTGACTAGCCTCGTGTTATATTATACGTTTTTAGGTACTCCAATCACGGAAGAAGCGACGAGTGGTTAAGGAAAACGAAGAAATTACCATCATAAACCTTTTTTAGTTCTTTCTTCACATTATTACTAAATGAAACCAAGAGAGAAAAATTCTAATATTACATCTAAAGTGAATTTCTTTTTGAAAATTGATGATTTCTTCCACTGAATTCTTATAAATCGTTATGAAATAACCTATGTATATTATCTAGACAAATTTAAAATAAATAGAAATAATAGTAACTATTGTACCAAGAAAAATCTCCACGCTATTCATAGATGAGAAATTTTTTGATTGCGTAGCAAATACTTTTGTTTGACCCTCTAGAACTCCAGATGACAACATGGTAGATTATTTTTCTCCCAATTGCCAAAGCAGTCAAGTAGGTTTGATTAAATTTAACAAACTGAGCAATAGTTCCTTATTTCGAGAGCTGTTGATTGTTCGTTATTTTCAATTGATTTGAGACGATGACTTATTCATGTGATGCGATTTGACATAAGGTGGAGAGCCATCTCCGGCCGGACGAAAACGAAGCAGAGCCATTATCATGAACTGCGTCAACGTTTTAAAAAAACGCAGAGACACGTCGATTTTTAATGAAAGGAACTGTTTCCGGTATTTTGGACTTCGCTACTGTACCTAACCAGCGGAGGTAAGCATCTCCTCAAATATTAAATGATATTAGGGGTCGTGTAAGGTATCATTTTAAAGTCCATCCAATTCTTTTTTCAACAGTCTTCAAACTTCAAAAATCTGCATAATATTTTAAAGTTCAAATTATGTTTAGTTGTTTACTTGGGTATTTCTCTCGCGTCCATACCATAATAAAGATTTTGTTGGAAACGTTCTTGCAAATTCCGAAAAATTTCCGGAGTCATACGATGGCACTCCTCTTAGATTTTCTAAAGGGGCTCGTTGTGATTTGTAGATTTTACTTTTGAGATATCCCCACAAAAAAACCAAGGGTTGACAGTGGATGCTTTTCAATGCTACCTCTTCTCTCAATCCAGTGCCGTGGAAAATGCTGGTCTGAATACTGACGAACAATCAAACCAGCCGGTAACCGAAAATGCCAGCCCATACATTTAATTTTTCAGATCCTTTCTTTCCTAGGTTGTCTGTTATATCATTACCTACAATACGGTTGTATCCGGGACCCACTTAAATGTTACCATATTATTGTTTTATAAAAGATTTTAGTGCTGTCTAACTGTGGAATGTTTTGCAAATTGGTTGCACCATGGAATCTGGCTCCTGTTCCTCTGTCAGTTTCAGATTCGTAAGTGTACCACACCAGCGCTCCATGCTGACTGCATATTTTGTTGGCATGTTTAATGGCACTAGAGCGATTGTGCTGGTCTCCAATGTAACAGTGGCTCACGTTTAGTCAAAAATTGTTCATTTATTACCCTGCACAGTGTCTCAGCTCCACAAGATTTGAGAGAGAAAGCTTCATTATTTTTATAAATGTATAGTGAATACAGTGCACAGGGTTTGATTTTTGAGTAGTTTACAAGACTTCTTCTAGCTCTAATTACGGTAGCTCTCAAGATACAAAACATCTGAATTGTCAGGAGAGGCTCTACATTTCCCTTGTTGGTATTGATTTACATTTCCCATATGGATATTTTTATTAAAAAAATTCATAATAATACCAAGCAATATTAAGAAAAATTGATTTCTAATTTTAATAATTGGATAAATATTGTAGACATGATCACTGATAACCATAATTATGATAAGATAAGTTAACAATGTTCCTCTTTTTATTTTGTGAATAGAGTATTTCAAAGAAAGTATATTTTTATGAATGATTCATTTAAAGATAGATAAAAGAAATATTGAATGGGAAATGAACAAAGACGAACCAAATACAGAAAAGGTCCACCTACATATTTGGCAATATTTACTGAATTTGGATTTAATTTTATTGTTTTTTTCAAATAACTACCCGATATTCAGGGTGAAATGCTATCATGTGACGTGAGGAGAGAGATAAGCTTTACAATTTTACAATTATATGGACAGAGCGACAGTTTGAAAATGGATAAAATTTAAAATGCACAACAAAATAAGCAAACTATTAATGAATTACGGCAATTAATATAAAAATCAGGCTAATTACATTTAATAAAAAACATATAAGCAAATATTGTATAAATATTCAAATAGCAAAACAAGCATCAAGGTGCCCGTCCACGTGAGAGTTATACTCTCGAGAGCACTACTCGCCAATGGACACGCTCGTGAGAGTAACTCGCAGGCAGTCACGTTGAACTCGCCGACAGTTCTTCCGTAGAAGCGTTGATTGATAAGTTTCTCAATCAACGGTAGAAGCTTACTTTCAAGTGGACACGCGCAAACACGCTATCGGATAGCAACTCTCAGAACCACAAACATGACACGACGCACTTGGACCAAGGAAGATACTTGTGCGTTAATCGAAGAATACATGGTCCTGAGTAATTTTCGAGAGCAACTCTCCGGCTACTATCTGAACTGATCGCGAGAAAAATAAAAATACTCTCACGTGAAAACAGCCGTGAGAGTACTCTTGAGAGCAACTCTCAGAATTTACTCTCATGTGAACAGGCACTTTTATTATAAGATAGATAGTTATAAGGGTCAATGGTTATAAGTAGTAGTTTTTTGTAGGGGTGAAATGTGATGACAACACAAAGGTGGAAAATTTAATTTGTGTATACTGTACATTGCTGATATTGCGATTTTTTGAAATGGAAATTTGCTTAGTCAAGTTGTGTGATTTTTGGTTGGGGAAAATTTATGGACTGGTCACTGCCTAGCCGGTGACATGGTATCATAGGCGTACAATTTAAAATTTTAAATATATTTAGTTTATTTGAAAAAATTTCTATTTATGTACGATAAATTTGTTTAAAAAATTTCAATCTACCATAAACGTACCTTTAAAGTTTTATGTGGTATCAGTTTATTCTGTAAATTTCATGGTTGTAGCATACGATTTTTAAACGGGCTTAATTTATTTGTTGAAATACCATTCACGATTAATTTTTATATAGCATGGAAGTACGATTACATTTTTGGAGCGGGGTTTATTTATTTGTGTTTTCACTCCTGTCGGCAGTTCCCATGATTGGGGTGATATTCGCTATATTATGTTTTGAAATATTCGCTAAAAACAAAACTATTCAAACTAAATTTCATAAAATTCAGCAATTTTTTCCAGCTTAAATTTTCTTTAAAATATTGTAAATGCATCTCCGAGTCGAATGACATATTGATAATAATTTTCTGTTATGTATGTATATATATATTGGGGTGATCTTAGATAAACAACTCACCTGGAACGCCCACTTGGAAAGAGTGATAAACAAAACCAGATTATCTCTCTGGAATCTCAGAAGGGTATGTGGAAAATCTTGTGGTATGAGCCCTAAAGAGATTTACTGAATTTACCCAACAATGGTCACGTATGGCTCAGCTGTCTGGTGTACCAAAAGTCTGCAAAATACAGCTAGAGCAAAGCAAGGGTAGAAACGAACAGCATGCCTGGCCATTACCAGAGCAATGTCATCCACACCAACGGCAGCTATGGAAGCCCTCCTGCAACTAACTCCTCTCCACATTCATTTGGAGAAGGAAGCCAGGAGAGCAGCTCATAGAATTGCTATCAGTAGATAGGCAAATGAATGGAGAGACTCTGAGGGATCACTCGGAAATCACCACATTCTTGGGATCTCTCTGTCACAAAACTTCTCGTGGACAAGCCCTTTAAGGTCCTCATTCCCACAAGAGACCAATGGGATAGCGAAGAAATGTCCTTCCTAGAAACGGACTACGTGATTTACACTGATGGATCCAAAACCGGAAACAGGGCTGGAGTTGCGGTCTTCAGCAGGAAACGCAGAGTTGAAATCACAGCCAACCTGGGTAGGTACGCTACCGTCTTTCAGGCTGAAGTATACGCCATTGAACCTGCTGTAAAAAAGAACATACGCATCCTGTCAGATAGCCAGACTGCTCTTAAAGTACTGAGCTCGAACAGCATAAAATCTAAGCTGGTACTTAACTGTCTACATTCCCTTGAAATAAATACTAGGAAAGGAGAACAGAGTCAATTTGACCTGGGTGCCGGGGCATCAAGGAGTGGAGGGCAACGAGAAGGCCGGCAAAAAGGGATCATAGTCTCTATTTATCGGTCCTGAACCACTTTTTGGTATTGCGGAAAGCACTGCTAGATCAGCCATAGCTACCTGGGCGGAGAGGACAACTTTCACGAACTGGGCAGACCTACCTGGGCTCTCTCACTCGAAGGCTTTCATATACAACCCTTCGAGTACAAAAAAATAAGCAGATCCTGGAATGGAGTAGAGCAAACCTACGCATTCTATCGGGACTGCTTACAGGACATTGTCGACTAAATTACCACCTAAAGAAGATGAGTGGTTCAGACCTCGGATTGTCGGTTCTGTGATTTGGAGGACGAAACTGCGGAGCACATATTATGCTCTTCCCAGCTTTGGGCAGGGTAATGTTCGGTTTTAGTACCTTAGAGCCGAACGACTTCAAAAAAGTATCACCAAATACCACCATGGACCTCGTCAGAAGCACAGGCTTGTGGGGTAAATTGTAATCCCTAGGGGTGAACCACAATAGACCCAACGGAGGTAGCAGTGGAGGTAGCGAGAAGGCCCCACTCACATAGAACCTAACCTATATATATTGGGGTAACATTCACTGAGACCTAAAAGATCTATTGTGCCCACTCACTTCTACATAGATCGTGAGGAACGTCTGAGAGACTAGTAGCTCCTTCAGTCCTATATCCAGGAGGAATTTTAGGATATTTGCTGGGTTTAACTCAAGTAAATGTCCCTCTTCTATCCAGTAATCTAGGATTCTCTAATTTTCTGTTAACTAGACTACTTAAAGTACTGCATTAAAACCATATTTCATATACAAATTTAACCAGATTTTTAACTTCCTTGATTTAACCGAAATATTGAATTTGTGATTATGTTCATCTTCAACAATTCGCCCAAAGCAATATTAAGTTTTATAGCATAATAAACGCACTTAATTAATATTTTTATGGTGTTTTATGTTTCATTAGTATAATTCGAATGTGTAAAAAGCATTAGAAGCTTTGTCCTACTTTAACTGTTACATCAAATTTCGTACGTGGTCAGTATGTTTATTAAAGTCATTTCGACGAAGGAATTTATTTTAATAAGAAGTATATGCCATTGTTTATTTCTTTTTTGACCTACCTCCCAGTAATGCAAAGTGATTTTATTGATATTTTGTTGTTAAGTAAACTCGTTAATTAAAGTTCCAGTTATAAACCGATTTATTATATAAGTTTTATGTTGCAGACATCGTATAATTGCACTGTACTCAATGTCGTCTTTTTTTTAAATATTCCAAGTAACAAACAATGTAATGCAATGTATGTAAACATTACATATGGAGACAACGTAAAATATTTTTTGGTTTATCAACGGATCAATATCGTCTAATTTTATATGATTTTATGCTCCTTTTTGGGAGCTTTCTTTGGAAAACAATATTTTATAAGAAAGTTACCATTGTACGATAAAAAAAAACCACTCTACGCCCCGATAATTGTCATGAAGTTATTTTTATAATGAGAAAATCAAACATGATTTCACAGTCATCTGCGTACTAAAAGTAATACAGTGGTTAAAAACATAAATATATTGAATTTTCTACAAAGATAGGAATTTGAATTATGCATTATGATTAGTTTAGGTGGTTTTTTTCGTAAATTTCACCAAACATGGAATTTCTACTTATAAAATGAGCTTCATTAGCGTATATTCATCAATCATAAACTGTATAAATTAGTGTTTCATAGCACGTGGTCATGTTGCTACTTAAAAAGAAATATTTATGCGAGAAACTCGAATTAATTAAATTATAACGATTATACAGTCGGATGAACTTAATCGTTGTATTATATAAAAAAATTGATTAAAAAGTAGTTTAATCACCGAAATTGGTCTAAGCTTATTTTTTCAATTTCGAAACATTTTCAGGAGACTTAAAATTCTATCACGAAACTACGTAATTTATTTGATTTGCTAATTAATACCATCCCTTTCTATTCAATTAAAATTCCAAATTCATCCTTAAATCTGTCAATAATTTATAATTAATAGAAGTTATGTCACATTCTGGCTTCAAATAAATTTACGGGTAGAGACAAAATATGCATTAATAACTTTTTCTGGCGTCAAAAATATTTGACGAAATTTGGGAGTAGCACTTTAACATTTTTGGCTGGTTATACAGGATGCGAAAGAAAAATTGTTGATTACCCAAGCAGCATTTGGACGTTGTAAGATGGTTATATAACCTTGGGCTAGACCAGGCATGACCAACTTTTTCAAGATTGCGTGCCATTTTTGATTCAAGCAAAACCCTAACGGACCGCACATCTATAAAAATCCACATTTCGTCTACAAAACCCCAAACATTACAAAATATGGTAGCTAATCACGGCGAGACCGTACAAAAATTACGATTGTAGTTTTTACGTTAAAGCTTGGACAGTTCTGAAAAATGACACCTACTATTGCACTGATTGACTCTCTATTTAGTTCTGAATCTGATTCAGAAGAGTAGTTCGAAATGATATCCTTTATATAATTGATTTCTTTAGTGATTTCCTTCCATATTTCAGTTTTTAGTTTTGTCCTCATGTAGTCTACATGACGTGTATCCTATAAAATTTGTTAAATCCGCTCAGCTTCGGTTAATTTCCCATGGTTTTCAAAACACACGCCGTGATCTTCTGAGAAAAACTGCGGCAACTACACTGCTTTCCACTGGGTCACTTTGCACCAAAACTGCGTCACGTCACGCTGCGAAATAATATGTTATATTCTTTATTAGGTTCACAAAAATTCGCCGTGACTAGCGCTGCGTCACCTCACCAAGCTGCGTCTCATTTTGCGGCGAGGCTTACGCGCGAGCGGGTCGCGGGGCGTAATGCATATTTAATTTAGTTTCTTTGCTACTTTAAAAGTGAAAACTACAAGATAGTAATTCAATTTTCAATGTGCATTGAGTTGTTTCTCTGATTAACATGTCTGAAACAATTAAGAAAAAAGTCAGAAGAACATCGCTGTTTTCAAGACTCTTGGATGTATAAGTAATTTTTCATACAATTTAATGAGAACCCAACTTGCCCGATTCGTCGTGAATATGTAGAAGTTTTCAAAGAATTCAATATCCAGAGGCATTATGAAACAAAACACAAAATAAAGTGTGATACTTTTACATATAAATATCGCGAGTCTCAGTTGTAGTTATTAAAAAAAAAGTTTGAGGACGGGACAAGCGCTGTCATACTTTTTTCGCGACAGGTTAAATGAAAGGATGACTTCGTCTCAGCAGGTTATAAGATCGCCACTCTTAATAATTTCTTTGTCTTATATTTCTCCATGATGAGAAAGCACAAAGCTTTTCAACGTAAATGATTCTATTGTTGGACAATTATTAAAGTGAAACTTTTATTCCATCGCCTCAAAAATTGTTTTGAAGCCTGAAGATATCTTAAAATTCCTCAGGGAGATAGGACTAAAGGAGCTGCTAGTCTCTGAGATGTTCCTCAGGAACGAAGTAGAAGTAAGGGGGCACAATAGATATTTTAGGTCTCAGTGAATGTGACCCCATCATACATACATACAACCACATATTTGCGGATTGTAGAGCAATTCAGAATCTTAGAGCACGACATCTAGGGACACTTGTCTAAGTTAAAGGTCGCAGATACCTTAATACTCCTCTGGGGAATAGGCCTGAAAGAGCTACTAAACTTTCCTCAGAAACTAGAAGAAATGGAGCAGAATAGATCTTTTAGGTCTCATTGAATATCACCTCAATTCAGTGGCGGTCATATACAATTTGAGAGCGGGTGCCATGGACCAAATCGTTAAAGTGGGCTTAAAGTAAGCAGTACCTAAACTCTGAAAATGAGACATCAAGGCAAAAAACAAGGATAAATATATATGTAGTTTGGTTACGAAGTAGGTACCATCAGTGTTACAAATTATTATAGACTTGATATTTTACTTTAATTATAAGACCATAATGCTGGGCTGTGCCGTGGCTACATGCAAAAATACCAATCGCAATACGAAAGAAACGGGTATAAAATACTATGGATTTCCAAAAAATGAAAACTTAGCGAAGCAGTGGATAAGTGTTTGTCGTCGTTAATTGCGACAGATGTGAATTGTATAATGGCAGATATAAGTAGCGCGAAAGCAAAACAAGCAACGGGAGCTCTAATACCTGTTTTAGCTAAACTTAAAATTGACTGCATGCAAACAAGGCTACAATTTTTTGCCGCACTAGTTACAAGCACAATGTCCAACTGTATTTCTGTTTGGGCACTTCGTTATGCTGATATTCTTGAGCAAGTCCAAGTTCAATTTTTAAAACGTATCCTCATGTTACAGCTATATTGTTAGAGTAGAGTGCAGTAGAAGCAAAGTTTTATATAACATATTCAAATGGACGTTAAACTGGTTAACGAAAATTCTTATGATGGATGACTTCCGTTACCCCAAAGTGTGCTTCTTCCGTCAATTGCATCTGATGGAATGTGATAGCAAGTATAACTGGGCAGCTCAGGTAAAAGCACTTTTTACTTTTATTGATACCAATCTTACTTGGAATAGCATCTCCCTTCGCTTTTTACAGATTAATAGAAAATCTCTCTTACTTAAATTTAAAAATAAACTATTAGAACTAGATATTTCTCTTTGCCAACAGTCATCCTTCCTTCCCAGATACAAACATTTAACAGTATCTGCGTCACGACAAAAATATCTTTGCCTAAAAATGCCCATCCAAGTTACAAGAACGGTCGCGCAACTTCGGTTATGTAATACATCCTCCTTAAAGTTTACATACAAAGGGTGTACCTATCAGATAAACCCTAATGAAATCTGCACTATTTGTAACCAAAAGAAGTTAGAAACGATTGAGCACATACTTTATGATTGTCCAATATATTGTTGTATGAAACTTTCCACCTTAAATTACCTAGCCGACATCAATGTTGCAGCTGATTCACTATAATATTTCAATACATTCAGCTAAAGCAATTTCTAACTATATTTGGAATGTTCTAAAACTCAGAGCCTTCATTATAAACGAATAAGTAATATTTATTTCATCATTGTAATTAGGTTTATACATTGTTCTCACCCTTTCCATAAAATTGTAAAGATTTTGAAAGGAAATAAACTATCTATCTATCTATCTATCTACCTGCTTTGTCTTAGTGCCAAGGTTTGAAATTCCTCTATAAGATCGCGAAAGGAATTTTCGACTTATTTTATTTTAAAGTGTTTTTTAATTGTTAATTTCAGATGAAGATAATTACACGAGAATGTTAGTCTTTTTAATTTCTGAACAACTGCGGTAGAGCTAGGGGGTATAGCCCCCGTGGCCCCCCTCTATGACCTCCACTGCAATATATATACATACTCACATAAGACATATTGTCAAAATATTGTTTTATATTATTTATGTTTTTAGTTTAGGAATGATTTTTAAGAATTTATGTTTATTTTAATCATGCAGTCATCAATAAATTTAAAATTGTTCTGTGAAAAAAGTTCTTATTTAGTAAATCAATATCAATTGGAGAATTCTTCAAATATGCATGGAACATTTCAAAATAATTATGAGAAAAGATAAAGTTGAGAGATTGAAGGATGATTGATCGCATTTCTATGTAAATAATTTCGTTTCCCTTATTTATTGGTTTATAGTAAATACCGATTGTTTTCATGAATTGAACAGATAAAGAATCACCACATACTCTGCTGCAAATAAAATGAACCATAGGAAAAATATATGGAAACTTATCTGCACAACATTTTTTATTGATTAGAAAAACAAGGTTTGATCTTTTCAGGTTTCAATCAAAATCCCAGTTGAGATTTTTATTTATTTTATTATTTAGTTCATTTCACAATAAACCATTTCAGAACACATGACTTTGACAGGTAGGTCATGTTACTCTGGAGGGCAACCGATCAGTTGGAGTTGAACCTTGTGTATTTTGACATGTGCTCTAAGTTAGCAAATAACACATGGCGCAGCCAGTAAACTGTCTCTGAATTGAATTAAATAATGATTAAAATGTCAGATGACAAAAAAGGGATCAACCCGGGAGTTATGTGATTCAAGAGCAACAGATTCAGGTGCACAGAGAGACCTTGCTTGGTTTAACATAGCCGGAAATATCGAAAAAAAGATATCTCTTGCTCCCCGCATTACACACTTAACAACACTACAAAACGATGGCACTAGATAATTTGGAAAACATTATTATTTAAAGTCTAACTATTATCCGTTGTTTACCAGTAAACAATGAAAACTGAATGGAATATGATATGAGGACCCAGAACAATATGACCGACCTGTCAGTGAAGTCATTAATGGTCTATTACAGTGACAATTTAATTCATGTATGAAAAATCCCATAAGCCGCCTGATTTTGTCATTATGACAGCGAAAAAAGTTTGCCCTAACTTTTCCAGCGACAATAACGGAACCTAACTTTTGAAAGCATGACAACCAGCATTGTAAACAAATTTTTGATGACGTTATGTCAATTTTGCTCAAACTTGCGTTGTCAGAAAAGTTTTCATTTGTGGAAATGTCGCGATTTGGAGAGTCTTCGAGTGGAGAAATTGAAAAAGCCATCAATGATAATGCGCCTCGCAATACTGTGAATTCAACTACATCAATTTGGCGACAATTTGCGATATTTTGTTTGGAAAAAAAAATATTAACTCATTGCAAAAACTTAGAGTTTCTATTTTATGTGACTGAATGCCCAACATGAAGAAGAACAATTGAGAAGATTATAAAGAGAGTGAGTCAAGACAATTCAGCAAAAATGTTACAAGAGAAGTACTTTAAAGATTATAAAAGAATTTTTAATCCGTTCACGGACATACAGTTTAAGAAAGCGAGAAATGCACGAGACACAAAACGCAAAGTTTTACAAGCAATCCCAGAAAAAAGGAAGGTGAGTTCTAATGCCCCCACAAAACGAGAAATTTTTGGAGTGAACAAGAACCTGTATGTCTCCAAAGAAAATTTTATCACATTGCTGCGTATAAATTGGTTTGGAGAGGTGGAGAAGCAGCAAATTGTAAGGTATTCTATTTTAAAATCGAGACAGACAACAGTGGAAGAGGGACCGGAAGAGTTGAATGTAACCTAGTGTTTACGAAGACAGCACAAGGGGGAAATCAGAAGCTGGCCGACAGTAAATGGTTGGTAGCAAACACTGAGAAGATTGTGTATGTCCAGTAAGATTGTTTAAACAAATTATGGGAAGACGGGAAAGGATGGTATAAGAATTCTCCAATTGGGATCAACGAAATATCTAAATGGACCAAATCCTAGGCGAAAAATATTGGACTTTATATCAAGCTGGTGAAAATTACGAACCATTCTAATCTAATTGTACTTTTCCGTTAAATTAAATAAACTAATTTACATCTCATTTTCCAATTTATTGATTTACATATTCATTAAATTGTCTTACCGAATTACACTCTAGCTTTTTTTTTGAGTCGAAGTAAACATTTATAATTCTAATTTTGTTGCCATTAGGTAATTCAACTAAAAAAACTGGCAGTTTTTTCCGTTAAATTCTTATTGATACATGTCAAGTTTACTTCGACAAAAAAAAGCTCTCGTGTAATTTTAAGTGATTATTTCCTTCCTATTAATTTTGACCAATCGCTATCAAGAATTGGTATGTCAAATATAAATTTTAAGTGGAAAAATTACTTAACAACTGTCAACTTAGCTGTCAGCAGTTTTTCCGGAAAAAAAATCGAAAAAATTTCATGCAAGTTTGACATTTTAATTAAAAAAAATGTTTTATTAAAATAAAATGTTTATTTAACTCAGGAAATAATCTTATCAAAGATCCCTCGTGCATCTAATTTTTCCTGTGGAAAAATTGGAACACTCGTTTCTAAGTAATCTGTTTTAACAAATAGCATGAGCGAGAGTGTTTTTAAAATTACGAGTCGAAGACGAGGATTTTTCCACTTTCGCGAATGCTATTTGTTACTAAGAAACTCGTTTTTCCGAATTTTTTCGGAAAAATTAAATGCCTAGGGATATTACCCCCGAAAAAATTAACTATTTAGATAGACGATTGTATGGACAGGTTTTGTTGATTTTTCATATGAGTTCGATCTCCTCATCAAGCTTCTATGATGTGATGCGGAAAAATAAAACACGTACGTTCTGTAACTACATTTACATCATGATCAGATAAAAGGATTAGCCCTGTTTCCCGACTTTATATACTTTTCACCACAATAGATAAATATAGAAATATCCTGTATTTATTTTTCCAAATGTTTCATATTGATACTTAATTCACTCCTACATATTTCTTATTCGCGAAAACGAGCAAAGGGTGCGACACCTATCGTCAAAATTTTATAGCTTTGGAATGGGGAAAGTTTGTCTTATCAGAATACTTATTTAGACTCTAATAATGACCAGCAAGTGCAAGAGGTATATTGCTCTGTGCCGCAATGTAATCAGTAAAAAGATGCAAATGTATCAATACATAACTTCCCAACAGATCCAAAATTATGCAGTGTGGTAAAACATTTTAAAAAGTAGGAAACATATTTCCGAATACTTGTCAGTGTGTATCAGGCACTGCTTAGAAACATATTATAAAGGTAATTTCACTCATTTCAATAAAGTATTTTGATGTTCAGTGTTATTTATGCTTTGAAAACCTGTTCGCCTTCTACCATCGGCCGATTTCTTTCTCCAATGTATTTTAAAATGTTCACCAAACTAATTTTAACAAGCACCATCTCTCTCAAAACACCTTTATCGCCCAAAATTCGAAATTTAATCAAATGGACAGAAATGGATTTGTTTATTGTTTTCCCCATTCCAATGACAGCTTTGACATATACTGCAGCGCCCACTATCGGAAAAAATTCCGCGAATACCAATAAAAGCATTTTTTCCAGAGTTGACAAAAAACATTAGAAACTAGACATTTCAAGAATCCATTTGATGTGAGTACGTTACATCTTTGTTTTTTTTATTTAAGATAATCAGAATGATTTTCACAGTTAATTCCTGGAGATGATCGGTCATATCGTGGTTATGCAATCCTTCCTTGGTAATAACACAGTATGTGGTGAGAATATCGAATGCTGCAAAATATTGCATAAGTTATCGCCATAAAAATCAAACGAGGAAATTGTTAATAAATATTCTAGTCGTACTTAAAATCTGGTCGGAGAAGATGTTATACGAGTATGTTTCAAAATATATTCCAAAATGATTTGAAAACTATTAAAATAAGGAGGTGTTCGAGAAAGTAACGTTTAATAGGAAGTTCAAGCATAACCGCTGGTATGATCTTATAAAACAATTACCCACGCAAAATGACTAATAACGACAGTACCCGATAAAGGAATGGATATAAAATGAAATTGGTAATCGATACTGGTTAATATAATTTGATTTTTCCTTAAAATCAAGTTTAACGATTGGTTTTTAGATATAAATATGTTAATTCCTGTTTTGTTCATATGAATAAATTAAAAAGTAATAAATAAATATGTTTGGTGGCAAGACAATTCAATTCATTAAAATAACAAAGAATGCAAAACAATCGAATATTAAATATTTCGTGAGCAGCTTTCACTTCTAATAATTTCCAAATTAATATTTATGTGTTGCGTTGCAAAGTAAAAATTCAAAAATTCTCAATAGTAAATTATAGTTTAAAAAAGGTATAGGTAATCGAATTAAAAAGTAAAAAATAATTAATAATTTAAGAATAAAATAATTAACGAGAAAATTAACGACATTGTAGGTAAAAGCGGGGGGTGCTTTGTACTATCGCGAGTAGCACGAGCTTCAACAAGTAAAATAAATATTTAAAAAAAAACCAAGACAACAAGCAAAAGGACTGAGAAAATTTTGAAGATAGAAATGGTATTAGAGGAGAGTACCTGACGCTCGTGTATGAACATATCCTGACGGTTCAGCCTACTAGCGTAGAAGCCGAGAAAGCGTTTTCAGCATCATCCATTCTTTCATTCATTCATACGTTTGGGTTGTGCTCAACAGCCCAGGCGCTTAAACTAAATCCTTGTACCATTACACATGTTACCTACTTTCATTCCAGAAGCTTCGTGTCTTCTATATCGGCAACCAGTTTAACTGGAGGGATTTTCAGTAGTTGTGATGGTTGTATAATTTCCTCTCCAAAGTGCTTCCGTCTGAGCCCTTGTAAGTTCTCACAGAAGCAGAGTATGCGAATAGGTGTTTCATCGTAGAGTTCACATTTTCTGCACTTAGGCTCATCAACTTTGCCCATTTTGTGCAGATGCTTCCTCAGGTTGCAGTGTCCAACCACCAGGTCTGTAACTGTTTTCAAATGTCTCTTACTCAGTTTCAATAGCCTGGTACCTTGTTCAGTAAACTCTTTGTATGGAGGTGCCCTTGTGTCGACCTCCATTTGAGTTGGTGTTCCTTAACTAGCCAGTTCCCGATTTTTCCCTCTTATGTAATCTTTTTTGATTCCACAAAACGGTTCCAGACCTATGAAGTCTCCTTTAGAATCTTCTTTAGCTAACTGGTCCGCCATTTCATTACCTGCAATATCTTCATGTACCGGCACCCATATTAGAGACTCTTTGTTGTCTCTTGCTAGCATGTTGAGGGATTCTTTACAGTTTTTTTACCAGTTTAGATCTAGTTGTTGGATTACTGATAACTTTAAGCAGAGCGTGGATGTCAGTGATAAAAAATTAGTCCGGTATATCCTCTTCTTATGTTTCCATCAATGCAGACTATAGCGGCAATCATCTCTGCTTGAAACACAGACGTGTATTGACCAAGGCTGAAGAAAATTTTCTTCCTAGGTCCGTTTATACCAGCCCCAGTGCCATAGAACTATCGGTGAACCAGATGATTTCTCCAGAATTAGCTGGAGCATCAGGATATATTTGCAGTTCACACAGAAGCAGGCTCGGAGATGATACAATAAATGCTATTTGCTTTTCAAAAGGTTGATATAGTAATACCATCTAAGAGATGCGGCGCTGGAAACAATGCTAGACCTTCCTCCGCTAACCCGACTGGAAAAAGCATCAGACCATGACGTGGCACATGGGAGAGGACACACAGAAATAAGGTACGTGGATGACGACATCTTCAAAATGCCAACAGACCACATGACCGTCAGATATATCTTTCGCCAGAACTTCGAGATTGTCATCAAAGATCGAAAGGCTTGAGGAAGAGGACGCACCACCACTCAGCAGAGGGAATGAACTGATCTGGTACACAGACGGATCAACATCTCGGCTGGTATGGGAATGCGGCGAAAAACTTAGAAGACTGGCGACTCGGAACAGTGTAACACTGGAGTGGGTCCCAGGTCACAAAGGAATCGCTGGCAATGAAAAAGCTGACGAACTGGCAAGAGCAGGATCGTCAACCCTGATGAACGGACCCAAACCATCTGTGGGCATTTCCAGATGATCCACTAGGTCATGGTTAAAAGGGTGGGTAAACGAACAAAACAAAAAACACTGGGAGAATTCGCCCAGGCAAACACATGGGAAGAAATTCATAAAATAGTCATCAGAAAAAGTAGTGAAAGAACTGCTCTCAATGAGTAGGAACAAACTACGTACCATAACGGGACACTTTCCCACAAAGGAGCACCTGAACAAAATAGGACTGTATAACGGAGACCTTACATGCAGAAGATGCAAAAAGGAAACCAAAACAGTTCTGCACATATTATGCAACTGTGAGACGCTGGACCACAGGAGGCAGAAACTGTATGGAAGACCCCAAATGACTCTAGAATACTTCTACAACCAACCAGTAAAGAACCTGTATGAGCTAATACGTGGAACGGATTGGCTGAATAGTCAGAGCACTAGGAGGATCCACAATAAGCCCAAGAGGCTGAGGTGGCGCCGCCTACTTAAAAAAAAAGAGAAAGTTGAGATTTGTCGATTAGTCATTATATGAATAAAAAACAAAACTGTTTTTAGGAATAAGGGTAAAATTAAACAAAACTATTACACTATGCCAAACATTGAAAGATGAATCTAAGAAAACAGATTACTAATTACTTATACTTAATAAATAGAAAAGGAATAATTTCCGTTGTTTAATGTAGGGAATGTTTAATAAAACTTGATTTTTACACAAAAATCTGTACTTTTAATTTGACTTTATAACATCATTTCTAAGATTGAAATGAGCTGAGGAATTGCAATCCCTAATTTAGGAATAGAATTAGTAATAAATTATAACAATTGATATCGAACGCTATTACTATAATGACGTTAATTTTCTCGTTAATTATTTTTGTCCACGACCACTTAATACTAAGTCAATATTTTACCTCTTAACAAAAGGTATATGGTAGAGATTGTTTAACCATCCTTTGCCGTTACGTCATACATTCTCCAGCTTTATCCCTCATTCATGAAATGGATGAGACATAATTATGCCGTATTTCTTAACTAATGTCGACGAAAATTTTATTTGCTACTTTTGACAGTTCAGTTGTCATATTTTGATTTGTCAGTATTTTTGGTAATTTTTGCCTTTTTCAATTGATTTTTCATTGGAATGCTGCTTTTACTGTTAAATGCGGTCTACAACGTAAGTATCTACCTATATTCGTTCCCTTTTCCTGTTTTTATTGGGAGTTTTCTTCAGAAAGAAATTTATTTATTGCCTGTTCTCTCCCATACATGTGTTTTTTGCATTTCTCAGTAAGACTTACGAAATTATTTCTCACAATGACACAGACAATAATTACTATACAAAAATATGAGCATATAGATATTCTATCTAATTTTACATAACCTTTGGGTTCATCCCAAAAATATAATCGTATAATACGTTTGTAATATATATTAAAGTTCCGTAATTTTTTAAATTCAGTAAAAATTCATGCTCAGGGGCGTTAAACATCCTCAAGCTAGAAGTTTGAAACAAATCAGTTAAAAAAAAACGGGGATTTCAAGTTAAAACAACACTAAATTATGTAAAAAAGTACGCAACGCATAAAGCAAAATACAATTTTTGGCATTACTAATTTATTCATACAAACACACCTTAACATATATGTCATTGATTATAATTTTGAGGTTAAGTATAAAATAACATTTAACTAATATAAGACAAACGTAAAACAGCAGAATACATCACCGATTAAGACGTAACGGCAAAGGATGGTTAAACAAACTCTACCCATATATCTACTAGAATGAACTCATAATTAACGCTTTTGCACTTAACTAACATGCCATGACAACTCAACGCTCACAATATTTCGGTACATAGGTGACTAGAGATGGGGGTACAATTTGAAATAAACTATTAAATCTGCGTATTTTGTTTGGGAAATTTGTTTCTGAAATATATCGTATAGATAAAATATCAAAATTTTTAGTATTGATACTTTTCATAACGATATTTTCTAATATATATATTTTTAATACACTATATTTATAACGGTACGGTGTATCGATACTTTACACAATATCGCCCATCTCTATATGTCACATTGTTTGACGTACTCAGAAATTTATTAATTTTGACGTTAGAGTTGTCAATAATACCAAATTATTACTTTCCGTTCTACACTCGCATTATTTACTTGACTTTTATTTAATAGGGTCTTGGACAAAGTATAGTATTCTACTCGCAATTTATGGCCTACGGCTCGGGACGCAAACGTCAGCCTGCGTGAATAATGGCTATCATAAATTGCTCGTTTAATAATATACTATTATTCTTATATTAGGAATTATTTTTCACTTTTTAGTTCGATTACCTGTAAAGTGTATTTTTTATTTTTTTTTAAACTATAATTTATTATAATATTAATGCTTACCTATCCTTGATGTAACCTATTAAAAAGTTATAATACGTAATAATATACCATGAGGCGGCTTTATTAATTTTTCTATTATTTATTTCAAATATGTAATTTTTTTGAACAAAATTAAGATGATTGAATTTTAAATTAAAATCGGATGTTAAAATATCAATCTATACATACTGAATTTCATTTTACATGTTGTTGAAACGCCTAATTATATATCTATATCCGTTATAAAATCATTGATTGATGATCTTGTTTGAGACATGAATTTTAATAATAACGGTGATTGAATAGGCGTGTATTTAATATGTCATGATAAAAAAAGTATGCCTGTAGAAAGTTCTGACATAATATCATCAAATGGCAAAAAATATATAATTAAACGACATCGGCGTTTTCCCAAAAAAGACAAATTAACGACTATAAGTATAAAACAGATGCATTATTTGGATCTCGATCTTCATTGTAGAAAGTGATTAACAACTACATGAATTCTGATGGACTCCTTATGTAAATTACCTGCCAATCTACTTGAAATGAATTACGTAAGTAGCCACAAGGCAAGGCCAAATTTCTTTTACGTAACAAAAAATATTTCAACGATTTCAATTACGAAGGAAACTAAGCAATAAAATTCGAAAGAAAGTGATTCGTCTTCCAGTTAATATGATATTATTTGAGGCAATTAAGTCGATCTGAAAGTTTGTTTTTCTTTTGGATTTTACACAACTCATTTTTGATAATATCAACAACAAAACCGCACAGGCGACCTTAATTGTTGATAATAACTGATATTATGTAGCTGAAAGGGTTTTACCAATATTAATATTCTTATCTAACAGTCAACATCTTAATAGGACTTTACAAATTAGAATATGCGAAAAAATATTATGTCAAATGTGTCCGTAGGCATTGAATGATTTAATTTATATTTGAAGAGAAAAAAAGGGTTAAATTTGTTGTATTGGAAGTATTTCTGTTGTCTTCACATACTGAGGTTTTCTGAAAGGATTAAGATGGAACAAATAACGACACATATAAAAATCATTTTCATTATATTTTTTAATATTTTAGCGATTTTAGTGTACAGTACGAGGATGTATTGATATCTAGTTAGCCTAGACCAGTTCCATGCATAAAAAAAATATTGCGTTACCATAGCAACGAACAATAACTCATTAGAAGTGTTGCTGCTGCTGCTGCTGCTGTTAGTTACGAGTTTGGCGAAACTATTAGAAATTTAAAGAAGTTACAAAAAAAAACGTTGCTTAGTTCGTAGTGGAATGCTGTAATTAATATTTCAACATTCCATCCTTGCAATTCTTCACATTAACCTAACAGTTTTTCATTTGGTAATAGTTATTTATATTATGAGGGATGTAAGTAACATTTACTACATAGTCGAGAACGATTCTGATTCCAAAAATGGAATGGCACATACAAGGATGTATTGATATCTTATTACCCTAGACCAGTTCCATGCATAAACAAAATATTGCGTTACCATAGCAACGAACAATAACTTATTAGGAGTATCAGTGTGAAGTTTGACGTCAAAAAAGTAAACCAGAGTTACGCAATAAATTAAAAGAAAAAAGATGTCCACCGATATTGTGAAAATAAAAAAATTGGAGTATAGAGCCATCATCAAGAACCTGTATTTAAAAGGGTTAAGAGGTAAGCAGATTTACGAAGATATGCTTAATACCCTTGGTGATCAATGTCCTTCGTATGCGACCGTGAAAAAATGGACTGCAAGCTTCAAAAGAGGTAAATTTTTCATTGAAGATGATGACCGATCGGGAAGGCCAGTTTCTATGTCAGTCCCCGAAAATATCGATGCAGTTCATGACTTGATTTTATCAGACCGTCCAATTGGGCTAAAACGGATATCTGAAGCACTGAATATTTCATACGAACGCGTTCATCATATAGTTCACGTCAATTTGGACATGAGACAAATTTCTGCAAAATGGATCCCCAAATGTTTGAATGTTGACCAAAAGCGTGCAAGGGTAGAAGCATCGCGTTCGATTTGTGCTCGATTTGAAAACGATGTAGACTTCTTAAACCGAATTGTTACTATGGATGAGACTTGGGTACATTTCTACGATCCAGAAACAAAGCAACAATCGATGGAAAAATTGCTGCGAAATGGCTACCCAAATGTTTGAATGTTGACCAAAAGCGTGCAAGGGTAGAAGCATCGCGTTCGATCTGTGCTCTTCCCGTGGAGTTCATCGTTGGTGTTACCACCGCTATTCCAGCAAAAATCCCATCCTTTCTAAATACATTTTACAGTTTTCAAAGTGTTTCCATATTTCTACCAATTGAAATATTTTTATTGCTTCTGTTTCCATTAACAGCATGTGATTTTCACCCCATCCGTAAAAAAATATTTAATTTGTGCTAAATCTCACTTCCTGAGATGGAGTGTTCTAACACGGTACTTTCTCAATTGAATGGAATTACATACCTCCATACTGCGGTGGATCGATTGTGATGCGACCAGCGGCACGAATTGAAAGTAGGTGAGTTCGGCTGGGCCATTCCTTTGGCTCTTTTGACGATTTTCACTCCAAATTCGTTCAGGTATCGACGTTAGGGTAGAAAATGTATACTATAAATCGTTCGACTGTATAAAGTGGCGTAAATAGAGTAAACTGTACGCACTCCTCCCAAGGAGGTGGTGCACTTAGAGCAAGCATGCCCAGATGTTGGACTCGTGCAAATTGAAGAATGATCAACGATGGTCGATGTTAATATTTATAAAAAATGCTCTGAACACTCCATGATTGTTCGAGTAAGTAACGGATCTATGGATTACTCTTTGATCACGTGACACCACTCCATACTCCGTTCTCTCTCTGCTCTCAGTCACACTCAGTGACCAAGCCGAACATAGCAGACACTGTAATTAGTGTACATACATCTACATTTAACTCACTTAATAATGTCAATGTTGTCATATTTCAATTACAAACTAAATATTTCATTGGGCCCTTAAAAAACCAAGACACACACATAATAAATTTAATGTTTGCGATATTAATAAAACTAAAAAAATAGTGGGATCCTAATTTTCTTTATGTGATTTAATCTCTTTTATATTATTTAAAGAAAATGAAACAAAAGTGTCACGGATACCTATAATTAAGCTGAATATATGTTTTCATTGTCAAGTTTATCTACATCTACCAGCAAAATATGTTTCTCACATTATCTATTCATTATTCACCACACTTCTAACAAAAATGGACAAAAATAAGCAAGTATTACAATGAGGTGTTAACTTAATGTTTATGGTAAGTGGTAAATTCAACTTTAGGGATGATTAAAATAGCTCGCCATTTATGCTTTTTTTAAAATCGTGATGAAGTATAGTTTATGCTTATGTTATATTGCTTGTATAGTAAATGACTTTCTACACTCATATATATATATATGGTTTATTCACGATAAAAAAACGATGATGTCATTTTTAAGGAGTAAATATACATTTACAGGCCGTAATTACAATTTATACTTAATGGCCAGGGCAATTTTCAGCTTACGGGTTGGCAAAACTTCAAGACGTTGTCAAATAAATTGGAAAAATTCAGTAGTTTTGACACAATTGAGGTTAGGTTCAGTATGTCATTCCTTGTTAATTGACATCGATCATCGTATTTACAAGTTTTTCTGGTGCTCCTGAATTAATTATTTCTTCAATGTTGGGAAAATAGTTAAAATAATATTTATATTTCAATTTCCTCAAAATGTATTATTTCTTCCAGTGTTCTTGAAGATGGTTCTAGAGTTTGTCGTTCATTATAAATAATCAAATGTTAATTGAGATACTATTTTTTATGTTTTATCCACATCTTTCACAAAAATATATACTCATATTAAATAAATTTGAGAATATTATACAAGCCTTTTATTTATAAATAAACACCTTCAATTTATGCCTTACGAGGTATAGGCGAATAAAAAAGAACTGTCACATTGACTGTTCCAGCTTCCTTTGAATAAATAAAAAATCTACATGCTGGCAACATCAGAAAATTTTGTTTTGCAACGTCATCGTCTTTTTATCGTAAATAAACCATAATTACTTACATCATAGTAACTGTTGTGTTCGTGCAGTATGATACAAAACAAGATCTATATGACATTGACATTATTCTAGCTTGAAAAATTGTAGAAAACGTCAAGCTCGTATAAACTGTAAACAAAACACTTATATAGAGATTGACAGTTCTTAAACTTCAAATTCTAATGGACTTTTTGTAACTGGCTATTAGTTGATAATACATCAGAAAGTGGATAACTTCACCTTTAGGTATGTGACGTGTCTGTAGTGAAAGTTGCAAACATTTAGGAATTCTGCCTTATATCGGTTTAACACCCCATTGCTACCAGTACAATAATAATATGGTAAAATAAAGAAACTTTGATTTAGTTTGCCAAATTGAATCATGGCAATATTGACATTATTAAGTGAGTAAAATGTAATGTAACTCAATAATTAAGGGTCTACCTCAGAACTACTTTTTACAATACGATTTTTTTTATTACGGTACCAATTTTCAAAGTACGACAGTGAGCAATTTCAATTATATAAAAGGAAAGCAGCTTCCTTACAAATAACTACCAAAGTACGAACAAATAAAAATAACGTTTGAATGCTTAAAAGAAAACTATTTACATACAATTAAAGTAAATTTTATGGTTAGTAGATACGCATAGTACATAGATTTCTAAATAGTAGAAATTAACCAAATTGTTACAGATAAAGTACCTACTACGGAGAGGATAATAATTGTAATAATAATAGTATACAAACGTAAAGGTGTCTAATTTATTGTTCATTAAAAGAAATATACAGAAGTGTGAGTAAAAGTAATTAACATCTTCACAACAATGCACACAAGTTATGTTGTGAATGGAGATAGTTTATTGTTCATATTACTATGATAGTTTGATAATTAACTTCCACAATATATTGAGCGAGATTTTTTAACGCTATTGAGTTAATTCTAAATCGCGAGACTATAAAAGAAGTGACAGCAGGGGCTGTGCGAATATAAAACCTGAATATAGAAAGTTAGGTTATTGCTAGATACATTCATGATACTTGACAGGAGAAGAACATTTTTCTTTTGTTACTTTTGTGTTTATTACGAAAATTTAACTTTCCTATTGATATTATAATATTCATTTTTAATAACTAATAAATAAAAACAGAAGATTACTGGGTGTTTCGTGAACAGGAACTCCTAAGAGTAGATACTGTTGGTACATAGATGGTTCAAAAACACCCCCAGTTACTGATATGGGTGCGGTCGCAAAAAGGATCATATTATGCAACATGTCATGCGAAAATTTACGACATTTGTTGTGTTCTTTTTACAGTATTCTGTTCAGCTCTGTTGAGATAATTTTCAACCTGAGCGGGTGACCAAAGTGAACAGGAAATCCTAAAAAGAATGCGCAAAAATGATAAATGGAGGAAAGAGGAAAGTGTATTATAAAATGGTAATGAAATTATTGGTGTTTCCATATAAGTGCTCACACATTTTGAAACCGCTTCAATATAAATCAAGGTCTGGTTGTTTTCCTTATGGTTTGAGGCATAGAGAAATGTTATATAATTTTGTCTATGGTTTGAGGTTATGATCAACTGAACAGAGCAAGTAATCAGAACTGAGCCCCCTCTAGAAGTAGTAGGGGCAAGGGGGGAAGCGATAGTTCAGCTCTGTTCAAAACGAGCTCTTAAACAGAATACGCAAAATCATTCAAGTGAACAAAGCAACTGAATTGCTCGAGCGAATTCTGTAAAAAGAACACACCAAATGTGTGGGAAGATTGGAGAGGAGTTTGCATATAGAAGAATATAAATTTACTCGTGTAGCCAAAAGCATTTGGCTCTCATTATGCAGCTTCGAAGTTAGTACCTACACAATTGCCGAAAAATTTATATTCACCATAATAGAAATACTCTCTGGTCTGGATACCCGCTGATTCTGGTAAGGATAGCAATCAAAAGTCTCGAATTAAGTATTTGATGTTTGTCAGGGCATGCTACTCTCACTCTCATGCCTAAAATATCATTCACCAAATAAACTAATTAGATTTTTTAAGAGGCTGAATTTGTTTGGAAAAAATTTAAAAAAAAACAGTAGATCACTTTTAAAGAATTCCCCACGGAGAGAAATGCATTCTTGCAACTTTTGGAACCAATTCTGGAAGCAGTTATTCTACTCGTTTGTTGGTAAATCTAATTTTTGAAGAAGTTAACTGCATCTTTTGGGGACTGTAACCTTTGAACACGGTTAGTTTCGGGTTTATAAGAAAAAATTAAGTTAATTATTTCAAATATTTACTGTTTTCTTCTGAAATTTCACAGCAAGCTTAGCTAGATAATAAATATGCATAAAATTTACTAATTGGTATGATAAATTGTCGAATTTATTATGCATTTTATTATTGTTGTTTGTTAAATTTCCTAGTAAAATTTGGTTAGTGAAAGTACAGTCTGCAGTCCTCGCCTACGAGTTGAACTACTAACTTTCGCTTGTTTGATATATCAGTTTATATAATTCAATTTATTATATCATAAATAATAGCACTAAATATTTTGACAGTCATTAGTTATTGATACAAATAACTTACGTATCCATATACCACAAGAGCCCATTTGGAAAAAAGTTTGGGAAAAAAGGTTTACGTGTTTTTTATTGTCGGATATGATTTGAAACATGTTTTTTTTTAATGAAAATTCTCCAAACAGAGCTATACAATAATTATATAGGTATAAAAACGTGAACACTTGCTGGACAATTTTTCGTTAAGAAATAACGTTTTGCCGTCAGGTCCGAAAAATGGACGATAGGGATTGACAAAACCTCTTCCACAATTTCATAATTTGACACTCTAGAGCTGCAATTGTGGGGAAAGTTCCACGAGTGTGGAAGTTTGTAGCACGAACCCGAAGGGCGAGTGCCTAAAACACACGAGTGAAAACAGTACTTTTCCCACATGCTGCAGACTATACTTTTTCTACAACTGCACAAATTGCACTGTTTGTCGGAAATTTCAGCAGTACTCAAACTTTTTTTTTCAATAACTGCAACCGAGATTCGCGAGCTTCGTCTGTAAAATTATCGTACTTTGTTTTGTGTTGTGTTTCATAATGCCTCTGGATATTGAATTCTTTGAAAGAGCTACAGATTCACACAAATCAGGCAAGCTGGTTAGGTTAGGGTAGGTAGTTTGTACAACTAGTGCGAAAAGTGATTTGTGTACAAGTTGTACACAATATTTTTTCTAAAACCACACTTATTAATGAAAGAAATACAGTAATTTATATAATTATTTTATTTAAACTTTGAACAGAAAGAACTAACCAAACGAAAATTAAATATAGAAAAATCGGTTGAACGCTTAGTTAATTTTTTTAAAATTAATAAATTAAAATAAATAATCATATAAATAGTTTACTTACTTTTGGTTTATATTTAAAATTTGTACACCCAGAAATTCGCTATAATAAATATGTTGGATTGTCAAAAAGGTTGACAGGTAGCTTTGTTTGACATTTCGGTGCGGAAAAGTGCCATAGCGTATACTTTTCGCATTACTTTTCCAATGGTTATCAAAAGAATTAAGAAAAGGCCTGCTTTGCGTATAAAAATTTGTAAAAGCAGTAATAGGCTACAATCTCACAGCAAAAATAATTCACTGCCATAATATTTCTCACAGTATGAGCAATGTTTGGTTTTGAAATTGAGTAGGGTATGAGAAATATGTCACTTTTCATTGCAGTTGTAGAAAAAGGTACTTTGGCTCTTGCCTATTTTCATAATTCAACTAAACTTGGAGAACGGAAAAGTAATAACGCGGTTGAAGTTTATATTAATATTGATGATTCAATTTACAACAAAATAAAAGCGTTTCAAATAATATCCGTTCAATCTATAATTTCAAAACGCCAAATCATCTTTTAAACCATAAAATATGATATTTAATATTTTAACCTGGAATCTGATGCCTGGTAAATACTACTTATTGTTATTTGTAATTATATATGTAAGAACGTCATTTATGACTGGTATCAAAGCTACGATCCTGGTGGAAAGGAAGTACTTTCGACTTGGCCATGGCCATGGCATGGGGATTATAGCATTTGATACTTCAAAATCCAGTCATTCGTCACTGATTCACGTTTTTACACAGAAGCAACAATTGAGAAAGTTTTTTTTGTGGAGAGCTCTTAATAATTTTTTTTATTCCCAAGGTAGCTTTTATATCCAAAACAAATGTTTCTGTGCAACAAAAGTTTTTTAATATAAATTTGGGACACTGTTTAATAGTATGGCATTTCTTATAATTTTTCATCTACTTTCACCTTAAAATCTCAAAACCTCCGCTTCAAAGTTAATATGTTTTTTATTAATAATATTATTTTATAATTATCAATAAATCTTCATAAAGGGAACGTTCGATTATCGGTAATAATAACGTTTCATTGGCTCATAGCAATTTTAAAATCCAATAATAATAATAACAATAATTTATATTATATAATATTGTTATATATAATTGGAAGTTCTGTTGTGAGAGTTTCGTTATTAATTATTATTAAATAAAGTTAACACTGGAAAAAATATTTCCTCTCTAGCGACGACTACTGTGATTTAGACATATACACTGTGGGCCGAAATAAAGGAGTTCATTTTTTAATTGAAAATATTTTTTTTGTTTTTTGGGCGATTGATTTTCTTTTTGCAGTTCTCAACATGACTCTAAATTTGAAAGCAAAAATAATGTACAGTGCATTTGAGCTGGTTGCAAATGAAAACTTTCATTCCCCGAGAAGATATGAAATAAAATGTGTATTCCTTCTGCACCTTTTAACAGCCTGAATCTCACAAACAGAGAGTTAGAGAAAAGTTGCATTTGGGTATTTTAAATATTTCTTAATAATCTATCATGCCTCTAATTTACGGGACACCCTGTATGCAAGAGTGCGATTATATTACACAATTCTGTTTCCCTCTGAAAGTAACTCATATTTGAGGCATGTTTTGGTACCATTCATAAAAAGGTTTACCATTTTAAAATAATAAGCCAGCATATCACTTAACTTATTAGGCCTAAGGTAGGAATAAGCTAGGACTAAGGACCGTTACCTCATGGATGGAGTATGAAAAATAAATTCTAGTTTAAAAAAAAATAAAATACAGGTTTATAAGGTAAACGAACTAAAAATAAAAAAATAATTATTAATTTAAGAATAAAATGATTAACAAGAAAGTTAATGTCATTGTGGTAAAAGCGAGGGGGCTTTGTACTACATAAAATATAAATACAAAATATGACAATCAGCCATCTTGGCTAAAACACCGATCACAAGCGTGTGACGTCAACCTTTTGTATATCGTTCGAACTATTATCGCATTTCCCGGTATTGCATCGTTTAAATGATATTTACGCGTTATAAAATTCATGACTAATATACAAAATAATTGAAATTAGCAATCAAAACAAATTCGCAAACTATGTGGACTATTTGAAGTATTTACAGATGTGTGATGTCATAGAGACGCCATTACTTTTCTAGCGTTTTGGTGCGAAATTTGAATTGTATTTTAAAAACCTATTATTATTTACATTTTAGTTAGATAGTTTTTTTCAAACTCGATGACAGATCAAAGTTGTGTATTTTTTTAATGGAACACATATTTCATTACTATATTCTATTGTCATCGGTCCTTGAGAAGTGTGCAAAAAAATTTCAAATTAATCTGAGCGATTTAAGTGGGTAAAAATCGAGTTTACAGGTTAGGTTACAAACAAACCAACATACATACAATTGAAGATAATATAAAGAGTGTATTTCAACTTTTCAAATGACAACGATTAAGAGACGAACAAACAATATTTTGTCAAAAAGACCTAATGAATATTTAATCACTCTTCGTATTCAAGGTAGTTCTCAAACTTATCGATTCGAGAGAACCTGTATATTAAATACATTCAAATAAATAAATTATTATGGTAATGTTTATTAACAAAAAAAAATCCAACTTTCCTTATACTAAATCTAGTTAAAACTCGTCAAATACAACGTAATACTCACATGGATGTCTTAATATCGCCTTTAAGTAGTACAAGCGGCAGTTAATAGTATATTACGTAACAAGAGCTGTAAGTAACCCATTACGGTAATGGGATTACAACTCGTGTAACGTACTATAGTTTTTCTACGCCCATCTATTTTCTTCTGAGTGCTCATAACTTCGTCTTTTTCACTACTAACTGACATATTCGTAGGTAAAGTTGAGAAAATGTTCGGATACTATAATTTGTTACAAAAACTGACAGCATAAATGAGATGACGTTTATTTCCATATCAAGAAAAAGCGAATTATTTTTTTTTAAATTGTATAATGTGTTGCCGACACTTAGGGGGTATCACTCTCTTAATCTAAAATGTGTTTCACTAATGCTAAGAGCTTTTATGTTTTTCAATTGATTAAAAGTATGTAAATAAACCAAATAAAGTAGTACGTAAATAAAAATTTGATTCAACAAAGAAATTTAAGTTTTCTTATCTAAACGCACGTGTATGTTATTGTTAAATGTCACTTACAAGAAATGTCTACAGTGCGATTTTTGACGTTTACGGACATGGGCGTAGAAAAAATTACTTTTATCATGATATATTTGACGAATTCTACCAGTTTTCATACACACACTCTAAAAACTATTACTTTCAACACATATAAATCATGTAATACTTCTTTTACCTAAAACTCACTTCACGAATACCTTTCACTATTCGCTAGTAATTTCGATAGTTTCCGGAAAACTCTTTTTTTCGTGTTAATTTTATCTTCTTCGCTTTCCCACGCTCCAATATGCGAAAAGAAATTCAGTCTTGGAAACATGACAGGAATTTGTTCAACGTCAATAACTCTCCAAGTATTCAGCGGTAGTCCAATTTGCATCAACTTTCTTTGGTTTTTAAAGAATCTAAGAGGAAGAGGAGGTATATTATCTCCATAAATTGTCAATGAAGTCAGCTTAGTCAAGGAATCGAAGACTCCCATGGTTATATTCTTCAAAGCATTGTCTTCTATGTAGAGTTCTTTGAGATTGTAAAGATCGTCGAACGAACCCTCTGCTATACTTTCTATCGAACAATTCGTCATTGTTAATATTTTTAAACGTGTCAAACCTTTGAAAGTGTCTTTAGTGATATGTTTGAGTTCTTGAAAGGTCATATCTAATTTATGTAGTCGTTTTAACCCGCTAAATCCGTTTGATTCCAAATTTAAACCTTTGTTGGATTTCAGCATCAATCCATCTAATTTGGAACAGCAATTAGCCAATTTGGTATCGTTCGGTAGTACTGTTCTTATTATCCCAAGCGTTTCTATGATGTTAGATTCAAGATTAAATTTTTGGAAATTGTTATCAACAAAAAGTAACACTTTCAATTGCGTAAAGTTTTGTATTAAATTTGAATCGAAATTGCCATTGTCAGACTCAAAGGACATTACGGTTACGTTAGTTGAGTTTAACATTTCGATATTTACTGATTTTTCGGGATTAATAGGATTCAACGTAATGTTATTACATCGCCATGTAACTTCATCAGCTGCTGCCGGGTAGTAGCTACATCCGACAAAGTGGCTAGATACGTTTGAAATTAGTTTCCAGACAATAAGGATAATAAAAGTGCTAAAATCATGAAAGTTTTGTTAACATTTAAACAATTGGTATATAAAATTTGTTATTTTATTCAGGGTGTTTCATTAATAATTGGAAATATTTTATCCATGACTCAAAATATTAAGGTTAATCCAAATAGGAATGTCGACACTAACTGAATTGAAGAGTGTGTACTACCAGAGGTGTAGGAAGGCAGTTCCTCAGCAGCGCAGAACTTTCACCTGTCCTACGGATCTGGTACGTTCTTTCTGCCAAATATAACAAAGATACGTCAAACTGTTTTAAAGTAACGATGTATGTATATAAGTATATTGGGGTGAAATTCCTGAGGAAAGTCTCAGATACTGATAGCTCTTTTAGGCCTATTTCTTCATTCCCTGGAGGAATTTCAAGATGTCTGCAAGCTTTAGTTTAGGTAAGTGTCCCTTTTTATCAATTAGTTTCCTAAGTGTTATGTGCAATCGGCAGGTATGTGGATGCGGGTTTCTTCTTCCATACCACAAAATGTACATTCTTCTTCCTCCACTATTTGAAGCTTTTTGAGGTGCCCATTAAGGCTATAATGTCCCTTTAGAACCTACAAACTGTTAGGCAATACCTGAATCGTATTTATACCTAAGGATGTCGTAGGTTTGGTAAAATCCAAATTAGGTATTAATTTGAAACTTTGTAATGAGATATTTTAATTAAATGTAATATTCTAAGCTCTGGTTCTGCAGTTAAAATAAGTACTACCTATTATTAATGAAACAACCTGTTGTTAAATTAGATATAATAGCAACAAGAAAATTAAAAATTGAAGGAAATTTACCAAATTCAAATCATATATTAGTATATTGTGTCAAAAGGGCAGAAAACTAGCTTTAGCATCCCGAGACTATTAGTTGCACGAGCGAGCGTAGCAAAGCGAGGGCAACTGATAGTTAAGGGATGCTAAAGCGTTTCCTGCATGTGTGACACACAACTGTTTTTCGCCTACCGAATAAACCAAACAATAGATAAATATAACAAAAAACTTTGACATACACTGATGTTTAATTAAAAAATTCACGTGAAACGTTAAAGTAATCAAGTGACAGATGGTGAAAAATGAATTTTCCTCCCAAGGGTTGCTATATAAGGTTTTCCGGTAAGGTAGGCGAAAAAATATTGTATATGGCTCCTAAGGTACCGATAACGCAAGTGTCAACTGTGTGCTCTGACTCATTAGACTATCTTAGTATTTATCTGTCGTGAAAGATAAATAAAAAGAATACAATACAATCAAATATTGAGTGAATATAAATGAAAAATTGAACACAGGAAAAATAAAATAATGTTCAGTCAAAAGTTTTTTTCACGTCGTTTTGTAATGAAGTAATGAAACGTTATAAATTGAAAACACAAATCGATGTTTTGACAGATGTCATTAACAGTACGATAAAATGCATATAGGGTCTTCAACTTCAAATTTTGACCCCATGTTTTATTAGGTAATATTAATAAGTGACAAATGGAATATTTAAAAATAATAGTATATTATTAAGCGAGCAATTAATTGATAACCATTATTCACGCAGGGTGACCTCACCCGAGAGAATAATGGCAATAAATTGCGAGTTGAATACTATACTTTGTCCACGACTCTTGATTTGTTTATTAAATAAAAGTTAAGTAAATAATGCGAGTGTAGAACGGAAAGTAATAATTTGGTATTATTGACAATTCTAACGTCAAAATCAATAAATTTCTGGAGTACTTCAAATAATGTGACACATAGAGATGGGCGTACACCGTACCGTTATAAATATATGGTTTTAAAACTATCAATACTAGAAAATATCGTTATGAAAAGTATCAATACTAAAAATTTCGATATTTTATCGATACGATATATTTCAGAAACAAATTTCCTAAACAAAAATACGCAGATTTAATAGTTTATTTCAAATTGTACCCCCATCTCTAGTCACCTAAGCCGGAATGTTGTGTTGTCATAGCAACATACAGATTGCGTAAATTACTTTGGAACCCAGGCCTCGGATTACACAAGTACGACAAGGATATATGAAAGAGAGAGAAAGAATAATTATGCGTGGTCATCACTTTGTTTCATCTTAGGGGTGTATACTTATTTCCCGAGACTGGCCGAATGGTCTTTTATTTACAGAGAGAATTCACTAGTTGGAGATATTCACTATTCAGTATGCTCCCAACATGGAAGGAGTGAGGGTGTTAAAGAAAGAAAAAAAATACTATCGTTATTACGTAACCTGTAGATCTTAAAATTCATTTTTGTCAACATGATCATTTCAGACCAAGTTGACAATTTCTAACTACAATAGGATATTATCATTTGTACAAATTAATCTGCCCTTCTGGCAACAGCGGTTAAAATAGGTGGGCAATGAGCATTCGGCCAGTCTCGGGAAATAAGTATACCTACACCCCTAAGGTGAAACAAAGTACACGCCTTAATGACCACGCATAGTTATTCTTTCTCTCTCTTTCAGCTGTTTTTCTGTCGTACTTGTGTAATCCAGACGGTTCGTATGTACTTTACGCAATCTGTATGCTATTTAAATGTAAAAGCGTGAATTATGAACCATAATTCACTCTAGTAGATTTATGGGTACCATATACCTTTTGTTAGGAGGTAAAATATTGACTTATTATTAAGAGGTCGTGGACAAAATTATTTTAAAGTTAGTCTTTAGATTAACAGAAATAAATGAAAACAAAAATTTACCAAAGTTATGCAACTTATAAGACAGATTCGACACTAGTTTAAATGTGAAATTGCCGATAGTCTTCCTTTGCTTATTTCAGCTTATTTTTCTTTCTCCCTCGTAGGGATGTTTGAGCTTGTTCAGGTCAAAAATTTTGACATCTGACATCGATCATTCTGTTGTTGACCTTGTTCAATTTGCATTTGAAGCATTTTTTGAATAAAAGGCATAAAACTTAAACTCGAACTAATCGAAAATGTGAATCAAGATGAAACCACATGCGAATACAACTCACTGACACTTTAACCCAATTTTCTCCTTCAATTTGGGTAACTACCCTCTCTTATGATTATTTTATGTGACTAACTTCAACTTAAATACTAGTGACTTCAAAATCAAGGCGGATGAAATTTTTAAAATAGAATTTTTGAAATGGGGATAGAAACAAAACAACACGGGAGAGGAAGCTGTCTTTAGGAATTATCATGTTGCCGAAAACTTTGAACAAATGATGCTTTAGTAAAAATATTCAACAAAGATAAAGACGGACAAAAGTTGATACAAAAAGATGCGGAGTGAAGTAAACTAAAGCTGGACAAAAAGTAGTGCTGTTTTATACAAATGATGTAGTATTCAAAATAAAGTTTTTGGTGTGTAGACAACACCAGCGGTTACTCAAAACTATGGAAAAATCAGAGTAATAAGAAAGATTCGCAGTTGTAAATAACTTATTGTGTCACAAGGGCTACGATCGCTCGTGCATCTAATAGTCTTGGGCTGCTAAAGCGTTTCCTGCAAGTGTGACACACAATTGTTTTTCGCCTACCGAATAAACCAAAAAAAAAATCCACGTGAAACGTCAAAGTAATCAAGTGAATGTTGGTGAAGAACCTCAAAAATCGAGGCGTTGTGAATTTTCCGCCTTTGGGCTGCAAACAATACTTTCGCTCTTTTTTTGGTGTTCATATGATTGGCTTTCCGGTAAGGTAAGCGAAAAAATAGCTAACGCAGTGAACGTTGTCTAATGTTTCAATAATTTCACAAAACATAACTTGAAAATGAATGCAGATGAGAACTTAAATAATGATCAGCTTCTTGGAAGAATTGAGGAACAAGGGACGGGATCACAAAACTGATGTTATTATACTGAAACTAACAATGAATAACTTCAAAAAAGTAATATAACAGGAACAGAAAGCGTAGAAGGATGAAAAAGGTTAAAAGAAGTTTTTGCGTTGATACAATTTTGAAGGTATTGAAAAAAGAAGAAGATAGCTTGTTATATAGCTCAGATTCATTTGAATAGTGGAAAGTTATTTATAATACTTAGGCATTAACTACATATTGACTAAAATGTTTCAATATATTCAATGATTCTTCGAATTATTAATAAACAGGAAGATATAGGGGGTATCAGAACTAAGTGATCTTTGACCAGTGTGTCGACATGGTTTTATTCAACAATAGCCTGACAATCTCGTTGTTGTTGAACCTAGATCGAAAAGCGATTTTTCAACATTTGGATTTATTTATTATTTATTATTGTTCACTTTTTAATATTACCTAATAAAACATGGGATCAAAATTTGAACTTGAACATTACATGCTTGACAAGCATGCATCAATTTGTACAATCAATCGCAAAATCCAAATATTTGTGCATATTTACCTTACACAAGCTCGACTAGTAAGTAGATAGATTCATCATACGTGCTTGTCGAGCTCTAGTCACTTGAATATTTTTCGAATTAAAACTTTAATTATTGAAATCCAAACTTTTTGCGTATGCTTAGCACAAACACCGGGCAAATTTGTATTTTTTAAACAATTTTCCAATTTGGCTGGGATTTTTGCGATTTTTCCAACATTGTATCTACGTGTAATATTAATTCTAATGAATTTAAACAAAATTAAAAACCAGACAGCTCACTATTAAAATAAAAAAATATATTTGAAATAAATGTTAATTGATGTAAATCAAAAGTATGAATATTTTCATGTCCTTTCTAATTGTTCTCGACACTTTTGAAATTAACTGGAGCATAATTATCTAGATTTACTTTTTATCCGTTATTTGTCCGTAACACGAACAACATTTTAAAGAATTCACGTAAATACAACGGTTTCTGTTTTTATGAATATTTTTGACTGTTAATTTTTCTATTTTTCCTTTAATCTGTTCAGTTCCAGAGTTGTTAGTTACCTATCTCTCAGAAAAACGTAGAAATATTTTCCCAAAAGCTTAATTGAAATAATTCTAGTTATTCTGTGGTGAATGAATAGTTTTTGAAAGTAACTCTTATTAATTATATTATTATTAAAATTCTATAGTTTAGGTAGGTAGCGATGTAAGGGCAAAAAAAATTTGAAAGATTTTGGTTTTAGTTTTTGAAATTAATTTATAAATTTTGCCCTAACATCTGATGATTATAATAAGTACTTACGTTAGACAAGTCATTTTGCTGAAAATAAAATTATTCTAAATGTTTCAAGCTATATATACTAAGTATTTTCACATCACTTATAAACGAGTTTTCGAAAATTACGATTGTAACATAAATGTTATCGTTAAAATAACCTCGAGTGACCTTTCTTTTAATTTGTTTAAATCCGCTTTTTGATATAAAAATTAATTATTACAACTCATGACTGTGGTGCAACTTTGCGTAAATTAATGAAATCATTATATTTAATTAATGACAAGCTAATTATTCGGATAACAAATCTATAAAATATTAAAAATACATATTTAAATTTTCGAAAAACCTGCGGCACATCCTCGTGTTACTGGTTTAAAAGTTCGTGCAATCAAAAATAAATTACAAAAATTATGTATACGTTTAAAAATGTCTTTATTCTTCAGCATAAACTTCCTAAAGCATAGCTTACATTGGTAGAGTAAATCGACCCATGCCTGGGCGCCCCGGCGAGTTATGCATTTGACGCACCGGACGAGTCACGCGTTTGAGGTCCTTATACAGATTGCGTAAATTACATCGGAACCGTCCGGATTACACAAGTACGACAGATAAACAGCTGAAAGAGAGAGAAAGAATAATTATGCGTGGTCATTAAGGCGTGTACTTTGTTTCACCTTAGGGGTGTATACTTATTTCCCGAGACTGGCCGAATGCTCATTGCCCCCCTATTTCAACCGCTGTTGCCAGAAGCGCAGATTTATTTGTACCAATGATATTTTTGTCTCGTTATCGTTGACTTTTTTTCAAGGGTGAAAATACAGCACGTTTGTGCCAGCATTACGCCAAATAATCTTAGAGATATGAGATCAAATCTTTATCACAGATTTGGTTATTGTCTGGCACAGGAAGGTGGAAGGTTGAGCACTTAATTCATTAAAATTATGTTTACCTTTAGAATGGATTTTTATTTTTATTTTTTCAGGAAGTTTATATTATTTTATGTTTAGAATAGCTGTAGGTACCTACCTACTTATTTTATTTTTTCAATTCAATTTATTAATGGAAGGGATTTTTAGTTTATTAATTATGGTTCTCTCAAGAAATGCTGTTTTATTTTCAAGTTACAATGGCTAAAATAATATCCTATTGTAGTTAGAAATTGTCAACTTGGTCTGAAATGATCATGTCGACAAAAATGAATTTTAAGATGTACAGGTTACGTAATAACGATTGTATTTTTTTATTTCTTTAACACCCTCACTCCTTCCATGTTGCGAGCATACTGAATACCACCAACTAGTGAATTCTCTCTGTAAAGGACCATTCGGCCAATCTCGGGAAATAAGTATACACCCCTAAGATGAAACAAAGTGATGACCGCGCACAATTATTCTTACTCTCTCTTTCATATATCCTTGTCGTACTTGTGTAATCCGAGGCCAGGGTTCCGATGTAATTTACGCAATCTGTATATCTTACTTATAAACGTGAAAGTTTGTGAGGATGTATGGATGGATAGAATTAATGTATGCCATTTCTAGCCAGTTCGTCTCTTTTCAGTAAGTGATAGATGCGAATAGTGAACAAATAATATGCTTGATGTGTGAACACTCATACTTATTCTACGAAATTATTTCATAAAAGCTACTACATTAATTTATTCTTTACTTTGCATCGATAGAGATGGATATTAAAATTACGTGGTGAAGTTATGCTTGCGGCGCCTTGTAAACCTCTGTCCCTGACTTGGTCCAGTAATTTGTAGAAGTACTCGACTTTTTGTTGATGTTTGAAATTAATGTATGTATGTATGATGGGGTGACATTCACCGAGACCTATAAGATATATTGTACCCCTTACTTTTACTTAGTTCCTGAGGAACGTCTCAGAGACTAGTAGCTGCTTTAGTCCTATTTCCATGAGGAATTTTAGGGTATCTGTAGGCTTTAACTTAGATAAATGTGCCTCTTCTATACAATAATCTCTGAATTACTGTGCAATTCGCAAGTATGTGGATGGAGGTTTCTATTTACTTCGACTTATGCTTACATTTGATCTCAACGGGTTAAGCGGGATTTATAGTTTGACGGACTGCAAACGTAGACGCACTGTGAAAAGATCAACTATAGAATTTACGTACCTTGTTTATAAGGAACGTAAGTGCATGACGTAACGTGAGGGGAACGGACTGGAACGGAAGAGTTGGCCACCTTTTATCTTTTTACAGCGCGTTCTTACGTCCGGCCAATCAAAGGAAAGAATTTTGTGTGATGTCAGCGTGGCTGTCAGCTGTCATTTAATGTTGTGTTTTTGAATGTTTCATAGATTGGCATAGATATCCTTTGTTTACTGTTTAGTTTAGCGTCGTTTTTCGAGTTTGTACTTGTCGACACCTTTTCAATGCTACTGCACACAATAGTAGTCCCACGGCTCCAAGAAGCATATCTTCATGTATTTCGTAATCCATTGTGATTCAAACTATATAAATATTTAGATTGTAATCCTTGATTATATACACCTATACTCAAGTTTATAATACAACATTTAAAGCTCAAAACAACATAGGACACAGGCTGTAGATGATTTGTATAATTTCTAGGTTAATTTAAATGTCGCGAGTACGTTACCTCTGCTCATGCCCAAAATTTCCGTTCCGTTTATTTATAACTGCAACAATTTTTACATACCGTTCGTTACATATCCAGTGCGTCTACGTGTGGTATACGTTTACAGTCCGTCAATCTATAAATCCAGCTTTATAGTCGTCCATCAGAATCTTTGATTGTCTAAGCCCTACTAGATCTTTTCAATGGTCAGATCTTCTCTTTTATACAGCTTTGCCTATTTCATTGGGGTTGATACCGCAAAAGGGTTCCGGCCCCCAAAAAAGTCTTTCAGTCACCCTGCTATTACATTTCCTTCTACTCCTGTGTGTCCTGGAATCCACAGTAAGGATACTATATTGTTCTCGCCTATTTTATGGAGTACGCCTAGGCATTCCCACATCATTTTGGAACTGATTACACAAGAGCTCAGTGCTTTAATGGCTGCTTGAATATCCGACATGATGATAATCTTTTTTCTTCTATACCCTTTGTCGATATAGACATTATTAGAGTAAGGTTAGTTTTCGTTAGTCGAGTGAAAAGTCAATGAACAGGCGAGTCGACTGGTAGAACGGAACAGCATACCTACTATCTCGTCGTCTTCCCAGTGATCACGCTGGTTTAGACTTTGTTTAACCATCCTTTGCCGTTACGTCATAATCGGTGACTTATTCTGCTGTTTTACGTTTCTTATATTAGTTGATTAGTTAATCAAAGATATATGTTAAGAATTGTTTTCAATGATGTCAAAAGTAACAAATAAAACTTACATCGACATTAGTTAAGACATACGTTAATGACGTCATAATTCCGTCTCATCTATTTCATGAATGAGAGATAAAGCTGGACAATGTATGACGTAACGGCACACGATAGTTAAACAAAGTCTACCAACTCATGTTGACAGCCTGAGCTAAAATGTAAAATTAATGCAAACCTGAGCTACTCGCCCGAATTAATCAACTCAAAACTGCTCAAAATGACTAGGTCGAGCTACTCTAGTAATGTAAACTAGGCTATATTGTGCTCACTAACTCGGGTTAGCATACTACGCTCCCAATTCTTTAATCTGTAGAGATAATATACACGCGATAATTGTTCGCTTCGAATTATATATTGTTTATCAGGGACTGCTGAGTTGTAATGATTGTTGCCTACACACAAGGAAAGCTAGTAGAAGACTGCGCTTTTTTACGCGGTGTGTAACAGTGTCGTAGTCTACGACACTTCGTAGTAGATATTTTGAGACACAGGTGGGGATAGCGGGTGATGAAATGACTGACCAGTTAGCGAAAGAAGGCTCTAAAGGAGAGTTCATTACTAAATATTGCATAAGAGGTGAAATCGGGAACTGGCTAGAGCAGCTCAAATGGAGGTCGACACAAGGGCACCCCCATACAAAGAGTTTACTGAACAATTAAGGTAGACAAGGAACTCTCAACCAGGCTACTGAAACTGGGTAAGAGACATTTGAAGACAGTTACCGACCTGGTGACTGGACACTGCACCCTGAGGAAACATCTGCACAAAATGGGCAAAGTTAGTGAACCTATGTGCAGGAAATGTGACCTTCATGATGAAACACCTACTCACATACACTGCTTCTACGAGAACTTACATGGACTCAGACGGGAGCACTTTGAAGAGGAAACAATACAACCATTACAACTACTGAAAATCCCTCCAGTCAAACTAATGGCCTACAAAGAAGACACAAAGCTTCTGGAATGGAAGTAGATAACATGGAAAATTCAGTTCAAGTGCCTGGGCTGTTGAGCACAACTCAATCGAATGAATGAGGTAACCAAACAGGGTAAGACTGCAGTAAGAGTCTTGACAGGTGTCCCAACAAAAACCTGCCGCCTGAATCGACACCTTAAAAAGCTCAAATCCTAGTGACTTTCTAAGAAAATAAGTAGCAGAGAGTGGACACAATAGATCTTTTAAGTCTAAGTGAATGTCACCTCACTATACAGACAGCTCGCTAAGGTAAAGCCCAATATTTCACAAGGTTGAAGAAAAAAGCTGTAGCACTTTTGCTCTTTCATCTGCCGCAGATTCTTCCTCCATGAAAGAGGTACGAATTAACGGCCATCACAACATAACCAAAAGACCGTTCGTCAAAAACTAAAGCCAATGAGAACCAGTACCAACCGTCAAAAGATGATGTATCAGCAGGAGGAGTACGGTAGAGCCAAGGGCAGCAGATTTTAGTATTGAAAATTTGGTGCAAAATACAGGGGTCGAATAAATTGTAATCAATATGATTGCAAACTAGGGTATCGAATTGTAGAGATCGATAGAGACGACAAAATGTGGATGACCTGGTGGATGCAAATGTATGCATCCGCCACTGTCGACCGTCTAATATTCAGCATTTAGGTATTTTTAGAAATCGCAGTTCAACCAATTATTGTTGTTGCCTATTACACAGAATTAATTGTTAAAATAATTATTGTTTGTTGGCCTAATTATGAATATGGAAGGTTTTAAACATTTTTCTGCAAATGTGAAAATTATTTATGTGAATGGTGTCAGCCCTGGGTGTCAGTGTCGTAAAATTAAATATTATTAGTTTTAAGTTTATTATTCAAGCCGAAGTCCTGCACACTATTACGGTGGTGTAAGACGATATTTAGATGAGGAATATCGTGGTAGATGGATGACGAGGTTCAATAGAATTTCCAGCACGATCACCGGACCTTATATATTTGGATTTTTCTGTGGGGGTATCTCAAATCGAAGGTTTACACACTTAATGTGACAGTATTGACGGTTTAATACAACGTACTGTTGTAAAATGTTGGTATATTTTCGCAGACATATTTGAAAGACTACAACAAGAGCTTAAAAATATGATCTTTTATTGTCAGGAAGTGAATGGAGCTCACTTCGAGCAAGTAATAAAGTAGATTCTATCTGTCTGTAATACTGAATGAAAGTTGAATTTTAATGTTTACTAATAATCCATTAAAACTGCTATGAACATAACCAATATTAGTATTATTATCAAGTTAGGTGCCAAAAGATCCTTATACTCTCTGATAGTCAGGCAGAAAAGATCTACACTGTTCTGGAACTGTCTACAAAAACTATTAACCCTGGCTAACCATAATAGAGTTACTCTTAAGTGGGTCCTCAGGCACAAGTGCATTGTAGGAAATGAGAAGGGCAAACATCCTAGCAAAGCTAGAGTCTGAGACTGCATTCAGTGGTCCTGAACCAGTATTTGGGATATCTAAAACTGCTGCACGTAGCTGTACCGCTCGGTGGACTCAAACTAAAGATCAGTCGTACTGGAGACACGTGCCAAAACAGTAACACAGCAAACTCCTGGTTAAAAAACCCTTGGAGACGCTGACTAATGACATACTAAACCTTAGCAGGGGCCAGATAAGGATAGTGACGGGTTTACTCACCGGTCGCTGTACCCTAAGGAAGCACATGCATACAATCGGCATATATAGGGAGGAACCTATCTGTCGGTTGTGTATGGAAGAGAATGCCGAGGACTCTAAGCTCTAAGCCTTTGACTGGTGGTGCTGAGCTAATCAAGCATCCAGTTAATTGTCTTTAATTGTAATATATTTAGAAAATTATTAGCAAATGAAGTATCGCCCCCTAAAATTAAGTTTCCAGACTTCACTAGTTTATGTGTAATCGATCCAAACATTTTTTTCCCATATTTTATTTTTGACAATTTTTCATTTTTATACCCAGCAAAGATACGCCATTGCTTAGCTCCATAGACTAACAGGGCGCCACGGTCTGGTCTGCCGTTTCAAGGTTCCAGCACAAAATTTCGGATTCTACAGTTGTAGTTACCGTAACAACTCTAGATTATATTTTATTTTATAATACAATTACCTACTACCAGTTCTTTGCAAAATTTTTATACTTAGTTCGAGACATATTTTATTGTGGTTTTTATTTATTAATCAGTTGTTTGTGGCTACAGTGAGGATTCTATCGATCGTTTGATTGAAAACCGGCATACATAGGAGACATTCATTGTGTTTATTTTTAAACTTTAAACGAATACCTATTTGAAATTGTAACTGTAAGTACCCACCTAACTACCTCTATACTAACTGTATTTTCTATAAACTTACAAACTGATAATAATATAGCACAGCTACGTATGTAGAAACATACAACATACTTATTTAGGTTAACAGGTTCTATTAAATTTTGTAAATTTCATCTAATCAAATGAAATATAAGGATTTGGATAATCAACTATAGGAAACTTTCAGTGTTGCCACTTTTTGCTGTTAGCTGAGAATAAAAACGAGAATTTTAAAACCAAGCTCTAGATCTAAAAATCGAAATGAACTGAATATATTCACTTTACCGGACAACTGACAAGAAGCAAAACTTCGGAAAAAAGTTAGTTTAATATGTCAAGCGTTCACATGAAGGCCTCTTGCTTATGGTCTTAACAGACCCAAAGAGTATGCTTGTAGGTTGAAATTATTTTTTTAATTGATCAATTTCACGTCTATATTGTCAACGAAAAGTGCAGAAATAGTTACTGATGGAAAAATAACTATATAATACATTTGATAAAACACCAATTTTATGCAATAAAAATAGTTTTTCTCAGTGTGATTCGAGTAACGCTGTTCATTTGCATTTTGGTATTATGGTTCTCAGTGTATGCCAGATTTAGCTGTCACCTTCAAGGTTATTTATTTTTGCTCCTACAACATCAAAGCAGAAGCGGATCCAGATTCGATTTTCAGTAAGGGAAATCAGTGCTGCAATTAGGAAAAAACATAAGTTTAAGTAAGATGCCGATTGTGAGCCAAAAGTAGCCCAAAATTTTAAGGTCACATGTTAAACAAGTACCTTAGAATGAGCCTTATTAACTCTACTTAACACTTTTAAATAAAGTTTTGTTGAGAAATAAAATTGGAGTGACTGCTACACTTTTAATAAAAAGAAAAATAGAGCAAATATTTGTTTACATAAAACTTATTTTAAACTTTAATATTTCAAAACAACAAAAATCAACAAAATATAATATATTCGTAATAACCCAAACTAATTATATACTGAATAATATATTGCTAGCTTATGTAGAGGTAGCACACAGCAAATAGGTACATAATGTAATATTTTGTGAATATTTTTGAAAACCAAACCAAAAAACAACAAAATTATAAAGTACAAAGTAGACATGTAGGAAACGTGGCAACAGCGAAAACCAGTAACGAATAATGTTATGTACAAGTTACACGAGGTCATTGTATGTCTGTGGGGATATTGAAAGTTTCGAAACATAGCTGGGGTAAAGGGCAGGGCTAGAATGGGATATTTTTTTCTAAATTTCGTGTATTATTTTATCTACGTCCGTGAGATAAAAGCTTCTTATCGCACTCATTATGCGTGAGATAAAAAGTTAATTACCGCGCGAGTTTTGCTATTCTCACTGTTTTTCAACCAATCAAATTAACATTAACGTTGACAAAATCATACATTAATGACCCCTATTAATGCAATACAATAAAATTTAAAATAAAATTATTAAAAATTACTTCTAGTATAGAAAACTTTCAGTTTTTTACTTACATATATAGTTTTCATTATATTATTCTACAAAACTATAATAATTATTAGTGTTGAAACATAATTTAAGAAAAACGAGAGCATTGACATTTGAACCGGCGACATCTGTGACATTTCAATGTCATGATTTATTTTTGACAATACTGTACCTATGAAACAAACAAATATTCATAGATTTTAAACATTGAGAAACACCAATACAACTTGTACAGTCGACGGAAAAGTTTTGTAACTAACACGAGTATTAAAGGGGCAATTAACAATCTCGAACATTATCTCGATTGTTAATATATCGCCCTTATTAATACTCTCATACTGTATGCGGTACTTAAGTCATATTTGTTTTTAGTAACACATGCCTGTCATAAAAAATTACAAATAAAAAACCTATTAGCAATTTATACGTGTCTGTTAAACACTAATCATTTGACTACCGCATATCAAAATCTTTATCCTTGAATTGTTTGTTATTCCTAATATCATGAACAAAGCAAAACATTTTATTTGTATATACACATTACTTAAAGTTTATCTAGGTGAATGTATATATAAACATGATTAAATACTGATAAAATGGCTTATCTTTATATTGAGTAATAGGGTATTAACTGAAAAACCAAATTTGGTTTTAATATTTCTATATTACTTGGTGTTCGTGTTATAAATAATGTTCACACTTTATTTAATACTTTAATTACAGTAATCTTATCTATAAATTAGTACCATATATTTTTAGTAACCGATACATGTGGTTGTTCGTCGTTCGTTGCTTGTTGCCCCGAGGTCCGCGCTGTCGTCCTTCACTTGTCACTTGTACTCCACTATGTTCCGCACTTCCGTTCTATCACTAGCACATACTACATCTCCCTTCTTTACTGCGAGCCTTATTTACAAAAGTGTATTTAAACCTACTGTACATTATTTACAACTAATTTGTAACAAAGTCATTCAACCGTTGTGGTTGAGTGGTTTTGCGTTTGGGGCGCTTAGCATCTGAAATAGTTGCTTTACAATCTAATTTGGGTGTTTCTTTATTACTGCTGTCTTTAATTAAAAACTTTCTGTTTCTTTCAATGACACTACCATTGTCCATTTTAACTAGATAAGTTCTAGGCTTTTCTAATTTTCTAATTATTTTACCTGCAGTCCATTCAGATTTATCTTGTTTCTGAACTCGGACCTTTTCTCCCTCTTCTAAACCTTTCAATTGTTTTGTATTTTTATCATAATTAATTTTTTGGTTCATTTGTCTCTTTTTAAAGCTTTCTAAGACTGATGTATTCCCTTTTGAAAAAATGTTAAGTGTCGGTAATAAGCTTTTGATATTTCTATTAAAAAGTAAGGTAGCTGGAGAAGGTATATTGTTATCAATTGGCGTGTTTCTATACTCTAATAGGCACAGATATAAGTCTTTATTGTCATGTTCAGCTTTTTTAATTAAGTTTTTACATGTTTGAATACATCTCTCTACCATGCCATTAGATTGGGCATTGGTTGGACTGGATGTAATGTGATTTATTTTCCAATTGTCAACAAAATTTTTGAACATTTCTGATGAATAGTTTGTCCCGTTGTCTGATCTTAATACTCTTGGTATACCATGTCTGGCAAAAAATGACTTAAGCAATTCAATTGTGTGTTTGCTGTCTAGTTTGTTTAAAACTCCTATTTCAATGTACTTAGAAAAATAATCAATTACCATTAAATAATTCGTACCTCCTATGTGAAAAATATCTGTTCCTACGATTTCCCATGGATTATTTGTGATTTCTGTTTGAATTAGAGGTTCATTACTGTTTGAATTTCTAAAATTCAGACAAGTCTCACAGTTACTTATATAATTTTCTATATCTTTATTTATGTTAGGCCAATACAGACATTGACGAGCTCTTAGTTGACACTTAGTTATTCCCAGATGATTGTAATGTATTATTTTTAGCATTTCATTTCTTAATTTATGTGGAACGATAATTTTATTGCTCTTGAGCAATACATCATTTAAACTGATTATTTCATCTCTATAATCCCAATATTTTTGCAACTCACTAGATAAATTATTTTTTTCTCTTGGCCAGCCTTCTTTTACTATTTTCATTAAATTGTTCAATACACTATCATTTTTTGTCTCTAGCTGAAATTCTTTAAATTTTTCATCTGATACTGGCAAAACTTTTTCTATTAATTTTATTTGAGCTTCAATATCTCTAGCATTAGATGTATCTTCTTCAGTTATTTCATTTAAAAAATTTCTGCTAAGACAATCTGCAATATATAACTGTGAGCCTGGTTTGAATTTAATTTGTATATCATACAATTGTAGTTTAATTAACATCCTTTGTAGCCTCAAGGGAGTGTTTACCAGTGGCTTTCCATGAATTGAAATTAGTGGCTTGTGATCACTTTCTACTATCACACTCTTGCCATAGATGTATTGATGGAAACGAGTACACCCAAAGAGCACAGCAAGCAGCTCCTTCTCTATTTGGGCATAATTTTTCTCAGTTTCCGACAATGCTCTAGAGGCATAAATTACTGGCAAATTGTCCTGCAAGAGAACTGCGCCCAATCCATTTTTTGATGCATCGACTGATACTACTACAGGCTTATTTACATTGTAAAATTGTAGCACTGGTGTTGATGACAAAATTTGCTTCAATTTGTTTAAAGACTGACTATGATGCTCTTCCCATATAAAATGTGTGTTTTTATTTAACAATTGTCTCAAGTCATTTGTTAATTCAGACAAGTTTGGAATGAATTTTGAAACGTATGTGACCATACCAAGTATCTGCTCCAGTTCTTTTCTATTTTTTGGCAATGGCATGTTTAATATGCTTTTAATTTTCTCACCATCTACTTTAACACCCTCACTACCTATTATGTGCCCTACAAATTTTATTTCTGTTAGATTAAATTTACTTTTATTTTTGTTAAATTTTAGATTTTCAGTTCTAGCCCTATCTAATACTGCTTTCAAATTTCTATCATGTTCATTTTTGTTTTTACCATAGACTAAAAGATCATCCATATATGACACTTGGCCTTTTAAGCCTTCAAAAATTTGTTTAAATTGTTTCTGAAATACTTCTGGTGCTGACACTATCCCAAAAGGTAATCTAGAATACATGTATCGACCAAAAGGTGTTGCGAATGTGCATAACCTCTTGCTGGGCTCATCCAATGGTACTTGATGGAATCCTTGGTTTGCATCTAGTAAACTAAATACTTTTGCCCCTGAGAGCTCTGTCATAATCTCTTCTATTGTTGGGATTTGATAGTGCTCTCTTTTTATAACTTTGTTTAATTCTTTTGGGTCAAGACATAGCCTCATTTTTCCATTATTTTTTCGAACTGTTACCAAAGGATGCACCCAGTCAGTTGGTTCAGTTACCCTTTCTATAATTTTTTGTTTTTCTAGCCTATCTAATTCTCCTTTAACTTCAGTTTTAATGGACAATGGTATTTTCCTAGCATTAAAAACAACTGGTACTGAATGTTCTTTCAAGATAATTTTATGTTTTAGTTTTAAGCAACCTATTCCAGTGAAAACATCTGCATATTGTTCTAATACATTGTCTGTAGATATTTCATTTACTCTTTTAATAAGCCCTAGCTGTTTACAATGTTTCAACCCTAAAATTGCTGAATTATTACAATTATTATGTACAGAATCTACAATTATAAAATTCAACTTTATATCTTTCATGTTTTTATAGCTGCAAGTTAAAGTACATTTACCTATATTATTTATGTTACTTCCACTGTAACTAACTAGTTTGGTACTACAATGTTCTAAATTTACATTAGGTATTTTTTCAAAGATATATTTAGGGATTATGCTTGCCTGTGCCCCTGTGTCTAATTTGAATGTTATAAATACCTTCGGCTTGTTGTGCACTTGAATTTGTTCAGTCCAGTCCTCTTCAATTATGTTTTCATTTCTTCTTCCAATCGTTCCAATAAAAATCTCATCTTCATCTGATGTTTGTGAATCATCTTTTTCTCTTGCCACTTCTTTGATTTGTTTTTGTTTACACATCTTTGCAAAGTGGTTCAGTTTTTTACAGTTTTGACATTGCTTTTGAAAGGCAGGACATTTATTTATATCATGGTTGTACCCACATCTTGAACAGGTCATTATTGGTTTAATCATATTTTCTTTCTTTTTGAACTGACTTCTTTCCCGATCACTCTGTTTATTTATTTTATTTATGCCTGCTTGTTCATTTGATAGAGATTTCACATGGGTTTCTGTTGACAGTGTGGCTCTACACATATCTATGCACTTATTTAAAGATAAATTTGGTTCAATTAGCATTTTTTCTTTTAATTTGTCATGTTCTATGCCACATATTATTCTGTCTCGTATCAAACTTTCTTTTAGTTTACCAAAATCGCATGTTGCAGCTAATGATTTTAATTCAGTTACATAGTTATCAAAGGATTCCCCTGTTTTTTGATTTCTCATAAAGAATTTGTGCCTTTCATAGGTCACATTTATTTTGGGAACAAAGTAATCGTTGAACTTATTTATTAACACATCAAACTTGTCAATTTCTGAGGTTTTTAATTCGAACGTGTTATATATATCCAGTCCTTCTTGTCCCATGCAATGGAGTAAGAGGTTGCATTTTCTTCTATCGTCCGCATCTAGTGCTGAAGCGACGATGAACACTTCAAAAGATTGTTTAAATTTTGGCCATAAATTAGCGGCATTAGTTTCACTAACCTTGAAAAAGGGTGGTTTGAGGTCCATGTTCCTTCCTTGCTTACTACTTTGACTGCGCCATATATTACTTGGTGTTCGTGTTATAAATAATGTTCACACTTTATTTAATACTTTAATTACAGTAATCTTATCTATAAATTAGTACCATATATTTTTAGTAACCGATACATGTGGTTGTTCGTCGTTCGTTGCTTGTTGCCCCGAGGTCCGCGCTGTCGTCCTTCACTTGTCACTTGTACTCCACTATGTTCCGCACTTCCGTTCTATCACTAGCACATACTACAATTTCCTTTAAGTTCCCAACCAGCATCGATACATACACAAAACGTTTGAAGTAGGTACGTTACCAACTGACAAAAGTTATGTCCAGAATACATACTTCACTGTACGAAGTTCGTACACAGTACATTTTTGGAATGTACATTTTCCACAATGCAGTATGTCCAAATTACGTACAGGATTTACATACAATAGACATACACATATACAGCTAATTAATTGTAAGTATGTACATAAAACGTTTGTATTTTGTCTTGTTTGTATCAACCAGAAATACTGTACAGTTCTCACAAACTATGTTCGTCCACTGTACGTACACATAATTACTAATTTTTCAGTTTTCAATTTATTACTATTCTACCAGTTATTTTAAAGTGTACATGAATATAAAATTTCGGAGATCGATTTTATATTTGTGTAATTATCACACTGTAATATTACTTTAACATAGCCTGAGAAACTGTCAACCAAAAAGGATAATCGTAACGGCGTCACATATCTGTTAAAATAAATGATCAACATATTAAAACAACACAAAATTATCAATCAAAGTCCTAAGAGAAATAAAACAGTTAACAAAGAATTAACTCTTGCTTCTACACTGCTGTCGCCTGAAGGTATAGCATCCAGTCACCTCTCTGTCGGTGTAGTCTTCGCGTTCTTATAGCGCGCCATCTATGCGCGGGCAATTCATGCTATTTCCTGCTCTGCTTCCTAAGCCTCTGTATACACGTACTTACGTACACAAAGTACGTTAAAAGTTTGTCTTAAGTACGTACTTGCTTATCGTATAGTACGACCTTTACTGTACGTACTTATTTTATACATATTTCGCTTACTATGGGACAAGGACGTAACGACATAAAAAGAGTCTAAAATACATACGTACACTGGACATATTTTGCTGTTTGGGTTAACTGCGATTCTCATAAACCTTCCTTATATCCTAATATAGTTGTGAGTAAAATTAGTTTGCACCATTTCACAATTTGTCGGCGAGATAAAGAAATTTGTAAGCAGAAGCGAACCGGTTTCAGACAAATTTCTCTTTATTGCAGGATCCCAGCGTACTAGCGATTACTGAACTCTCCTTTTCCGATGAATAGCATTTTTACCGATAACTATAATAATGGATTTTTTTGCAACTTTTGTCAATTATGTATTCTTTCAGCAGCTCCATGCTTTGACCAATTATTTTCTTGTTTCAGTTACCTGTACATATTTTGTATCATTTTTTGCGTAGATCGCGACTAGAACATACCAAATTTATTTCTGTCTATTGTCTCAAATCCCTACTCTCCACTTTCAGAAATTTCGAAACCTTTGATAAAAATTTTTAACAATAAAATATTCATGCCTTATACAAACAAGAATCAAACAACTTATTCACTGAGACATGGAATCAAGCAGAATAAATAAATAAACTTTGACACTGTTTATGTTGGCATAGGATAGGTCTGTTTACTCTTCTAGTATATTCATTGTTCGGAGCCTCTATAACAATATCTTCCTTTTCGAATGGTCGCCAAAAAGCCATAATTTTAATTAATACCAACAAAATAGTTTTAGTCAATAAAACAAAATCTCAATCTAAGAATCTAAGAACACAATATCTCGTAATTCTAATCACAAAATACCAATAATCTACGTGGTGTACCCAATATCTCTTTTTACATGAGTTTATTTTATCTCCATAAAAATTTGCCTAAACCAAAAAAAAACAAAACCGCATACAACAGTCTGTGCTCTATGCCCAAGTCTACCATTGTAATGATAATCCCGTTTCTGGTGATGTCTTTAAAAATAATTTGTTTTTTTTTAGGAAAATGTCGGTGAGGATTGTTTTAGACAATCCTGGCACATACCAGCCCGGTGACACAGTTTATGGAAAAGTAGTTTGTAATCATACATCTTCTCAGAATTTTAGAGGTAACATGAGTTATTTTATAGTATATACCCTAATCAACTGCATTAAAAAAATACATGTCGACGAAAAAGTCTGAAGAACTTACTGCTTTTTAAAAACACTCTTTTTTGAAATGTCTAACTCTGCTTGGATATCACCCTGATTCATAGTCAAAGTTAGTGTAACATGCTAGTAGCTATTATAATAGCTATTATAGTAGATAATAACGCTTTGAATACGAATAAGGCTGTATATTTTTGATACAATACCTACTACAAAAGAAACGACGAAATATTCCTCGAAAGTTTAAAATAATAAAATAGTATTTAGAACAAATTATAAACGTTGTTGATTTGAAACCTACATTGGGAATTTGAGAACCATTGGCGATAGATACTAGATTGGACATATTAGAGCCGTAGTAGGTGTGATGACGGGCCACTGTCAGCTTAACAGGTACATACGTAAGACTAATGGGGTTGACAAACGAAGCCATGTGCAGAATCTGTCACCTAGAGGAGGAAATTGAAGTCAACATCCTACGCCTAGTGAATGTGCAATTTCTTGTACCAGGCGATGAGAAGCCACCGGCAAGAAATTACATGAAAAGCTCAGTCTCGAGGCTGGTTGGCTACTTGAAAATAAACTGGCTGAAGAATGTAATCTGGATCCAGAGGACCGCAGATCTATAAACGTCGCATCTAATATATTCTAACACTTTATCTTCATCAGAAATTAAAGATAAACAGTTTACCTTTAACGTATGTAGATTGGGGTGACATTTACTGAGACCTGAAAGATCTATTGTGTCTATAATTTGACGTTTAATTGCAAAAATGTCTCAACAATTACAATGTACGTCTCCGGAATGAGTCCAATATTACCTCTTTTAGGCCCGTGTTTTCACCATCTTGTCACACTTATATAAAATATCCTATCTGCACAATTTATTATTGTTTTAGCTTTAAGATGCAGATTCCGTGGAAGAGAACATACGGCTTGGACAGAAAGGGAAAGCTATTATGACAGTCAATCGAAATCAACAAAATGGAGGACAGTTCATTATAGTGGAGATAATAAATTTTTAGCTATCAATTGTGATCTTCTTGGAGAAGGTAACTGTCGGTTTCAGTAATAAACATGGCTTAGGCATCCTGGTTGTAGTTTTCCAGGAGTATCTTTGATTGTCTAAGCCCTACTGGATCTTTCCAATGGTCAGATCTTCTCTTTTCGGAATTACCTATTTATTCCAAACTTTACTTATATTTCAGGAACTTTATCGGCCGGTTATCACGCCTTTCCTTTTGCTTTTACATTTCCAAAAGTGAATATTCCAAATCCTTACAACGGTAACTACGGATACATTAGATATTATATTAAGGCTGTGATGGATATACCCTTCGCATTTGACTTTGAAGATGAAGTTACTCTGCATTTAATATCACCTATCAACTTCAACGAAATTCGTCACGAACTGCATTTGGTAAGAAATCAGTAAAAAGTTTAATGAAAATTCGTGGTAAAAATATTTACAAAATAAATTATTGAGATCTTATTTTTAGAATCCTGTTTCTTACCAAGATGAAAAAACAATATGCTGTTGCTGTTGTGCCAGTGATCCTATCACCATGGATGTTGTTTTACAAAAAGAAGCATTCGTTGTAGGAGAAGTAGCAAAGATCAAAGTAGATATTACTAATATGTCCAATGAAAGTATACAAGAATTAAATGTGTCAATGAAAATGGTGAGTTCATTTTTCACGATAAGGATTTGGAAGTGAGTGGACAGCTCCACTAATATAAGTTTTTTTGTGTATATTTTCAGACTATAGAATCGAAAACAACCAGTCCAAGTACTAAACATAAATATGATACGGAGCTTATAGGTGTAACTTCAGCAACTGGTGTAGGAGCTCACGGACAGAGAGTTTACAACATTGACTTCCAAATACCACCGTCGGCAATTATACCCAACTTCCAAGGATGTAGTTTATTTAAGCAGTGGTGTGTTTTGAAAGTAAGTACTCAATTTCAGGAGAATTTTATTTTCATCATGTCGTGTTGTCATAAAAAATTGAAATCCCAGAAATATAATTACTTGTGCCCAATGTTTCGTATTCCTAGGTTGACGCTGTAATACCAGGCTGCCATTCGAATTTAGATATTGAATCTGGAGTGCGGCTGGGTCATGTTCCTCTTACTACTTATGAATCCGTACCACCGCCTCCAACTATAAATTTGATTCCAGCGTCTCAAGCACCAGGAGGTAAGATTTAGTAATAACAAACAATTTAAAAATGGACAATATATTTTATAGAAATAGAACTAACATTTAGATTGGTGATATATTATGTTGATGTTGTTTGCTCCTACTTCTACGCTGGTGGGAAAAGTATCAATTTATAATGATCATTCCTGTTCATAGGTTCATTTCCAGCATTTCCACCTGGCGTCAACCAAGGCATAAATCCTCCGCCCTATTCGCCAGAGAAAGCTCCACCGTATCCCGTTGGAGATGTAGGTTTTCCGACACCTTATGGACTTGGAGCAGCATCAAGTTCTGCAAGTGCTCCGAAAGCAGATGAAGCTCCGTCGGCACCATCAAAAGCACAATTAGCTAAGGGTGATAGTTTTGAGATAGTAGATGGTAAGTCTCAAAGTAGTCACTGGAGTAATTTGATATGTTACCCACTTTGGAGCCACGCTCTATCAGCAAGCGCAGCGACGCCTTGAACAAACGCGCTGCTGCCCAAGACGGTAGACTGTAGTGAAGTTCTTTTTCCTGGTCAAACCCAAACGAATAGTAGGGTGAAATAAAATACCCTTGGAATAAAAGTATCTATTACTATTGCAAACAGTGGGTTGTAAGGCCACAGCAAGCAAACCCCACCGGCTAAATTGCCTTCACAAAGTTTAAATTAAACACTCACTAAAATTTAAAATCACAACTAATGGCTAGTCCAAAACCTGGCCTGTTTTTTATACTCACCAGAAAATGGTGTATGAATATAAACTATAAACTCTTGTTACACTGAAATGGCGTCGTAGAAATAGAAATTAATTGGAATTCAATGATTTTCTCGTAATGAGATTCGGAAAGAAATTTTACTTGACAAATTTATTATCTGTCACTCTGACACTTCTCTCGATCAAGTCAATGACGGCGTGAAATGAATATATTATTATTTTGAAGGAATATGAATTCCGAACATATTGGGCCCCGTTGAAACGTTTTAGTTTCAATATTCTGGTTTAAATGAAATTTAACTAAATGTCTGATCTTTCTTTTAAAAATGTGGCAACACGCCAACATAGGAAATAAAAATATAATAGGAACAACAAAGAGAAAAAACCAACGCAATAATTGTTTAAAAACTGATTACAGAACAGCTTGAAATGAATTATTTGGTTCAGGGAAGGGAACGATTTTTGATATTGATCTGGTATATGTACCAGTGGCGGTTTTAACTTTAACTACCCTAACCTTTCCATCCGGCCCCGGCATTACTTCCACGATTCTTCCAGTTGACCAATGTAAGGGGGGTAGCCCGTCTTCCTTTAGAAGTACTAAGGAATCAATTTTTATATTTTCGGAAGAATTTAACCACTTGCTTCGATTTTGTAGTTGGTGTAAGTAATCTACAGACCAGCGTCGCCAGAATTGTTGCTGTAATTTTGTACACTGTTGCCACAGTGTCAATCGATTTTCGGGAACAGAAGTGTTGTCTTTTTCGGCAAAGGCTGTTAGGCTTGTGCCTATGAGAAAATGTCCTGGTGTTAAACACTCAAGATCAGAAGGATCGTCGGAAAGTGGCGAAATTGGTCTACTATTCAATATAGCTTCTATTTGCGCTAAAACGGTTGAAAATTCCTCAAAAGTGAGGATAGAATTGCCTATAATTTTTAACATTAATTTTTTCGAAATCTTAATCCCGCTTTCCCATATACCACCCCAATGGGGCGCTCGTGGTGGAATAAATTTCCAATCAATATTTGATTTAGTCAAATAATTTTGAACGGATTGAACATTGTTTTGATTTTTGAAAAAACTTTGTAATTCTTTAAAATTATTGTCAGCACCTTGAAAATTTGTAGCGTTGTCAGAATAGATCATAGTGGGATTACCACGTCGGGAAACAAATCGTTTGAGAGTTAAAATAAATGCCTCAGTGGATAAGGAAGTGACTGCTTCAATATGTATTGCTTTTGTGACTAAGCATACAAAAAGTGCTATATAGCATTTGATTTTAGGCGATTTTCTTAGATTTGAGGATTTTATTAAAAATGGGCCTCCGAAATCCAATCCTATTTTTTGAAATGGTCGAGCTGGGGTTACCCTGTCTCGAGGAAGATCGGCCATGATTTGAGTGTGAGGTTTTGATGAAAATCTAAAGCATTTATGGCAATTATGAATAATCTTTTTTGTTGTTCTTAACCCATTTAAAGGCCAAAAGTTTAGGCGAAAATTTGACAACACGGTATTCGCTCCAGCGTGTCCTAGTCTAATATGTTCTGATTCTAACATTGAATTGACCGTACTATTTTTTGAAGGTAATAAAAGAGGATGCTTCTGATTGAAGGGGATGTCAGCGTGCTCGAGACGGCCACCGACACGTATCATTCCGGTTTTGTCTATAAAAGGTTTTAATTTATTAATTTGTTTATCAGAAACATTTTTTTTTAGTTTAAGTTCATTGATTTCTTTTTCAAAATAGAAATTTTGAATGGTTTTGATTATGAAATTTTCAGTAACTCTCAATTCGGTTACATTTAAAGGTCCGGATATTTTGTTTAAATTTTTACAATTCAATATGAATCTGTGAACATACGCTATTGTTCTTTTCAATCTTGTGTAGCTAGAAAATTTCGAAAATGAACTTATCCAGAAGTTTTCTTCTGTTGGTGCTGTCAAGATTACAGTTTTTGATTCCGGAATTTCGGAAATGTCAATTTTCGGATTTGCGAAATTATCAAATTTTGATAAGTCTAAGTCGTGTTTCATTAAAAAGTTTGGTCCATGCCACCAAATTTTGTTGGAAATTAAATTTTTCGCTGGGGCACCACGTGATACAACATCAGCGGGATTTTCTATAGAATTTACATACCTCCAGGAGAATTCTTTAGTCGTTGCTTGTATTTTGGCGACTCGGTTGCCTACAAATATGGACCAACGACACGGTTCGCCTTTGATCCAGCATAGCGCTATTTGGCTATCTGACCATAAGTTTACACTATCTATTTGTATCTTCGATTGAAAGTTTTGATAGATTTTCTCTACTAGTTTAGACAGGAGTAACATGGCGGACAATTCTAATCGAGGGATTGTTATGGTGTTAGAAATTGGGGATACACGTGATTTCGCAGAAATTAGGTTACAGGAAACTGTACGATCCGAATAAATGGTTCTTATATAAACACAGACCCCGTATGCTTTTAAGCTGGCATCGCCGAAGCCATGCATTTCGATCTGAATAATCGTTTTATCTAAGAAAATGTATCTGGAAATTTTTAGTTGAGATAGGTGTGGTAAATAGCTAATAAAAGCTTGCCAGTCATTCAATAGTTTTGTATCGGTGATTTCATTGTCCCAGTCGATTTTATCTAGCCACAATTGTTTGACTAGAAGTTTTCCTAATAATATGATAGGATTGTAGAGCCCAAGCGGATCATAGCATCGCGCTATAGTTGAAAGAATTTTTCTTTTTGTTACGGGGAACATAGAGATGGTAGTGGGAACAGAAATACTTAAGTTATCGGAGTTTGGAATCCAATTTAGACCAAGGACTTTGTTTTGAGAATGATCTAGACTAAGATCAATAATTTGTTCAGAATTTTGAAAAAGTTTAGTGTCGTTAGAATTCGATATTTTAGAAAGAACTTTAGAATTATTTGAGGCCCACTTATGTAGTTCAAAACCATGGGTACCTAATATAGTTTGAAGCTCATGAATTAATCGAGTTAATTCAGATTCGGAATTTGCGCCAGAGATTATATCGTCCATATAAGTCTCGGCCATTAGAGAGTTTGATGCTAAAGGAAACTTGGAGTGATTAGTGCTTGCTATTTCTTTCAAGACACGTTGAGCGATGAATGGGGAGAAATTGCAACCGTAGGTTAGGGTTGTCAGTTCTATACATTGTAGGGGTAGGTCTGGACTTTCCCTCCACAATATATTTTGTAGAAAGCAATGTTCAGGATTTATGACTATTTGTCGAAACATCTTTTGTAAATCAGAAGTTAATGCGAATTTATTTAGTCTGAAGCGGCAGAGAATATCAAATAAATCATTTTGTACCTGATAACCTTTCAGAGTTATGTCATTCAGACTTTTTCCAGAAGTAGTGGGACAACTAGAGTCAAAAACTACTCTTAGTTTTGTCGAAATAGCTTGTTCACGCACTATGCACAAATGCGGAATAAAATATTTTAATTCTTCCTTAGAATTTGTGCGAGAAAGCGGTATAAACTTTGCATGTTTTAAGAGTACATATTCAACAATAAATTTGCTGTAGTCAGAGAATAATTTCGGATTTTTATGAAGTCTTTTTTCAAGAGAAAGAAAGCGTTTTTTAGCGATAAGGAATGAGTCACCAAGTTCTAGGTGTTCTTTGTCAGATTTTAGCGGAAAGTTGACTTGAAATCTTCCATTTTCAAGAATTTTCGTAGTGTTTCGGAAAATAGTTTCCGCAAGTTCATCATCTAATGAAATATTATCTTTAGAGGGTATATCCTCATGAGTCCAGAATTTAGAAAGTGCTGAATTTAAGTCCTCATCAATTGATGTCGAGATATGATTACAAATTGTAACTTCAGATTCATTATTCCCAACAGTTACTGAACTAAAGGAAACATTATTTTGAATATTACCAGCAACTACCCATCCCAAACCAGTTTTTTGCAGTGTAGGCAATTTTTTACCTAAGTTTATGATTCCATTCATGAGGAGAGTGTAATATAAGTCCGCTCCCACGAGTACATCAATGGGCGACGGTAGGTGAAAATCGGGATTTGCTAGAACAATGTCGCGTGGAATTTTTAAACGGGACAAATCAAGTTTAATCTGCGGTAGTTTGCATGTTATCGTTGGAAGGACAGCACAATTGACCTCATATTGTCTTCTAGGGTCAGAATGTGGGAAAAACTTTAAATTAACCATTTTACTGATAGTTTGTACGGAATTAGAAATACCAGCAATTTGTAAAGTTCTATTATATGGGATTAATTGCAATCTATCGACTAGCTCCTGTGATACAAAAGAGTTTTGGGAACCACTATCTAATAGAATAGTAATTTTCACTGGGTTTTCGCAGTGATCATATACGATTACCTTTGCAGTGGCTAGCAGTACATGTGAAGTTGTGGAAAGAGCCGACATCGATTGAGAAGGGATGGAAGTGCTGGGTTCAGCATTAGGTACATGAGAATTTTCTGTTTGATTTCCTGGAATATTATTATTGGTATTTGGTCTGGAAGAACCGTTTCGGTTTGCCGTAGGCCTACGAGAATCATTGAAGTTTCCGTCATTTTGGCGGTTGAAGTTATAGTTTCTCCAATTTGATGAATTAGAGTTTGAATTATGTCCATTCGTATTATTATTATTATACCTATTTTGAGAAATTTGAGGATTTAAATTACCTCCGTGATTTTGTGCGCTACTGGACGCTTGAAATGAATCGGAATGGAGGAATGTATGATGTCTCTTGCGACATATTGAGCAAGAAACTAGAGAATGGCAAGCTGCTATTGTATGAAATCCTCCCAGGCAGTTTTTACAAATATTGTTTGAGTTCAAGAATCTGTATTTTTCATTTAAATTTAGGTTTTTGAATGAGTCGCACTTGTATATGCGATGTGAAAAATTTTTACAATAAAAACACATTGACTTATGATCTTCATGATTATTGGAATTTACATGTAATGAAGATCTGTTATATTTCGGTGCAGATTTTGTTTTTGATTCATTTGCACTGGGATTTGAATTTGGTATAGCTTGTGTTCGTTCAAGAATGCCACATCTTTCATCTAAAAGATCTAAGAATTCGTCAAGGGACATAGTTTCATTCTTTTTCTTATTTTGTTCAAAAAGTTTTCTAGTTGAAATATCTAGTTTCTTGTCAATTAAATATATGATGATGTATTCTAACAATATTTGAGGATCTAAATTTAATTTGTAAAGCGATTGAGCAGTTTTGAAAACGTGTGCTGACAGTGCTCTCAGTGCTACAGGGCAGGTTTTGTTTACAGGTTTTAAATCATATAATTCTGAGATGAGATTATGAAGTACTATTGATTGGTCATCGTATCTTCGTTTAAGGGTATTTACAGCTATTTCGAAGTTATCACCTGATAAATCAAGGCTGTCGATCAATTGCAAGGGTTCATTTTCTAAGCATGATTTTAAGTTTAATAATTTTTCAGTGTCATCCAAATCACTGTTTGAAATAATCAATTTTTCGAAAACTTTAATAAATGAAGACCATTCGGAGACGACTCCTTTGAATTTAGGTAATGAAATCTTTGGTAACTGGGCTTTTGTTCTTGAAGCATTATTATTTTGTACATAATTGGTTGAATTTTGATTGATTGTTAATTCATCGATTCTACATCTTAATTTTGAATCGGTTTCATAATATTTACTTTCTAATATATTTCTGTCCTCAAAATCAGTTAATTCTGCTTCAGAATTTTCGATAATCATTTCAATTTTTGTTTGTATTTCATTATATGCTAAATAATGTTCTTTCAAATTCATTAATCTAGTTTGACACTCTTTTAAAAATTCATTTTTGTTTACAATTTCAAATTCTGTAATAGCCCATGTGTTTATCCGGGTAATTTGCCCTTTTATGGTGCGTCTTTGAAGCTTTAATGCATCCAACGACATATTGAATAAATCATTTACCTACTTGCAATTAACGACTAATAAATTAATAAAAATATTGGAAGTGGAAATTGAGTTTTTGAATAAGCACTGGCACTTTTTTGACTTATTTTCATTATCACTGCACCAGGAAATGTTAAAAATGGATGGATCCTACCTTTGTTGTAGATTTTTGCTTAGGTACTGGAAGCTGGAATTGTGCTACTACTTGGTAGTCTGGAACTCTGGAACTGCTACCTACTACTTAGTAGCCTGGAAGTCTGGGCTGGAATTGCTACTACTTTGTAGCCTGGAACTTGAAGCACATCAGTTGGGAAGACAATTTGAAAGCTCACTTTTGAGCTTGGAATGTTCGTACACTGGTTTGAGGAGTGTTTTATTTTTAGGTTTGCCAGATCCGGCTCGAAGGACCACAATGGAGTAATTTGATATGTTACCCACTTTGGAGCCACGCTCTATCAGCAAGCGCAGCGACGCCTTGAACAAACGCGCTGCTGCCCAAGACGGTAGACTGTAGTGAAGTTCTTTTTCCTGGTCAAACCCAAACGAATAGTAGGGTGAAATAAAATACCCTTGGAATAAAAGTATCTATTACTATTGCAAACAGTGGGTTGTAAGGCCACAGCAAGCAAACCCCACCGGCTAAATTGCCTTCACAAAGTTTAAATTAAACACTCACTAAAATTTAAAATCACAACTAATGGCTAGTCCAAAACCTGGCCTGTTTTTTATACTCACCAGAAAATGGTGTATGAATATAAACTATAAACTCTTGTTACACTGAAATGGCGTCGTAGAAATAGAAATTAATTGGAATTCAATGATTTTCTCGTAATGAGATTCGGAAAGAAATTTTACTTGACAAATTTATTATCTGTCACTCTGACACTTCTCTCGATCAAGTCAATGACGGCGTGAAATGAATATATTATTATTTTGAAGGAATATGAATTCCGAACAGTCACATTAAAAAAATAAACAAAATAAACAGCTTCCGGTATGACAGGAAGTTCATCCTTAGAAGTTTTCATCTTCAGCTCTTGAGATCGAATCGATTGTTTATCTGTCGCATACAAGTTCTCTTTCAACTATCCCATTTTTGATAAATATTTTTTGTTATTTCAGATGAAAAGGAAGAACCACCCCCACCATCATATAAAGACAGTATTAAGGGTCAATTTAACGATCCTACAGCACCATCAGCGCCTCCAAGTTAATTAAACTTGCACAGGTTAAAACATGTATATTCCAGCTCCAATTCAAATATTTACTGGACAAAATTATTATTTAATAATATGCTTGGGCTTCAAAAACTCAGGATGCTGAACATTTTAAAATGAAAACATGAAAAAATACTTTTTTCCACTACCAGCTGTGAAGTTTGCCATTATTCCTCTTCTAGCTAACTGAGAAGCTGAATTTCTCTATTAGTGGTTAATAATTTTAAGTATTGTTGACCTAGGTCAATAATGGACAATTTCAAATATTTTGAGAATCCAGGGATAGTAGTTTAATAAAAACTTGTGCAACATAATTTTCTATAACCAAGAGATTGTCTTTAACATATTTGCAGCTTGAAATTACCTAACAAGATAAAATTATTGAAATAAAAAAAAATCAGTTTAAAATTCGCGATCAACCAAAAATGACTGATGACATAAGGAGGTCGTTCATAATCTATGGGCTAGGTGAGGAGCGAAAACAGACAGTGTACGTGTCAGTCAAACCACGTAGTAAACGACTAGGGAGCAATCAGCTTGAACGATTAGGGCGCTCCCTACCGATTTGTAGATCGACACTGTCAAAATTTGATTTTGACATTGAAATGTGTTATTTAATTTACATTTGTTATGTTCTTTTTACAGTATTCTGTTCAGCTCTGTTGAGATAATTTTCAACCTGAGCGGGTGACCAAAGTGAGCAGGAAATCCTAAAAAGAATGCGCAAAAATAATAAGTGAAGGAAAGAGGAAAGTGTATTATAAAATGGTAATGAAATTATTGGTGTTTCCATATAAAGTGCTCACACATTTTAAAACCGCTTCAAAATAAATCAAGTACTGGTTGTTTTCCTTATGGTTTGAGGCATAGAGAAATATTATATTATGTAATTTTGTCTATGGTTTGAGGTTATGATCAACTGAACAGAGCAAGTAATCAGAACCGAGCCCCCTCTGGAGGTAGTGCAGTTAGGGGCAAGGAGGGAAGCGATAGTTCAGCTCTGTTCAAAACGAGCGCTTAAAAAGAATACGCAAAATAATTCAAGTGAACAGAGCAACTGAATTGCTCGAGCAAATTCTGTAAAAAGAACACACCAATTGATTGCAGAAAAACATGGATCGAGGAATGTGTTTACCTTTAACATTATTACCGATAGAATTTGAATATATTATGTTGATGGAAACTGGAAATCACGCGGACACAATAATTAAAAACGTTGTTTGAAAATAAGTTTTACTAATGGAAATGTCAATCTGCATCAGACTATTTGATTTCTGTTTGTTTTATTAGTGGAAAATCGAATTAACATTCATGTGCCACTTAATTTTTACAAGATTTTTTTTTATTTTTGTCCCAAATTTGGCTAGTAGTGGAAAAATTATATATACAAAACCCCCCGAGAAATAATTTTGGTGCTCGGTCAAGAATAATAGTCTTTACCACCTTGGTGTATAATATACTATTATACGGTAGCATTTGAATCTTTGACTCACTCTTCTTTTTTATATTATTCGGTTTTATGTTCTCTCGGTCTTATATTGGAAATTTTTGGAGTTTTCAAATTTGAATAATTGTCATTTTAAAAACGACTGAGAAAGATGAATGTTTATTTTTTAAAACTATGTAAAATCTAAAGAAAGAGGAAAGGAAAGGGTGCATCGACATCAAGGACATTTATTACCCATCTGAATGGCTATTTACTTAAAGTTAGTGGTCTGAGATTTAATGGAATGTTAAGATTTGGAGATAATATGGTATGCATGAAGGAATTACATTGAAATATATTGCTTATTTAAATTTTTTACAGTTATACGATATGCAAATATGTATATGTTATTTTTATTGGCAAAAGGACACTTTGGAATCGAGGTAATTTCCGGAGAGAAAATAACTGGAAGTATCCTTTTGGAAACGCATGTTTTTTTATTTGAAACCCCCGCCTCCCCCCAAAAAACTGGAAATAAATACAAAAATTCGGAATAATTAACACTACAGTGGAATAAGAAATATTGTTTATGGAGTCGACAACAAAATTGATACTATCAGTGGAAAACAAAAAGGTTATCCATAAGGTGTTCAAAACTATAGTTATCGAGCTACGGTAATATGTTTATTTTTATAATGACCTGAACTGTCGGCTTATGTGACATCGACAGTGTGACTATAGATATAGCGAAAAATTGATATTTAATGCGGGACTTGTTATTTGTGATTTATCTCGACATTTTACGTGGCTTGATGCAAAAAATTTTTCTTTATTTTCTTTATTTTTGTGTTTTCGATTATAAGCCAACTTCAAAGAAGTAGAGATACGAATTGCTTCCTGGAAATAAAATCTGACACTAATTGTCTGCAAATATATACTTAATTAATTAAGAATAGAATTTTACAAATACAAATATTAAAATATTTCTTACTCCGTGCCATTTAAAAAATCTAGGAAAGAAGGAGGGGTATATCGACGTTTCAAAGAAACTTTTATTGTCAAAAAACTTACTACCTACTACCTCAATAAAGCAGTATTTTTAAAACTAAAATTTAATGTTTGGTGAAAATATCGAAGCTTTTTTTTATTTTAAGATTAAAATAAACAGTTATTTAAAAATACTATTATCTATCACAATAATATTAGTATAATGTGACAACTGAATAATACGATTTTAAATGTAATTTATTAATTTTAATCCCTTATAGTATATACAAAGTATTTACTAATACCTGAAGTAATAAGTTAATTGAAACGCAGTTTATCAAAATTTTCTATACAAAAATTTTTGTGCTCGAAACGGTCAAAATTAATACTCCTCTTTCTTTCTACCGTATTTGTAGGTCCAATTGTATACAAATATATTCATATATAATTATATATTGTAACGAATATTGTATATTTTGTACTTTTTTATGTGTTTATATACAGTTGCTAAAGTTATATTATATAATAATACTTTTTATGTTTTTATTTTCTCATACTTTCCATATACCTTCACCTAAAGTGAATATATTATACACATTGGCAGCGAAGTCTGGGGCTGTAAACTCTAGCCTCTGTCCTATCTGATATTTTTGTTAATTTTTGACTGATAGAGTGAAGATTCCCGAGAGAACAGATATTCTGTGAGTAGCCAAGCAAAATAAAGACAAAATATGTGTTCTCGGAAAGGTCTACTCCTTCAGTCAAGAATACAGCCCCTGAAGGTATGCTTCTTGAAAGCATAATGGTAGAATGACTTTGACCATTCTTCTTTCAGTGTATGATTGAAGTTCTCTACAAAATTGAGTTCTATGGTCATGTCATCTCGAAGAGCTACTGAGGGAATGAGGTGTACTCACTGTTTCTTCCGTGGTTTTTCATTCCTATTCCTCCTCAGACCATTTTGAAGTCAGATTATTGACTGAGGAAATAGTACTTTCCGATTGATCAGATATTTTGTACACAAGAACGATGAAGACAAAATATGTGGTCTCTCTTTTCAGCCCACTAGTAAACCATTCTTTCAAAAAGGAGTAGATCCATTTGAATATCTTACTATGACAAACAAAACATTCGATTAGAAATAAAACCCATAGGAGTGGTAGCTTAACTCACATATAAAGTTCCAACTGAACTTAGACAACTTTTAAAATAAAAGCCTGTTTAATTCTTATTAATACAGATTTAGTTTAGTTACAATTAAGATTCTAACAGTTTGATCAAATGAAGAACAAACAGCTAAACCTAACTTATCTACACACCAATCGAAAGAACTTATAGGTTGTTCGGATAAAGTAGAATTTTGCAGGTTAGATAATTCTCCAGCTACTCCATACGGTATTCCATCCGCATCTTCTTCAACTCTTTTATCCGGGTACGTGTATTTCCACAAACACAAACTTCCAGCTCCCCCGGTAGTCATAAAAAGCTCCCTATTTTGAGGTAAATGTTTAACGCTCCAAACGGTAGAAGCGTGTGCTTTTTCCGTAACGCAAGCATAACCCTTTTTCGGATGTTTCGTTTTGACATCGTAACAGAATATTTTCGATTCCAACGTAGTTGCCACTAATTTATTCATCGGAATATTTTTTCTATCGAACTGTAATCCAACAACTCCGTTTTTAACACACTTAGACCATCGTAAAGACATAGTTTTTAAATCGTACAATTTTATATCGCCATTATCATATCCAGCTGCTACAACTCTTTCTTCGTTATTATAAGAATTACCGAATGCAACTGACCAACAATCTCGAGCAGAAGCTTCTGTAGAAGGAATAAATTTGGCTACTGGTGTATCTTTTTGTCGAACGTCCCATACCATAACGGTTCCGTCGCGAGAGCCTGTCACTATTTCTGGTGCTCCACATCCGGAACTGGTACCAGCTACGCCGTCGATGGCGTTTATGATTGATGCATGTGCTGTTGTTTTATACACCGGCCATATTGTATTTTCCAAGTCCCATACTTGTAATCGTCCGGAAAAATCACCAGTCGCCAAGTGCCTGTTGCGTAAACTGGATGCCTCGAATGTGCTGCACTTGAAATAATCTTTTGTAGCAAACTCACTTACTTTTTCAACACCTTCGCTTGTTAATGAATATATCTCTGCAATACCAGATCCGTTTGCTTTTCCTCCTAGAGCCACGAATTTTGCCGAGCAAGGTATCCACTTTACATCATGTACTGAATAGTTTATGCTTTTTTCAGAGTGGCAAATGATTTGTGGTTTTTGTAGTGCTTCCATTCGACACCGGAATTTTTGACTTTCACTAAACGTTGTTATAGTAACTCACTATAAATGGACGTTACGGTTTCTATGGATATGTTGAATCGTTACTAGCTAACAAAATAAAATCACACATATATTTATCTTCTACAGGGTGTTTTCAAATGACACTTACAACGTTTGCATTTAAAATTTGGCAGAATGATATAAGGATTTAGGGCCAGTGTACATTTCAAGTTCACCAACAGTTCAATGTTGACTGTAGTTTAATGACAAAATTAAGTTGAACAATCCTCGTTCACTGTTGATCGACAGTTCATAAACAAGATCAGTTGAACGCTGATACCTTGTCGGTTCAAAGGTGGTTCAATCTTGATCCTTCATTTTGTTGACATCATTTTAATATTTTTGGGAGAATTAACTGATGGTGAAGATTTTTTGGAGTTAATTGATAACATAGAAAATCCGAGATTGAGACAGAAGTATAGAGAACGCTCAAATCATTTAACAAAGTGGAGTGATCGGGATTTTAAATTCCGATTTCGGTTAGCAAAGCAAGCTGTACAAATTGTAATTGATGAGATTAGAGAAGATATTCTTTCTAAGACAAATAGGTAAGCATCCTAATTATTTTAAAACTGAAACTATCATTTATTTGTTGTATTCTTACTGCAATGTTATTTCAGAAATCATGCTGTATCCCCTGAAGATATGGTGTTTTCAACATTGATGTTTTTGGCAACAAGACGTTTTTTGCAAATTGCAGGCGACTTTTGTGGTGTAGATAAATCTACTTCAATTAGGATTGTGCACAAAGTTATCAGAGCTGATATTCTGCACTTATACACACGTTTAATATCAGTCGTGGCGTGGCGTGAACGTTTAAACTAGTAGTGAAACAAGCGTGAACTACGAAAGCGTGAGCCACGTTCGTGGTTCAGTACCAGTGTCAACCCGCCTTTATACTAATAGCCTTGTTCAGGGTACGGTTTCTAGTCTCGCTGTTTTTATCAACTCTCGCTAATTTTATCAAGCGAACTCGTGGTGTTGCTTATTATGGACACAAGTTCTATATAATATACTAGAATATTCAGAACTTGATGATATTATGATTTATATTAGGAAAGAACTTTTTATATGTTATTCATCTGTCAAATATTGCTATTCATAAATATTTCTAATGCAAGATATTACTTACTCAGCTTCCCTTGATTTAATTTAATACGTGTTCGCATTATACCTATTTTTTGATGTTATTTAACCATCTTCCGCCACGTGAATGTTAAATTTTGTGAAATCAGAAGAAGAATGGATTCGAGAGAATTTTAATCTTTTTTTTATTTTTAGTACATACTGGTTTTATTTCACATCTTAATGTTAGTTAATAAGGCACTAAAGAGATGAGTATTTTCATCCGCCATTTTGGTTCCTGAATTTTTTTTGTTTTGACATGTGTCGAGGTGACATATTTATATTGAACAGAACATTTTATTTTACCAACTCTCCTTCAGACTATTATCACAAGAAAATTGAGAAAGTGCGACGAATGGATGCTGGCCATGTCTCTGAGTAGAAATACCGAATCTCATGCCAAATACTTGACGAACACAACAACAACGTCAACGTACAACAAGGAACCAAAATGGCGGACGAGAATACCTATGTCTACAGCACTCTACGGTTAAGCTACACTAAAGACGTTATGGCGATTCACTGAACTTTTGGTTTACACATTGTCAAGTAAAACTCATACCACTATCCATATAAGGCACAATATTAATTCACTCATCAATAAAACCACTTGAAGAATTAACGATTTATCATTTAAACATTTAACCCCGCTAAGTTTTCAGAACGCTCATAATTCTCCCTGTACTGTACAACTTTATCGAGGGGGAATAAATTTTCACCGACCTTTCACAAGGACTTTCGCAATAGTCTGAGAAACCTTCGAGTTAGTGCTTGCTAGAATGAATCCCACTTCTGAATCGAATGTTTTACAGTTACTTTTTCGTGCTGGTGCAATTGTGTTTTTATAAAAATCTTGATATCACGTAAGTAAGCGATTATAATTTTTGTGTCAGCAGTTACAACCCTTATTGTGTGTAATTTATTCGGAAATAAAACAGTTTGCTTCATAAAACAGTGAATATTTATAGGATTTTGTAACAAACGCGAATAATGAGCACGCCGCATAATGGACGTACCAGAGTACTCTGTCTGTCAAGATGTTCCTTCAAAATTTTCCGATAATATTGTTGAAGAATCTAGAAATGAAAATAAAAAATGTGAAGATGACGTTTCTTCAGAAGACTTTAATGAATACCAGAATTAGCACAGGAAGAATCTAAAAATGAAGAAACTAAAGAGGAGAAAGACTATACCTACAATCCCAGCAGCTACAAAACAAAATGTAGATGTTTTAGCTGAATTTACAAAAAAGGACAGATCTAATTGCAAAAAATCCGAAAAAAATGGAATGACATGCTTTCTTTGCGTTGACCAAAATAAGAGCAAGCATGAGGAATGCATGTACGTACAAGAGTCCCGACCATAATCTACATATGTGGCTTATCACGAATTGAAAGGAATTAAGAAACTAGAAAATGATGAAGAATCTTAAAATAAACCAATTTTAACGGAAGCAGAAAAGATACAGTTTCTTAAAGTGGAGGAAAGAATAGCTTATAAAGGAAAAAACATTTATATAAAAAAAAGTACAAAGGAATATAAAAAGAAAGTTGTCCAGTCAGAGCCCACGATAGAAACACCAACTGAATTTGACGTTGGTAAAGAAGAAGGTACTTTCAGTGCTGAGACAAGACCAGCAGAAAGTAAATTGCATGGAGTTCAACTATCCAGATACATGGTAGAAAAGTCTCAGTTTCCCACGTTTCTGTACGCCAGCTCATCTTCAAGAGAGAACCTACGTTCAATAAGCGCTTATCGCAGGGGCAGAGTATAGAAAGAGTTTTCCTCTGCTATGTCTGGGTTCTGATGTGCTGCGTTCAATATGCGGCAGGCCTTAAGTGTTCGTTTGGCTAAGGCTAGAGTCTAGCTGAATAGTATAGATGGTATAAGCAATCAATACTTCTTGGAAAGCTTATACCTTTTAATGTATATAAAGATATAATAAAGATTTGGTTTCATTAGGTTGGGGTATTAAAGGGTAGATTACTATTAAATTTAATCTCCTGCTTGCTCGCTAACGAAATGATTTATTGAATAAAACTTAATATCTTCTATAAGTTCCTTGTGGCATTACTTATTCTTTTTTCTTATTTTTTTGGGAATCAAACCACAATAATGTTTTTTTATTTTTTATTTAAATTACAGTGATAGTATTTTAACTGTAAATTTTGTTCACTACACTGTCTTCGAGATATTTCACTCTCTCTTTCCATCTTTCTCTGTTCCTCTCCTCGTTTTGCCAATCCCTTACTCCCACTATTCCTAGATCTCTCCTAATCTCCTCCAACCATTCCTTCCTTGGTCTTCCTCTTCTCTTTTTACCACCTTCTCCACCTTTTAGCACTCGTTTTACTCATCTATCTTCTGCCATTCTACCTATATATCCCAACCGTCTCGCTCTTTGTGCTTTAAGTATATAGGTTAAGCTTATGTGATTATACAATTCTGATAATTCTCTATTTGTTCTTCTTCTGTACATTCCATCTTCCTTAATGCCACCATAAATTTTTCTGAGCATTTTACGTTCCCATATCTCTAGTTTCTTCGGATCTTTTTTGTTCATTGTCCAGGTTTCACAAGCGTAGGTAACTGACGTTCTTATTATTGTTTGGTACATTCTTATTTTAGCTGTTCGTGCTATGTCTTTTGAGTTTAACATCTTTGATACCATTCCTGCTGTTTTACTGCCTTTTGTTAACCAGTAGACAAGAACAGCCTAAAACAGCATCAGCCTTATAATATACAATCGGTTTACTGACGTTGTACTGACTTAGGACATCAACCACTACTGCTACTGCTGTTAATGTCAACCGTATTGTGATCACCAAAAACAAACATATTTTTTGTTTGCTATATAGTGAACAAAGGAGTAGTTACAGTGTCCAATTTTTAATCAAGTTTTAGGAAGATTCTAAACAACTGTATCAAATATAATTTATTGTACCTTGTGCCTTATTCCATAACTATTTCAGTATGTAATATGTAAAAAAACCTCGAAAAAAACCAATGTGGTTGGAAATAAATTGAAACAAATAACTAGCAGTTGTGTAGTTGTGATTAAACGGATATTTTTATTTCCTCAAATTTAATTCTACGCACGTTTATTTTAACACGCACCAGCACTGTGTTTTGACGATCAATAAACGAGAAGGACAAACAGCTCGAAGATTCCTCAAGAGAACTGATCGTAGTAAAAAAATAGCAAAAATAGAAATTTAGTTGTCACAACAATACAGCGTTCCATAAATTTGAAGCATTATATTGAAATGATCTTTCTGTTAGCATTAATGCGATTTAATTTGAATATAACTTAAACAATTTATTATCAATTTTATCATATCTTAAATCTTTTGTGTAATTTACTTCTTAATAATGGCTTACCACCCCATGTGGGGTTACGCCGCGTATGATTTTCTAGATCCGCTTAATTGGGGTTGTTCAGTCCCCGTTGTAGGTTTAAATTCTTTCACTTATGTCCCTCCATAATTTCCTATTTTTTGTTTTTTCTTTCCAATTTGCTACTCCTGCACTATTGAGGTCCACCTGTATCTCGTTTTGCCACTTTGAGTTGTGCCTACCGCCTCTCCTACTTCCTCCTGGGTTTCACTGCAATATATTGTAGGCTACGTCATTATTGCTGCTGATTACATCATCATTGCTTTTGTTGCTTTTAAGTATAGTTACTTATTAGCGTGGTAGGTTCTATTTATAACGATTATCTTTTCTTCAATTTCTTTTTTTTGCTTCTATCTCCTGTGTTGTTAATCATGACCCCTAAATATTTATATTTTTTAACTTCTTCAAGTTCATAAGCGGTAATTTTTCTTTTTGGCTTAGGTTCCACAGTCTCATTAGCTTTGTTTCACATACATAAATACATAAATCCATAATAAAGAACTCGCAATTTATGGCCATTATTCTCTCGGGTGATACCCTGCGTGAATAATGGCTATCATAAATTGCTCGATTAATAATATACTATTATGACATTTCATTATTGCTTACACTGTGGAATAATACGTTTTTTATCTTTCCAAACAAATATACCGCAAATGCCGTAGATAAAAAAAAACTGTTTCACTCGGTATGCTTCAGATAGAAGTAGCTAAAACCTGATTGATTCCATATGGTCAATACAATTATTATAGGGTTTATAATTATATATATCCGTAGAATGTTTATATAAAATTATAACAAATCATCCTGAGTTTATTTCAGGATCATTAATATCGTTTATAATTGGTTCCTCAGTGGTTAAATCATATTATAGATGGGAGGCCGTTATAAAAAAAAATATTTTTCGAACTGAAATATACTTTTCTTTTCAATTCGCATTATCACTTGAATTCGTCGTATCATCATGGATACGCTACAAATGATTGCAGACAAAAGGGTGAGTACTTACTGAAATAAAAGTAACTACCTACATAATTTTAAAATGAATCCCAGAACTAATTCAAAGGGATAAATATTTATATTCATTTTAATTTTTTATGTGGTGGAAAAGATTAAGTTCCTTGCTTTCTGTTTTTTTTCTGCTTTTTCAAGTATATTTTCAACGAATTTATTGCACATTGATTCAGTGGTGAATTTAGTCATAGGTACTAGAAGTCCTGGGATAATTTTCAGGGGCGGCACACGTTATAGAGAGTAATAATCAACTATGAAATAAAACAATGAATTTTTGTTTAAATCTTCATTACAATTGAACTATGTTCAATACAACTTCAATACAAGTTGTATTGAACATAGTTCAATTGTAATGAAGATTTAAACAAAAATTCATTGTTTTATTTCATAGTTAAGTATGAATCTTCATCAAGTAAAAGCCTCATCTATTCAAGTAATAATCAATAAAAAGTTTTTGCTTAGACGCCAAAACCTCCCAAAGCTATTAAAAAAAAAAGAGGAAAAGTTGTCAATATTACACGAATAATCCAATGAAAATGTATAAAATAGGTATTTACGCAGATTTAGACAGACTAGATGAATAACCCGCTACACCAGTGGCGTAGCGTAGGTTTCCGCTTCCGGGACCGTTTAGGTGGTAGGTAGTTGTTAGTGACCATTTTCTAAAGACAATCACAATTGCCATAACTTAAAAACAATTAATAAACAACTTCAAATACCGGTGAAGGGGAAGGAATCCGATGATATCGATAACTAAACTTATATTTCTTAAATACCTTAACAAATTTTTTAAAGAAGGAATATTTTTTTTTATAAGCTTACATTTATATTCACTTATAATTTTATTCCACGCCTGTACAATTTAAAAATCACCCTAATCGCTAAGGCGTGAATTTTAAATTGTATCATCCAATAAACAAATTCAAAATTCGCGCCAGGGCACTCCTTCAGCGTTCAAGGTCACCATGGATCAATATTGAGAAGTTCAGATAACCACATTACTGTATGTTGAAGCTTGGCTCCGAATCTACGGATATTTACGAACCAATCTACGGATATTTGATCAGGTGCATGTGGCAGCCTTAATTGTTACTAGCACTTAGGCAGCACATCTCGTCTCGTCCCTATCGCATCGATGCAGTTTCGTTTTGCAAATATCATCGTCGAATCGATTTGAAGATATTTTGTTATTTCCAACTGAAAAAAATCGTGGTGCTTGACGCCTCCTCCTTCCGTATCCGGCTCGGGTCTGTCGCCACTGTTGCCACTCACAATATATTTGTAAGCAACATCTGAATCGATTTTTTCATTCCAAAACAAGGATAGCAATATCGACAGCAAAGGTGGTGGCTGCTTCCAGCAACAGTGCCGTGGATTGTGCGGAAGGGTTAAATTTGAAGTCAACAATATAAACAGCTCAGACAGGGGTTAAAATAATAGTTAGAACATAACTAATTTTAATTTTTGTGATATTTGTTTTTCAGCAAAATCCGAAGATGACTTGTAAGGTAGTGTTAGATACTACTGGAAACTTAAGTCCGGGTGATACAATATATGGAAGAGTTGTATGTACAGTTACATCAAATCAATGTATTAGAGGCAAGTGCACTATTATAAAATTATTATTATCTTTTTCTATTTTGAAATTTATTTTACATTGCAGTAGACAAAGTTGGAAAATAATTAATGCCCGGTTGCACCAACCGACCGTAAAAACAGTCGATACAATAACCGTTGATCGACCGATTAATCGATGATTCTCCGATTTTTCAAAATACCAGTTGCACCAGAAAAAATTACAGTTGATATTTGAACCGACCGTTTAATATGAAGTGAAGTGAGAGTTTACACCATGGAGACTATATACCATGGCTTAAACCTTCATGGTTTAAACTGTAACCCTACATTATACGTACCACTGTCAATGTCATATAAAATATAAAATGGAAGGTAATAATTTAAGAAGGCAGAAATAGAATTGAGAAAAATAAATTGAATTTAAAAATAAGTATTGTTGCTAATTTACTTCAATTGTAATTAATTTATGTAATATAATATGGAGGTACTATTTATTATTATTATTATCATTTATAGGTACAGTTAGCTTAAAATATATTTTTCACTAAGTAAATCGAATTTAAAAAAAAAGTGTTTATCAAATCAGTTCGTAATGCATTCCCATTTCGTTCCAATTCAGCATCTTGATGTTCAACTTTAATTTAGTTTTCAATATGTTGATCCCAATCAATTTCCATTTCTATTGCTAAATTATGTAATACAGCTGGGCTAATGATTACCCTTAATACATTTTCAACCCTTATTTGCATTCCCACAGATAAAACAGGAAAGTCTTTTCCAAATTCCGAACAATCTTTCAATACCATTTCTAGTATTGATATGTGAGTTTTGATAATTATTTTGGGATTGTGTTTGCGGGTTACCTAGTGGTGTCATTAAGTGGTTTGTGCACATGTACCCTCCATCGCCAATCAAATAACTGCTGGGAAATTCATTATTGTATAAACAGTACTATCATGTACAGATCCCAGATATCTTGCTACTATATCTCGAATCTTCAATTTCATATCACCAATCACTTGCATATTGATGGTAAACCAGCCCTTACGATTTCTATAAACCTCTGCATTCCCACCACCTGGCGACAAAATCTTAATATAGGAGCAGTCAATTGCTCTGACAACACGTGGAAATGTAGCAACAATATAAAATTGCTGTTTTATTGCCCCAATTTCTTCATTTGATCTAGGCATTCCAATGAAGCGATCAATTAATACAGCTATGTAGTGCTCTACTCGATGCACTATTCTACACACTGTACTTTTATGTATGTTAATATGATCACCGAGCACTTCTTGAAATGAACCTATGGCATAGTACCTTAACGTTATTAAATTGATTGAGTCACTTTATTATTCTTTTTGAATCGTATTAAATCTTCTCCAATAATTTGCAATAGTTGGTTGACTGTTTCTTTACAGAAACGATATCTTGCTTTAAATTGTTGAATACATTAAATGGATCACATCTCGGTCTTACTTGTCTTATTTCTGAAAGAAGTTCCATTATGCGGTTGAACTTTTCGTCAGATGAAGAAGATGAAGACGTATCCATAACTGTTTTTGTGTAATGTGTAACAATGTAATATTCCGTAATGGTTTAATCGCACCACCACCACTTATAAATAATACTAAAAAGATTGCCGAATCCCTTTAAACTTCACATCAAACAAATGTCATTAGTGAGGTTATTACACTCAAAAACGGTCCGTATTTGCAATTATCGCCCGAAATCGGTCGGTTAATTCTGTCCGTAAAATCAATCGATTCACGGACAGTTTTTGGATGGTGCAACACGAAAGCTATGATTTACGGTCGATCGGCCGATTCAACGGACTGTTTTATAGCTGGTGCAACCGGGCATAAGTTTTTTTTTAAAATTTGACAAATAATGTTCTTTTTTTTTGTATATTTTTAGAAATCAGATGTAAGCTAACTGGAAAAGAACATACTGTCATTCAATCAGCTAAGGATAGATTCGAGGCCCACAACGAATTTTTGGTTATCAAAATGACATTAATAGGGGAAGGTAAATATGTAAAAATGTCATTTTTTATTGGTAGTAGTATTGGAAGATATAGAATTGTTTATTTTTACTTGTTATTAGACCCGGCTGGAAAGGTCGACCTAACAATGCAAATAGTCAGTTGACTATTGAATTTTAAAGAAAACTATGGGATTAGCAAGACGCACCTGTCAGATAGCCAGGCTGCACTTAAAGCACTGAGCCCGAACAGGATCAAATCTAAGCTGGTACTTAACTGTCTACAATCCCTTGAAATACTAGGCAAGGAGAACAGTCATTTTGACCTGGGTGCCGGGGCATCAAGGAGTGGAGGGCAACGAGAAGGCCGACACTCTGGCAAAAAAGGGATGAGAGTCTCTATTTATCGGACCTGAATCATTTTTTGGCATTGTGGAAAGTACTGCTTGATCCTCTCCGCCATATCTGGGCGGAGAGGAAAACCTTCACGTACTGGGCAGACATACCGGGGCTCTCTCGCTCGAATGCGTTCATATACAACCCTTCGACTACAAAAAATAAGCAGATCCTGGAATGGAGTAGAACAAACCTACACATTCTGTCGGGACTACTTACAGGACATTGTCGACTACATTACCACCTAAAGAAGATGAGTCTGGTTCAAACCTCGGATTGTCGATTCTGTAATTTGGAGGACGAAACTATGGAGCACATATGCTTATGCCCAGCATTGGGCAGGGTAAGGTATAACATATTCGCATTTAGTACCTTAGAGCCGAACGACTTCAAAAAAGTATCACCGAACACAACCGTGGACTTCGTCAGAAGCATAGGCTTGTAGAGTGAATTGTAATCCCTAGGGGTGAGCCTAGGGGGTCGCAGTGAAGGTTGCGAGAAGGCCCCACTCATATAGAACTTAACCTTACCAAGACGTATAATCGCGCTATAGTTTTATTGCTTGCACTGAAATAATTGCCCTTTTTGTATAACGGTAATTAAATATATTGGGGAATCAATTATTTCAAATGTTATCTATATGGTGCACCTAGATTTCTAATGAACCTCAAACCACTTCCACACTTACTTTAAATGACGGACGACACATACAACTCTGATGCATACATTTTTCTAAAGATTTAATTTGTTTTTTTTTAGTTTCGCTGGAACCGCGTCAGCACGAGTACCCTTTTTGCTTCACTCTACCTAAGAATATTCCTAGTGCACTGGAAACGGAATTTGGATGCATTAAATACTGTATCAAGGCAACTGTCGATATTCCTTACTCATTGGATTACATCGATGAAATCATTTTACCGGTTAAAGTGCTTATAGACCTAAACAGTATACAAGAAGAATTACAATTGGTAAGATTATTTCCGTTTTCAATGTATTATATTCATACAATACCTACATAAAAAGATTCGAAACCAAGAGAAAAAAAACACAATAAAAGCAGTGGTGTGTAAAGCAATAAATCATTTCTAGTCTTGACCTACCCACAAGTGAACAATTTATTCTCATTGGTGCAATGTAGCTTCCGATTGGTCTAAGAAAAATGTACTTGAATTGTTAGTCCACACGGACTGTTAACTTCCCAGGGTGGTTTTAGTTAGATGTTACTGTGATTGAGATGTTGTTTTATTGACTAAAACTACTTTGTTGGTAATAACAAAAATTATGGCTTTTTGGCGACCATATTGTTATAGGCTCCGAACAATGAATTCTGCTTGATTCCATGTCGCAGTGAATATAATAAGTTGTTCGATTGTGGTATGTATTAAACATGAATATATTATTGTTAAAAATGTTTTACCAAAAGTTCTGAAATTTCTAAAAGTGGAGAGTAGTGATTTGAGACAATAGACAAAAAAAAATTAGCATGTTCTCTAGTCGCGATCTACGCAAAAAATGTGCAGGCAACTCAAACAGAAAAATAATGAGTCAAAGCATGGATCTAATGAAAAAATACATAGATTAGCAAAACTTTCAGAAAGATCCATGATTACAGTTATCAGTAAAAATGCTATTCACCGGAAAAAGAGAGTTCAGAAATCGGTAGAGCGTTGGGATCCCACAATAAAGAAAAATTTGTATGAAACCGGTTCTGCTTCAGCTTACATATTTCTTTATCTCGCCGACAAATTGTGAAACTCACAACTATACAGTATGCCGTTAAGTGACGACTAATCGCTGCCCCGCTATAGAATCGTTGCGAGCGCTGAAATAGTTGCCCCTTTTGTACACATGCAGTGGTACAGCGAAAATGAAAAAATTAATAACGGTTAATTATTCAAGATATTCTGCCATCTCATTTCTAGTCGGTAATATGGGTACATTTTGTTACATTTGGACTACAGTTTCATTACATATTAATAAAATATATATTTTTGTTATGAAATGAATGCTACTAGAGAGTTTTTTTTTTATTACAGGAACCTATCTCCTCAAATAATGAAAAGACTGTATGCTGTTTGTGCTGTGCTGGCGGCGAAATTAGTATGAATTTAAAATTGGAAAAGAACGTTTTCATTTTAGGTGAAGTAGCAAATGTACAAATAGAAGTGAATAATTTAAGCAGAGTTAATATAGAACAGATCATGGTTACGTTAACGAGGGTAAGAATATTTGTACCTACGTATTAATACTCTGTCATTATTCAATGATTCAAAAACCAAAGCCTATTATTGTTATAAATGAAATAAACTATCTCTAATTAATTCCACTATTTAATGAATAAATTATGTATATTATGAAACGATATTAATAACTATTTAGTTACATTTGATGTGATGCCTACCTGATGTTTAATATTTTGGGAGATATTCTGGATATCCCCAACTCCACCGGAGGTGCGATATATTGAGTCAATCACGAGATAGGTCACTATTTGGTCTAGCCAAAATATTGGACATCTTGTAGGCATCACAACAAATGTAGCTTCTGTCATTCTGACGATGAATTAGAAATAACTATCAATAAGTATCTTATAATTTTCATAATTTTTCCATTAAATACGCCGAAATCGGTCTGCAAGTGATATTATTCCTTCTAATTATAAACCAGAATGGTTGGTTCTATATTTAATATATACCAACCCCGTTTATCTTGGAAGTGTAATTCATTGTCTGGCGGGGCATATTGCCCGAGAAGTAGATGTTGCTTCCTGGTGAACGGTCTATCCTTTGGAAATTAATTTTCTAATTTGTAAAGCGTTTTAATAGTTTTACACTATTATTTTGACGTCTAGAAACAGTTAGATTTATCTATAATGTTGATATGAGTACCTAAATTACACAAAGTAAGGGTCCAAACAGTAAATTCGAACCAAAGCTTGATCCATTATTATTAATAATTTACAACCAGTGTTTGCTGAAAATTACTAAATGATATATGCTTTATTTCATCTTCTATTTTCAGATTTGGAATTATAAATCAGAGGGAAGGAAAGAGAGAATTAAAGAAACTATAGCCAGTGAAACTGATTCGGGAGTTGGCGCACACGCCCAAAGAACATATCAAATACAATTCCAAATTCCCCACGAAATTTCTATACACAACTTAGTCAAGTGTGTTTTAATTAAAGAAACTTTTCGTTTGCGAGTGAGTTATGTTTAAATTTTGTGGATTTAAGTCACATTTCCTTCTGCCTTTTTGGAATTATTCGAACATATTTTCATCCCCTTCACTTTCTGCCTCTTTTCACACTTGATCCATTAAAATATAAGATACCAAAAGTTGTATTTTAAAACGATTTTTAGGCAGAAATTCTACTACCTCTGGCTCATAGGGATTTGGCGGTGGATACAAAAATAAAATTAGGCCATATTCCTTTGGCACAATTTACAAATAAAGGTGGGTATGTTACTATATCAATTATAAGAATATTAAATATCAATATTAGAGTATATATTTAGAGCCAAAAGTCTCTTCACTGTGAACTTCGCAGAGGTTCACTTATCATTCTTCTCTACTAGATCTGATTATATCAAGTAATATAAGTCAGCTCCTCTTTGTCCTAAAAATGCTCTTCTAATATCGAAAGCCTTAACCTTGTCAAACCTGTTCAGTAGCATATTACATTTGCTGGGGTTTCCTTATCTTCTTGACAAAAGTTATATATAATTATGTCTGTGGATTCGACTTCACTAATATTTTGGTTGAGCTGTCAATGTTCCATACTATAGTACTAGTTGATCTTTCTACAAGTAATTATTTTGTTTACCTCGTTGAAAAGCTTTGACCTACTTTAATATTTCGTGAAGATCACTTTAGAATTGATCATGAACAGGACAATTTGGAAACATATGCGAAGATGGAAATGCTAAGTGAAAGTGGATTAAATAGAACTCCGGGACATTCCATTGAACACATCCACGGACACTGAACTCTCGGTGACTTGAAGATACTTGAATCAATTTTAGTAGGTCGCGTCTAGTTTAAACAATAGTCCCTTATGAGGTACTCGGTGGATCGCTTTTGGAAAATTTGGGTTCACAACGTCTATTGGCTACTTTTTGTCACTTACGCAAATGGCTGGATACAAAGCCATGCTAAGAAGACGGAATCCTGCTGTGTCGTGATAAAGTTCATGATACACTCGCTGTCGTAATGTAAAAAGTTTAACCTACAGGCCGTGAATATGACTTTCAAAAAGGAGTGCTCCAATTAATAAGGTTTTACAAAAGATATGGAATTGAACGTATTTTTAGGCCAGCGGTTTTGAAAGTATGTATTCTCTCTATTAAAATCGTCAAAAATTATATTATATTTATCTATTCTGGACAAACTTTCTTGTAGATATTCTTTTTGGAAATTATTTTGGGACAATAAACCACAGTCTTTAATTTAAAGATAGGGAGTGCTGCAAGTCAGGTATTTGCAAACATGTTTGGGAAGAAGCGCATCATATTCAATGGGATTCGGCGCACAAACCTGGATTTTGTTTATAAACTGAATAAATCACATAGCAATGAACTAACTAACTAACCTAACCTAACTTGGTTGAAATAATAGCTATTTGTATAACAAGGGGGCAAAATGCTACTTTTCCTCCCGAGGATGAAGTTTACAGTAATCATTCAAGGGAGGAAAAGACACTTTACTCCCATGTTATCCATATTATTTTTCCGCCTCCCTCAAATAACAACATTTTTAAATAATTTATTTATGAAACAAATAAACAAACTAAAACTATGAAGTAGGTACAGTATAACTTATAGATACATTATAGCGTAACACACTTTGAAACTGTTAATCTGTCAATGGACCATAGCATACTATATAATATTTCTGTCCTAAATTCGAAAACCGGATGTATCTATGAATTGAAGTCAAATTGTTAATGTAAAAATCGTTAAATTAAAATAAATTCACTGATTTCTACCATTTTGCAAAATACAGGGTGTTCTATGAATAAACGGTAAAATATATACTTATATAATATTATATAGTATAGGTCGTATATACTTATATAATATTATATAGTATAGGTCGTCAATGCCTCCCTAGGGAGTAAAAGTACTTTTCCTCCCTAGGGCGGAAAAGTACGACTTTGCTCCCTATAATGAGGCCAGGAAATGTATACTTTGAATAGAGGTAGGCGGAAAAATATTTTTTCTACTATCACTATCGAAAGTCGTCTTTTGTGCCTTGATTAGCAACTGCAAAGTTGATGTTTTCCGCGAGCTGTCATAATTTGACATTATTGGCGCTCTTAAGCAGAAAGTAACTTTGAAGCACGCCTAATTTTCCGCGAGTTGTCATAATTTGACGTTATTGGCGCTCTAGGCAGAAAGTAACTTTGGCGCACGCCTAATTTTATTTATAGATAAAAGAGAGCTAGTAGTTAATTTTGTTGTGATGGTAGAAAAAATCTTGTGTGTATCTACAGCAGAAAGTCTTTTGGTAGTTTCGATAGACTGCCGTTTCCACTACCAAAGTACTACTTTCTGCTCTTGATACACAAATAACTATTGTTAAAATAGAACAATAAACAAAAAACGCAAAAAAGTGGTAGTTAAGATTGAAGTAATGAATTTATTCATATAAATAAACACAAAACTGACAAAAATGTAGTTGTTAGTTCATCAATAGAGCTGTGTGAAACGGGAGGCAATCTGACCAATCACTGGGTAGCAGAAATGCCCACTTAAATTCAAATCGCTACTCTTAGTTTAAAAACAAGGTATAGTAGACTATAATATTGTTAGAACGTCATACAAAAAATATCTTATTTCATATTTTATCGAAAACATGATCTACTGTGAATGGACCTTAAAATTTTGACAACAAAATTTTTTGTAGTCTTGAAGTTCAAAATATTATTGATTGTCTAGTTGTCGAACTTTTTCATTACCGTCAGATAGGGACCAGAATTCGAGAAAACAAAGACTGTGTTTTAATTTTCCAAAAAAATTAACAAAAAGAATAATGAATACACTTCAAGGAACATACAGAAGATATTTCTTGTAGATACTCAGCCAAACGCTCCACCATATGAAGAAGTTTTAAATGAGTAGCTTATTTAATGTGTTGTGATAATAAAACTTCATGATTTTATTATTTAAATGCTTTATTTTCATCAAGATGTCTGTTTCAAAAAGTGATGTACCTATATAACTTTGCAAATAAATTTTCACTTAAATAACTTGTGTTAATACCCTAGTAATTCGTTCCAATGATGTTAAACCTTTTTTGCCTTTGGCTTGGTTCAAATTCTTCTTCACCAAAATATGGACTTGTATGTATGTATGTATGTATAAGGGAGTGATATTCACTGAGACCTAAAAGATCTATTGTGCCCCCTTCCCAGATAACACACGATCATACAATGGATGTCCAATGGATATCCACATTGGACATAAGGGATATCCATTTGCCACAAAACTGGACATACCATGGATGTCCGTTTCGTACTAAGAATGGATATACCTTGTAAAAATATGGACATTCACCGGACATAATAAATAAACCATGGAGAACTCATGGACTTTTCATGGACCTGAACTTGATACGTTCTGTACATGGACAGGATGGCTCATGGACTTTTCATGGACCTGAACTTGATACGTTCTGTACATGGACAGGATGGCATATGGACATCCCGTGTACTTGTTATGGACGTGAAATATGTATTTTGTCCACGACTATTTGATAATTTTAACATTTTCACTTCACTTCGCATATATTGAAGATTATTCATATTTATACAAATGCCACAATTTATTATTTTGAAATTTTCACCGCAACGGGGATTCGATCCTATGTCTAAAACTCCTTACTTCACCAAGTCAGCGCCTTAAACCACCATGCTATGCATATACATGCAATAGTTTATCAAGCTGTGGTATATATACGAGTAGATCGTTTTATATGCAGTTTTTTATCTAGTGTGTATGATGTATGTCAAAAGCAAAAGTGACGTTTTAAATAATTAAATACTTATTAAATATATAATCTGTTGAATAGCATAAGTAGCAATTAGTAGTTTTTTGTAATAAAGTAAAGTGTTTTAGTTTGACCAAAAATGTATAGGTACCTAGACAGGTAATTAATAGTCGTTGACAAAATATAGTGTTCTACTCGCATATAATGGATATTATTCACTCATCTGCGGCTCACGACATAAACGCACCATCGTGAATAATAGCCATCATTATATGCTTGTTGAATAATATACTATAGGACATGAACTGGAAACATTTAGGACATGAACCGGATATCTTTTGTACAAAAGCTCTCTACACAGTCTAACATCAAATTATTATTTATTTTTATGAAACCACAGATGTTCAGCCTTATTCACTCTTCCTCCTTCCAAATCAGATACAAATAGACATTTTATGTAATGCCATTTCCATTAGCCGCACTAGTCTAAGCTTTTGCTACCTTTAATTTTTTTTTTTTCATTACATGAAACTAAAAATATAATAGGTACTCATTATACGAGTGTAAAAATTAATCGAGTAGCTGATGGAAGGTATAAGTATAAAATATAGCGGACCTAGTACATTTTTAATGAGTGTATATTTCGATTCGACCAAAGGATGAATAATGGATGTCCAATGGACGTCCATCACTCAAATAAATATTCACGTCCAGTTGTGAACGAGAACTGAAGGTCCAGTGAATGCCCCCAAACGGATATCCATTGTACTAGTAGTAAATGGACATCCATTGGATGTCCATTCTGTGTCCATGTCCATATGGACCAATCGTGGACATTATATGGATATCCTGTTACTGGGTTACTTTTACTTAGTTCCTGAGGAATATCTCAGAGACTAGTAGCTCTTTTAGTCCTATTTCCGTGAGGAATCTTATGATATCTGCAAGCTTCAACTTGGGTAAATGTCCCTCTTCTATCCAATGATCTCTAGGTGCTGTGCATTCGCAAGAATGTGGATGGAGGTTTCATCTTCCATGCCACAGAATCTACATTCTTCTTCCTCCACTATTTTGAGCTCTTTCAGATGCTCGTTCAGGCGGCAATGTCCCGTTAGGATCCCTGTTAAAACTTTTAGTGCAGTTTTACTTTGACTTATGCATTCATTTGATCTGAATGGGTTGTAGTCACATCAGAATCTTTGATTATCTAAGCCCTTTCAGATCTTTCCAATGGTCATATCTCTATTCTTTGGATTTGCCTATTTCTTCCAATTTTACATTGCTGATACCGCAAAAGGGTTCCGGCCCTCAAAAGAGTCTTTCAGTCCCCCTCTTTGCTAGTACAGTAAGGTTACTATATTGTTCTCGCACAGTTCATTGAGTATTCTTTTGGAACTAATTGGAGTTGAAGCTTGTGTGGTTTGGCATTTCCTGTAACTCAGTGGGTTGTCAAACAGACTTCTTAGAAGAATGTCAATATAATATATATTTTATTTAAAGAATAACAGCCTTATTAATAATAAAGACGATAACACCATACTTACTAATGATTACTAAGAGCGTACTTATAGCATGTTAAAATAATGTTAAATGTATTTATTAATATGTTTTTTCACTAGTTTGATTTTAAAGTCATGCTAGAATAATCTAAATTTATTATTAATAAGGCTGTAAAACTTTAGGAATAACACGTGGCACAGTCAGTAAACTGTCTCTGAATTGTATTAAATAATAATTAAAATGCTAAACGACGGAGGAGTTATGTGTTTTAAGAGCAACAGATTGGTTAGAAAAGCCAGAAAAAAATATACCTTATCTCTTGACAAATTAGAAAAAAGGAAAAATGGGACTCGGAATTCCGTTCATTCGACGGTGCGATAAGAAATTATTTTTATTAATAGAATCATTAAATTTATGTAGGTAAACAGTATGTCCCCACTGTATATATTTTTTGTTAGATTCGACACTTTTATAATTCACTTCGTAAAAAAAAATTTATTTAGAGACATCCATTCGACTGTTCCTCGTAGTATGCTCCGGACTATCTTTTCCATTCTCCGAGGACCGATGCCAAATCGAAAACATCCTTCTGGCGCCTTTTAGACTACCCCAATACATTTTCCTTTTTTGTCGCTCAAACCACATTCTGTTAGATTTGATGTAATAGTTTGGTTTGTGTTATTAAATAAAAACGGATTTGGTGAGTTTTTATAAAAATAATATTTTACAATAAGTTGCATGATTTTAAGTCAGGATTAAATCCACAAAAATTGTTTATATTTTAATTCGGGTTATACTAAAAACACTGATATTTTAAAACTTTGCAACCAAATAACTTAAGGACTGAAAAAAACTCCATTTTAAGGCATATGCATTTTTTTTCTATAGAAATATCAACAGATTTGCGTTAATAATTATTTATTTTAAGTATTTTAATATCAAATTTCGTTTCATAAAATTATTTCCATTTTTTCTAATGTTAATTAATCTACAATGCTTTCGGAATATTATCTTCTATGATTCGGTAGTGTTCCAACAAAAATTACATTTTTCAATTTCTATTTGACTGCACTTCTAAAAAGTTCGACAACTAGACTATCAATTTGAAATTTAAGACAAAAATTGTGATCAAATCTTCTCGAATTCTATTCTCAGTAGATTGTCTATCTGATATGATTGCGGTAAATAAGTATTTGTGTTGAGCTTACAGTTAACATACCTACTACGGCTTTGACAGTTTTCCTATATTTTCTTATTGGGTATGCCGTAAAAGTTAAGGAATGTCTCTGTCCTGACGAGATTATTTAGAATCCTAAGGATTTCTGTGCCACCTTTATTCAATCAAGTGCAGCTTGGCTGTCGGTGAAGATTGCAACTGAACGGTATTTCTTTTCCTGTCTTTTAATTTATTTAACGCAGTGGTGAAAGTTGTGACTTCCACTTCCTCTTGAAACTTTGTGATGTCCTCATGGTTATTGGAATAGCTATCCTACACCTACTTCTGTCTTGGAGCCGACCGAATAACAGGCTGCCTCATGCAGCAGTTTCTGTAATGTAAACATACATACCTCTATCTCTTCTGCTTTTACGCGGCGTTGTCAGTTATAAATATGTATTAGGTAAACTACTAGTTGACATTTTTTTGTATCGATAACATCACCTTAACGATTGTTTAATATCAATAGCTATTTATATTATTAGAAATATTATATCGCAAACATTCCAGTTCCAGAAAATTTTGCAGCTATGTGAAGATATTGACAGAAAAGTAACATGAGCTGCAAAATAATATTAGATACGCCAGGCATCTTGAGTCCGGGAAGTACTATGTACGGTCGAGTTGTTTGCACATTAATATCCAACTTGAATATCAGAGGTGAGCTTTTTATTTATTCGATTTCTGTTTATCTGTAATTACTGTTTGTGATATATTTCTTACTCCTTCAGAAAATATTAAGGGTATTGTTCACCCACGTATAATTGTCAGTAAAATTAATTTGCACCGTTTCACAATTTGTCGGCGAAGTATAGAAATCTGTAAGCAAAACCGGTTTAATACAGATTTTTCATTATTGCAGGATCTCGACGCACTAGCGATTTCTGTACTCTCTTTTTCCGATGAATAGCAGTTGTTTTACAGATAACTGTAATAAATAATGGATTTTTTTTAAAACTTCTGTTAATTATGTATTCTTTTAGCAGCTCAATGCTTTGACCTAGTATTTTCTTGTTTCAGTTGCCTGTACATATTTTGTATCATGTTTTACGTAGATAGCGACTACAACATACCAAATTTTTTTCTGTCTATAGTCTCAAATCCCTACTCTCCACTTTCAGAAATTTCAAATCTTTTGGTAAAAAATGTTAACAATAATATATTCATGTTCTATACATACAACAATCAAACAACTTATTATATTCACTGCGACATGGAATCCAGCAGAATAAATAAATAAACTGTTTATGTTGACATATGATAATACGTCTGTTTGCTCTTCCATTATATTCATTGTTCGGAACCTATAACAATATCTTCCTCTTCAAATGGTTGCCAAATGCAATAATTTCAATTATTACCAACAAAATAGTTTTAGTTAATAAAACAAAATCTCAATCACAGCAATATGTAAAAACACAATGTCTCGTGAATAACAGAAATGAACTAAACCGACTCTGGGACGTTCAAAATCAATGTGGACTAACCATTAAAGTAAATTTCGCATAGACCAGACCAATCGGAAGCTACATTGCACCAATCAGAATCAAAGGTTCGCTTGTGGGTAGGTCAAGACTCGAAATGATTTATGGCTTTTTTTATCTTTTCGGCTTTTTAATAAACAAAGGGACCTTGTCACATACTGTTATTTTATTGTGAAACAGTGCAAACTATTTTTACTCACAACTATACCTAACTAGACCCTGATTTATTTGTGTGTGAGAAGAGAACCCGCCCCCCTAGCTCGCAATAGACAGCAGCTGAATGCATCAATTTTTCTAGAGCAAATTAAAAGCCGTAGAACGACAACAAAATCTCACTAGGATTACGACAAAGGACTACTACGGCGATTTATAATAAATAAAAAAAAATCCCTACTTTACGCATACATACATAATTCTTTCAAGATTGTGATTACAAGGGATTTCAAGGAAGTGTAAGGAAAGTAATAAAATTACTGTGGAGCGAATCAAAAATCGAAAATTCTTCATCTCAGAATAACCGCATTAAATTATTTACATCTTTGTAGTACTCATTATTTAATTGCATTAATATATTTTTTGGCAGAGATACGATGCAAACTGAAAGGAACAGAAGAAACGAGAATAAGGCGAGGAAAAAATACTTATATCGGAGAAAATGAATTTCTTAATTTAAAAGTAAGACTTCTAGGCGAAAGTAAGTATCATTTCAAACCATTTACATCTGAAATAATTTTAATTTCGTGGTACAATTGTTAAAAACAAAAATTAAGACATTAGTAGTACTTTTTAAAGTTGGTACACAATATAACCGCACCGTGCTCGATGTTTTCAAATGATGTGCTCGTCTATTCCGGGTCCGCAGCTATACGTAGCTCGTCAAACTATAGCCTCGCGATTAAAATTACTTATACTACGGAATAACCTTCACATATAAAAGGGACAGTTCTATTGCAAATTAACAAAATCTATAGAGGTGAAACGAAAGAGTACAGAGGAAATATTTCAGAGATTATTAGCAAAATCACAAATTCAATACTTATTTAATTATGCCACCTTTCACATAGCAACGATAAACAACAAAATAACAGTATCGGCACCTAATAATGAAGACTGTTTTCTAATAAGAACGAAGGTGTAGCTACTGTGTTAACCGAAAGTTTTTTTTAGGCAACTTACAATCTGGTGTGTACGAATATCCATTCTATTTTCCACTTCCGCTGGATCTTCCAAGTTCCTTTAATGGTGAATTTGGTAGTATCAGCTACCTTATCAAAGCTGCAGTTGATATACCTTTCTCCTTTGATTACAAAGATAAATTCACGTTTGTTGTGACGGTACTAACAGATTTCAATAAAATTAGACGGAATCTACGATTGGTAAGTCAACATTATTTGTATTTTTCATGTCTCTTTGGAAAGCACAACGGATAAAAAAGTTCATTCTAAAAACTAGAATTTTTGGATGAAGAATTCAAATAAAAAAATACTTCGTCAAACTTTAACTAATCAATAAAAACCGCAGAGACACGAAATTCTCGTTTAGGAACTTTATTTCTTCTACTCCATATCGATCAATTTTAGGTTATAGAATCGTACAATTCTTGAAAGCTTTATAAACCTTATTTTTCATTTAATTCGATTTGTTTTAGACGCCGATCGCCTACCAAAGTGAAAAAAATCTCTGCTGTTGGTGTTGCGCCAGTGAAGCTATTACCATAAACCTATGTTTAAATAAAAACGCGTTTATTTTGGGAGAATTAGCAAAAGTTACTGTGGAAGTTACCAACTTGTCGAATAAAAACGTTGAAGAATTGGTTCTTAGTTTGATAAGAGTAAGTGGTTTCAATAATTCGTAAGCGTTTAAGGTTTTTAGGACAGAAATAAACGTATTACGCACACAGATTGACGAGCGGATATTTTACGCGGACAATTATAAAATAATCCATAATTTTTTCCAGTGACAATTTAATTCATGTATAAAAAATCGCATATGCCACAGTGCAATTGTCACTTTGACAGCGGAAGTACTTTAAAGATTATAAAAGAATTTTTAATCCGTTCACGAACATACAGTTTAAGAAAGCGAGAAATGCACGCTACACAAAACGCAAAATTTTACAAGCAATCCCAGAAAAAAGGAAGGTGAGTTCTGATCCTCTAACAAAACGAGAAATTTCTGAAATGGCACTGTCCTGGAGTGAAGAAGAACCTGTAGGCCTCCGAAGAAAATTTTATCACATTGCTGCGCATGAATTGGCTTGGAGAGGTGGAGAAGCAGCAAAGTGTAAGGTATTCTATTTTAAAATCGAGAAGACAACAATGGAAGAGTTGAATATAACCCAGTATTTACGAAGATAGCACAAGGGGGAAATCAGAAGTTGGCCGACAGTAAATGGTTGGTAGCAAACACTGCAGAAGATTGTGTATGTGCAGTAAGATTGTTTAAACAAATTATGGAAAGACGGGGAAATCATATCACATGTGAAAATTTTTTTTAACTCCAAATCCTTTCAGCAAAAAACAAATTCGAAAGGATGGTATAAGAATTCTCCTATTGGGATCAACGAAATATCTAAATGGACCAAATCTTCTGCGAAAAATATTGGACTTGATATAATAAAGCGGGTGAAAATTACGAACCATTCTAATCGAGCTGCCGCCGTAACTGAATTGTCCAGGAGTGGTATAGGTGAACAAAAACTTACGGGACATAGCAACCCATCGTCATTAAAACCGTACCTTCAGTTGAATGAAGAACATCACAGAGAAATCATTGGTTCCATTTGTACTACCATCCAGGAAACAGTTACTACCACCGCTCAAAATACTAGCATGCAGAAAAATATTAACAAAAGACACAAAAGATCTGAAAATCAAGCTATTTTTAATAATTGTGTTTTTAACAATAGGGAACTTGCCCATTTTTTTTTTATTCTACTAAAATGTGTGTTTATATATGAAAACACATTATACCAAATATCAGTCCTTAAATCGCAATACTTATTTCACAGTAAATAATTAAAGTTGGAATCGCCACCGGGTGTATTCAAACGAAGAAAAATGCGCGGCAGCGGCTGTGACGTCACACCGCACCTCGCGCATCGGTAACCGCAGAAACAGCCATTTGAAGCATTATTGATTTTTTATCGAATTCGAATCGTTAGCGTCAGTTCCTCAGTTTTTAAGTGTTGTTTGAATTGTCTGTTCACAATCGCCCGACTCGAAAAGTGCGGTCTGACGTCACAACCAATGGCAGCGCGTTTTAAGAGCAGTTCAAATTATTCAAATTTTAACCCTTTATTTCTCAGGTAATTTAATCGTTATTGGAATTTTTCTTTTTCTACGAAGTTCCTTATGATAATATCTTACGATTTTAATTGTTTTTAAATGATTTTATTTTTTTGGCAAGTTCCCTATTGTACTTTTCCGTTAAATTAAATAAACTAATTTACATCTCATTTTTTAATGTATTGATTTACATATTCATTAAATTATCTCACCGAATTACACTCTAGCTTTTTTTTTGAGTCGAAGTAAACGACATTTTTATAATTCGCCATAAGGTAATTCAACTCAAAAAACTGCTAGAAAAAATTACTCGTCCTACGGACTCGTAATTTTTTCAAAGGCAGTTTTTTTCGTTAAATTGCCAAGCAACAAAATTCTTATTGATACATGTCAAGTTTACTTCGACAAAAAAAGCTCTCGTGTAATAAAAATATAAAATGAAACAACAAAGCAACACCCAACTGCACCTTTTATGGTGTGTTGTATCTCACACCTAAACTCGGTTTAATTATAACTGATGTTTAGACTGTGACATATTGATTTATTTATTATCATTAATTACATCAGTCTAAACATCAGTTATAATTAAACCGAGTTTAGGTGTGAGATACAACGCGTCCTAAAAGTTTAGATTAATTTTCACAAGTACTTTTTTAGCAAACTTATTATCAATGCGAAAGAGATGGAATTATGTATAATAAAACCCGAGAATTGCTAGGATTTCAAACAGCGACAGGAGTTGGTGCACACGGCGAAAGAACTTACACAATAAATTTCCAGATGCCCCATTCAATTTTAATCTATAACTTGGCATCGTGTTACTTAATCAAACAGTTTTTTACTTTACGTGTAAGTAATTCTACTTTAAACTAAACAATGTTTGTTATAAAGCCGTTCAGTAGATATTTTATAAATATCTATACATTCTCACCTTCCTAGAAAGCATCTTATGAGAAACGTTACGGTACTTACTTACCGTTCTGTATCCCTTCAATATCTTTAGTGGTCAATAAAGGTTGTCGCTCACTTGCCCGGCACGCACTGATAAAATTCATGCAAACAAAATTAAATACAATATTTGTCCGGCACGTCAGGGAACCGGAAAATCAGAGCAGCCAGTACTTTTCCGTGAACGCGCCGTGTCGTATTGGAACAAATTAGCATCAGTTACCCTGCTAATAATCAGGAGCATAAGCATCGCAAAAATGTTCATTTATCTTGTTCCAAATCTTCAAATGAATTATGGAAGGATATCCAAGCTGTTTCCGCTTTTGATCAACTGTATGGAATCACTTGCTCTTCCTCTTTCCAGCTGCTGCTAAGGATATTACAACAAGTTTTTCGTCTGGACTGCAACTGTCGTTGTTATCGTACATCTAGCTTTGCTGGAAGACAGCAACCATGGGGACAACAGCTATCAATTATGTGTGACGAATGTATGGGTGAATCCATGGCGAATTTGATGTATGACGCCGGAAACGTGGGCAATGTCAAATTCGACGCTGGTCATCACAAGACAACGTCATACCGTATCAGGCGTTGAGCGACAACCTCAACAGCCAAAAAAAAAAGAATAATGAGTTACGATTTAAACAAAATCAGTATAATCTACATGTTACGGTCAAAGTTATGGATCGGACATTGTGGACAATGCCGGTCATTGTCTTCAATGACCACCACTCCTCGAGCAAAGTAAAGAAAATATAAATCTTATTACAGTTTCCTGTAATATTGTCGTATTTAATAGAGTGAATGTATCAACAGATGTCGAAAGGAATAATTATAAATATTCAACACTCTATGAATTTTTTGAAAAATAATATTTTTCAAAAACAGTGGCCGTTCAACTAATTTGTAGATATACCAACCCCGTTTGACTTAGGGGTGTAATTCAATATCCGGCGGTGCATATTGCACGGGAAGTAGTTGTTGCTCCTTAGTTGAACGGCCACTATTTTTGAAAAATATCATTTTTCAAAAAATTCATAGAGTGTTGAATATTTATAATTATTCCTTTCGACATCTGTTAAAGAAAATATGTTTTCCATCGATATACACTCAAATGTTTATTCGAGCAATCGACCAATACAATAATTGTTCATTCAATTAAGGGACATTAAAGTTAAAAATAATATGTAATAATAAGAACTAATTGCATAATAGGAAAAGATTTGGAAAAGAAAAATGGTTTAAATTATTAAGCAAGCAGCTTCGTTATTGGGATTGTGCTGTACAACGTTAACAAGTAAGCAGGGCTATTTTAAAACTAGATAAGGTTTATGACGAACATTTCATCACTGCGCACAACGAACAGCGGGAGTTATACATAATGACCGGTCATTCTCAACTCTGCCCGGTCAAAGCAATAAGTTTTAAAACGATCAATGGCCTTGTCCAGCCGGTCCGGGCTGCAAACTGGCCGGTTATTGTGCACAATGACCGTATTCATCGCTTTCAACGTAACATAATACATACATTAGAATGGTGATGGATATATTTGATTCATTTTCAGGCCGAAGCAGTTCTACCACTCTGCCATAAGAGTTTGACGGTGGAAACGGACATAAAATTAGGTCACATTCCTCTAAGAGACGATCAAAGTGTTGAAGTAACCACCTTAGAACCAATAGGTGGGTAAAATATAAACTATCCCCCTAGAACCCATGTAATCAACTAGTAAAGGATCCGAACCAAGGTCGTTCTTCACCCACGTGTCAACCAGATGAAAATAATATTTTATTGAATGAAATAAGTTTCTGAACATAATTTGATTAGGCAACCCTTTCAAAAATGGTCATGATTATTGTTAATTAAATTTATAATTTCCGTCACTAAAACCGCATCTAAAACACGGGTTTCACATTCGCAAAACGTCACTTTAAACACTAGTGTTTAAAGTACGAAAAGTCACATCTCGTTTGTCTTTTGTTTCTTAATCACCACATCAAGGGTATTTTCTGTAATTTATATTTAATATTCCGTGATAATATTGTAGTTCTGTCATTTGATTTTTCGATAACACGTCAATCATTGTCTGTGATCTTGTGAATATAATGATAATATAATTAAAATCCTGCGGGCGTAGAACAAGTATATTAAGCAACTAGTGTCAAAAACATATCGTTTCAGAAAACTCGTGACTAAAGTAACGTTTTGACACTTGGTACTTAAACTATTAGCAATTTGACTAGAAAAACTATCACCCTCAAAAGGTGACAGTTTGTCTTAACTATAAGTATAAAACCTGCGCACTCTCTTATAGTAGCACTGTGTCCTTTTCTATAGCTCCGATTTTTCAATTTCAAAGTCTTTCAGTTGTGAGTAAAATTAGTTTGCACCGGTTCAACATTTGACTGCGGGTTAAATAAATCTGTAAGCAAAAGCGGTTTCAGACAAATTTTTCATTATTGCATCATCCCGACACACTAGCGATATCTGTACTCTCTTTTTCCGATGAATAGCAGTTTTACATATAACTGTAATAACGGATTTTTTTTAAACTTTTGTCAATTTTCTTGTTTCTGAACACATTTTGTATCATTTTTTGCGTAGATGGCGACTAGAACATACCAAATTTCTTTCTGTCTATTGTCTCAAATCCCTACTCTCCACTTTCAGATATTTCAAAACCTTTGGTAAGAAATTTTAACAATAAAATATTCATGTTTTATACACACAACAATCAAACAAATTATTATATTCACTGCGACATGGAATCAATCAGAATAAACAAATAAACTTTTACATTGTTTAATACGTCTGTTTACTCTTCTAGTATATTCATTGTTCGGAGCCTAAAAAGCCATAATTTTGATTATCACCAACATAGCTAATCGTTTTTGTCAATAAAACAAAATCTCAATAACAGTAACCTCTAAGAACACAATATGTCGTAAATAACAGAAAATAACTAAATCCACCATGGGTCATTAACAGTCCATGTGGACTAACAATTCAAGTAAATTTTTCATAGACTAATCGGAAGCTACATTGCACCATTATTGTGCACTGTTATTTTATTGTGACATAGTGCAAACTAATTCTACTCACATCTATACAACTACTATCTATGACCAAATTTTCTCAAGCAACCTTATACTACGTTATTTGTCATAGAATTATATCTAATTTAAAACTGTAGTCTCATCTGGATGACATGTCGGTGAACCTTCGCTCGGATCTTAGTCTATACTATTTACCTTCAAATGATGAGTACGACACTTTTTTTATTTGGTAAAAATCTTGGATTGCTTTTCAAAGTAAAAAACCCAGACATTGTTAATTGCAGTTTAAATAATGAAAAACGTCAAAACTCACGTTACACATAATTTATTCATAGATATGGATATTTGATTAATGTTTTTCTTTTAAATAATTTTGGTGTGAAATATTTTTATAAAGTCGCCCAAGTGAATTCATTTTTAAAGGAAATTCAAGCACTATGGATATTACAAGTGATAATTTTTGAATTTTAGTGATGGAAAATGTGGACACGTCATCAGTACCTCCAAGATACAGTGCACTATTCCACTAAAATAAACGCTTTTTGTTGTGGTTTGTACTTTGCGAAATTTACAGGGTACTTCAAGAACAAATACCCACTTTACATCATTCTTATTATAGATATCTGAATATATATGTTTTAAATAAAATACTATATCTATTTTTTTATTATTATTATCATTGAATGGTTTCATTTAGGTACAATACTAAAGATGGGTGGTTTTGCTTGGCAAAAAAATTATACAGTGCGTCCATAAAGTAACGCATGAATTCATTATTAGCAAAATAAACAGTAGCATCGAAAAATCCCAAAACAATTCGATTTTTAATTTTATTTCACAATTTCTCAACAGATTATCATACAGGCTGGTAACCGGTACATGATTATCCAAATATATACATTCTCCTTGAAATTATTGTAATCGGATTTTCCGTTTAGAAGTTACAACTGGTATAAAAATGCCCTACGCTTCGGCGTCAACAACAAGAGCAGGAGTAGATCGCCTCCAAAAACAATTTGGCAACTGGTTTCTTCGTTGACATCGTTGATTTTCATTTTTCTACATAATATATGACTGGAATGTACCATATAAGGATAAGGATGATTCACAGGCACAGTTCAAGCTACACCTTGGGCTCATAGGTAGAAATAATTCGTGACAATTACCATCAAGTATTTATTTTCCATTTTTTTTTTTAATAAAGCCATTATAACTTCATATTTTTCAATGTTTGTTTGGAAATGTCTGTTTGGTGCTAAAAATACTAAAAATATCTCGGCGAAACAATAAAAACAATCGTGTATAAACAAAAATATTAAATTTAGATAAATTGAATGCAAGTTAGAGTTTTTTCTAAAATAAGACATTAACGTACCTACCGGGTAATTGATTAAGAGCGATTACATCTTACCGGGTATCTACTGAGCATCCTTCGGAAAACAAAATTGGCCAAGAAAAGGTGTAATTTTACCGCAATGGTGTGTAATTACCAATGCTAACATGAAACTCCCAGTTTTCTATTCAAAAGACGAAGCAAAAGTATAAGTTACAGACCATTTCTTTTTACAAATAATTTTTGTAGTATACGCCACTGCTACTCCTACAGATCATCATGTTCTGGTCCCGAGTTTATTGTTGATCCCATTATTTTCGGTTTTTTATTTTTAGTATCAGTTTTCTGCAAGGATTTGTAACTAACTGATCATTTGTGTTGTTAAGGTGAATTGAAAAATAAACTGTAAGTAACATAGTCAATACACTAAAAATTATTATATTGTAGTTTCATTTGCCTGCTATTAAAAAAAACTAAAAACTTATTTACCTCACAAAAGTTGCTTTGCATGCGTATATGAGTACCACTCCCACAATTGCGATGGAAGTTCCGTTGAGGCTACGACAACCATACATTTTTATTCAAAGCGAAACAATATCTATTTTGGTCAAAGCCAAAAACACATGAACCCAATGCTGAATATCCAAACCTAAAAGCGGATGACTCAATGTAGCAGCCGCCCATTTACGCAACAGCCTCAAGAAATAACTTTAATCATAAGTTCCGAATACCTATGCAGGAAGGAAAGATTAAAAGAAAGGTGTACCCATACAAGCAGAGGTGGCAGCCTGGTATAGGGTCGGCCTCAAGGCAAGAGTAGGTGGACGAGTTGGAATTGCAGGAGGATAACTATACCAATAACACAACTTTCCACTTAGAAGTGAAGACGATATAAAAAGTAAGGAAAAAACATTCTTTTCAGTTCACATCTTCACAGGAAGCCAAGCTGTACTGATGGGGTAACGTACATAATATGTAAACGTTGCAAAGCCATAGAAGCCTGTGTACCAGAGCACATGGGCTATAGGAGCAACGAAAATGCGAATGAAATAGCCAGACTATTTGCATTAACAAACATATTTTTCAGATACCTTCGCACCAACTCCAAATCCTCCACAGTAAATTTCAGAGGACATCCCAATATGCCACAATTGCCTAGAACTACTTCTCGCACACCATTACTAGAGCCCCGCCATATAACTTCTTCATCACATGTATTAAACTACGACAGATATCGACAAACAGGACTTGAATCTCCTTCAAGACGTTCACAAAGTACTGAATCCAGAAGATCACTCCCAGCCACGATATATCCTCCTTGTCATAATTTAATGCCTTCTCCACAGTTGAAAAATGTCCCCAATTCTATAATGCATTTATCGCCAGAGTACTCTAGCCAATCAACAAACGAAGATTTTGGGATGTATCCCAGATATCCTTCTTCTATCCCTACACTATTTTCTGAATATCCTCCAAGTTCATCTCATGAAAGGCTTTATCCTCCCGAATCGATATATTCCTTACAACATGAGCATTGTCCTGGATACCCACTGTATCCACATGATAACGATATTCAATTAATTGGAAACAGGACGCTACCGTCTAATTACAGGTCCAGAGCTGCGGCAGCTCCAGGTCCTTTAGCTGCGGATGAAAATTATCCTTCACCTAATGGAAGACGTAAGTATTTGAAAAAATGGATTATTATTTTTAAATTTAATTTTTCTGTACGCGTGTGTCACTGAACTCTTCAAAAATCATCTGGTATGATGAAATTGGACGTGTTCAGTTGAGCTCAACTAAGCAACAAACATGTTGAGCATGCTGACAGTCGGCAGCTATAAGTTTCGTCTTTCAAGCTTATTTCTATTATGATAGAAAAATCCACAACGCAACCTGACACATTAATTTGGCATCCTCACCTCAATGCAAGTTAGAAATTAAGCCGAAAAGCTTGTCTGAATCCGTCCAATGAGTTTGCATCGATTCCAAAATGGAACGCAATTCGAATAAAAAATATCAGTTTTAAAATGCAAAAATTGTTGGGGTTACTTTATTCCTTCCAATGCTGGTAATTTTTTCGGTGCAATATTGATTTTTGTGTTTCAGATTTAGCTGAGGCACCACCACCGTCGTATGAGGAAGTTATGAGAGACATTACACGACATAGATCATCATCTATGATAATTAGACGATAATAAAAGTAAACACTCGAATGAATACATTTTAATTTTTATCAAGACTCAATGCAGTGCAGTGTAATGTCTCCTCTTTTATTTGGACAACGATAAAAGTGATGTAAAGTCTGGATATACCTGAAATAATTTCCTTTTGTTTCACCATGTAAATAGGTGAAGTGTATACATCATTAATTGCAACAGCTTAAGCATGTGTTCGTCTCCCCTGACGACTTTTTCATTGATCTGCATATACCGGCATATGCCTAATCAAAGGAAAATGTGAGCAATGCAGACGAACGGGGGCTTTATTTCTGCAATTGATTCTAGACAGACTTTAAAAAATTTTGTATTAATCACAACCTGTGAATCTTTCAGAAAATGATTAAAAAATGGCTTTGTTCATGTTGTTCTGGTAGTAAAATTCACTTAAGAGAAGGGCATTGTGGTCACTGAACACTGAACTAGTAAATAAAATATTTTCTTCTAAAAGTTTTAAAATATCCTCGGAAATATCGAATATTTATGTCCACTTTACATTGACTTTTAGAAATAAAAAAAAAGCACACATAAACACATAATGGTCTCAAACAAACATATAAATGATATTTTTACGTCGATGAAGCAATTAATAGTTAATTAAAATACAATATAAACACAAAACTACACAGAACCTAATGCAATACCGGCCATATTGACAAAAGTAATCACATGGTATGACATCACACGTATCATCCGTAGCGTTCGGAAATCCTCGGGTGGTGGTCGGAAACTGCAATAAAATTTGAATTTTATTTTAAAATTTGGAAGTAATTTCCAATGGAAACTGGTTTATTTCCTATTATTAGTTATTTTTGATATCAACTTTACTATTATAAATTAATATCTAAGCAAAATATGAAATATGCGTGTACCTAATTGAAATCTTGATGATTTTTGGGGTATTGCAAAATTGAAGAAAACGTTAACCGTTGCGCTTGTGATGCCATTTTCCTACTGACATAATTTTTTTAATACTTCATTATGATGTATAATTATATTAATTATATAAACTAATAATTTTTGAATGATTAAATAGCTACCTGCATTTGTTTGTGTTGTTAGAGCTGTAGGATTCTCCAGAATGTATTCACAGGTCCGTACATATTTAAAAAAAATATTATTTTATTAATGATAGATTCGTCAATATTATTTCCAGCAGTGGCGTTGTGCTTCCAGCAACTATATTTTTACTTAACTGAATTACAAAAAATCCTGCGTATAAAGAATATGATTATTGATAATCTCACATAATTCCCGCAATTCACAAAACATCTTAATGTTTAACTAATCATTAAATAAAATATCGAATACTATAGGAAGTCGTTATTATTTAATACAAGTATTTAACGGTTCATTTAAAGTTGAAGATGCTTTGTGAATAAAAATTTTAAAAAATAAGCATAAATATTATATTGATTTTATATAATTATTGCTCTATTAGTTTATGATACTTAACTTTTGTTTTATTAATTTTTATGTGATTATATAGGTATTAATTTTATTATTTATTTAATTTTAATTGTTAATTTATTACAATAATTCTTATCTCAGGTTTTTGGGTTCAATATTCAAACTATTTTTGCAATTCAATTAATTTTCAAATATTTATTTCAACAATTCAATTAAACATAACAAACTTTAACTTTCTAAATTGATTATTATTCTTATTATTTTATTTTTTAAAGAATTGATTTATAATCCAAATACTTAAACAAAATTTCTATTAAATATTAAATCTTCTATTTTATTCCGGTCTAAGCTATATGATAAATTTCGGTGATACTCCAGTCTTCAAAAAGTTATTTTCTATTATTATTATTATTTCCAAATGTTTTTCCAACTATTTGTATAATTTTGGTTTCCAATTTTTACATGATTAATACTCCTATTTTCCAGTACAATATATTTTTTATAAATAATCAATGAGTTATTTTATTTTTCATTTCATTTCTAATTATTCACTCCTGGCAAAAAAATCTCTCTCCCAACTTCCCAAGTAATCATAATCACCATCACTACCCACCTTCAATTTCCATCTTTTTCCCCTGATATATGTAAGTTTAAAAACAATTCTTTTTTTTTTTAAATTAAATTTCATAGATCTATACAATATCTACACAATATACATCCTGTGTCATGCAACAAATAAAAACAATCACCACGCGTTGCGCAGAAAGCCGTTACGGTTTTATTTACATTGCTTGCCGCCTCTTTCTTATGTAATTTCTATTCATAAGCGATCGTTCTGCGAACTTGATAATAATAATTGTTCATCGATTTTCGATTTTCTAATTTCAATATAGAATTTATTTATCCGAAATAAGTATGTATATCGGTTCTTTAGATACCTACAGTCGGTGCTGTAGATACAACAGTATTTAGCCCCATATTTTAGCTCAATATAATCTTAAATTTTTGTAAAACATTTTCACATTATCGTTAGATGGTTACACTAGATCAATCCCTGTAGAAACACACCTGCTTTAGTAAACAAACAATATTACCACCAATCTAGATCAGTATCGCAGTATTTCGTGTGATTCTGAGTGTACAGTAGGCGCCTATCAGTTTAGGTGAGTTCTTATCTTTTTTTAAGTACTGATATTGTCACTAAGTATTGTCATATATTCATAACATCACAACACTACGTTGTCGTAATATATTTACTTGAAAATCGAGTGCTACCAATGAGTTTATTCACTAGAATATACATATTTATTTATAGACATAATACGAATGTTTTTGAAAACGTGTCATGGGCGAGGCATGGTCAATTTAATGCAGTGACTACTGCTCCTACGAAAAGATTCCAAACATAATAACAAACTTTCATCAGCAAAGTTTAAGTTTCACATGGTTTTAATATATACAAGGTGGTTCATTACTAAGATAGAAGTAACAAAAAGTATTTTATAAAAATATAATTCCGTAATTTTTTCTTTTCTATGGAGCAGGATTTCTATGAAAAAAAATTATCAAAAGTGCAGAGAATTGCTCTCTGCACTTTTGACGTAACGTCACTCACCCCATCCACAGTTCATGAAATAAATGGGCGCGTTCAGCCACGCTAGCGCTAGGCAAGCGCTGAGTAAGCAGTGGGCGAATTTGACCGCTAAGTGATAGCGCTAGCTCTAGCGGTCGCCATTTTTTCCAGCGAATTTATTTTCCGCTAAGTTGGTCAGCGGTTCATTATGTCAACCTATGATGTCAACAAAAACAAACAACAATTCTAAATTTTAACCTTTATGATAAAATTTCTGTTATTTAGTTTTTATTAGTGTTTAATAAGGTTTAATTATGGCGGAGAATATTGAACCGTATACAACTGTAGAATTTAATATTGATGGAAAAATATTGCGTAGAAATATACCAACGAATATGGATCGAATATTTGTTACAGAGCAGCATCAAAGCATAGACGTTCAGCCACCTTCAAGCGCTTTCACAGAGCGCCGCTGCTAGCGCTAACTTTGCGCTAGCGTGGCTGAACGCGCCCATAGTTTGATCTTGTTGAATACCAAAAAAAATTGTCTTGTCAATTTTTTATGATGATATATCTTTATTTTCAACGGTTTCTTTTGAGAAAACCACAAACTGTGGCAAAGTTAAGCTTGAACTTTTGGCTTAAATGTACATTTTGGGAATTATTTTTTTTTTTGAGTAAATGTTTGTAAAGTATTTGGTTTGCCGGCAATTTTTTTAATTTAAGTGCGAATAAGATCCTCATTCCATGTCACATTTATTTGTCATCGTTCCAACTCTTTAAAAATAAAATTATAATGAAACTATCTGGATTTATGCATTATGCACTATTTATTTCTTTTTAAATTATATCGAACAACTCAAAACTACAAAAATTGTTCCATCACCGTATTATTCTATATTTGTTTGTTTATATATGTTTGAAACTGAGGAATGATAGTTCCCATGATGTTTATCTCATCCAACGATTATAATAATATCTTTATTAATATGGAATTAGTACATGTATGTTGATATAAAAACTACACTGACGATATCACACCTGTTGTCAATAATAAAGATGTATTCTGCAAAAATTTCTCATAATATTCGAATGGTACATCCTTCGTAACAATACTTGTTAATTAGTTCTCAAATTATATCTTATAAAACACATACATCTCCTTACAAGAAGCTGAAATAATCTATAAAAAACCATCCTTATTGCTCTCAACTGCAATAGTAGTTTCTACAACTTTTGATTATTATAATTGAAGGGCTTTTTGTGAAACAATGACAAGCCTCAAAAAGGTGAAAGTGAGATATTCGACTTTAAATTTTAAAAATAATATATAAAATCCAGTGTTAGAACTTTACTATTATATAAACTTTTATTGTTTTAATTTAGATATGTCGACACATCATGCCCGATGGGACTATAGTTGACAACAATATTGATAAAACTACTTCAAAGTTGAGAAAAAAATAGCCTTTATTTAAAAAAAATGTGGCTTGTTACATTATTCCATTTATAATATATATCCAAAATCTTATTTAATCAACCATCTCGGCGACCTCATCTGCAACATCAGGGCTGACATCCTCACGTGAACTATTGTAGAAGGGATGACACACTGAAGGTATGTAGGGTAATAATGATCTCACATTTTCGAGTTTCTTTTTTGCAATTCGAATGAGCTCAATATACTTCTGTTAAAGCAGATACAGAAAGAACATTTGGACGTCCCTTCTTGCCAACAGTAACGGGGTTGTAGGCACCATTCACAGAATGCTTAACGTAAAATGATTTTTTGTTATCACTCTTGAATAAAAATGAAAAACATTAGAAAAAATCCAAAGATTGCTGGTCATCAGTGCGAGTACTCTTTTTAATGTTCTCTAAGAGTGGTTGTACATTGAGAAAATCTTCCTGTTCCATAACAGTTACACTGAAGGGCTTCTTTTTATTAGATTCTCTTATAACTTTGTGCCACTCCTCAGGAGATTACAAAAGCGGAGCATACTTTCTATGCCGTTTTTCGATGAGAGCAAAATCCCTATCAGAGGGAAGGTGAGTGTCCGCTGACTAAAAAATGGTGTGTAATAGACTTACACTTTTGTTCCTTCACTAGCTGGAACTATAAAGACATCAAAAGCCAGTTTTTGTTTTACCCGTGAAGAAAACGAAATGTTCTACTTCACTACTTTAATCTTGAATGGTAATAATGTGACAAGCCACATTTAGGGAAAAAATTACATGCAATAGTGTGACCACAGGTTTATCGCTCCATCTATTAACGAAGGGCCAAAATAATTTTTTAGTGGCTTGTTATACTATTGCTGTAACCGAGCACAGCACTAACTCTTTTTAAACTCATGTGTGGCTTGTCATAGTTTCACATTAAGCCCTTCAATTCTATTGCTATTAGTTTTGCTTCAACTAGTATGTATGAACCGTTCTGGAATCCTATTGAGCACTGTATAGTGCGCAAACTCGAATTACAGTTGGGCCTTGAACTTGTACAACATTTTCAACGATATGCGTACCTATATCAGTTTCGCCAAGTCTAGTGCCAAGCGCAGAAAGTTAGATTCATGTGTGAATGGCTATTAAAAATCTTCATTCTACTAAATGCAAAGATCTCAAACTTCAGTTTTATCTTACAGAGGAGTTTTGCAATTTCTTAATAATATCTTCAAATTTGATTAAGTTTCTTGGTATCCATATTGACGAAGCCCTTAAATTTTCTGTACATGTAAAAATTACTTCCTTCACCAAACTGGGATTAGGTCTTAGCGGACTTGCCGTGGATTTTAATTACGACTACGCCAAACTGTTTTGTACAGTTCGCAGCGGTCTGGCTCTTATCGTGAACTTTTAAATCAATTAAAAAGATACCACCAGAAGTTCCTTTCAAATTTTTGTTAGGATGAGTGTATTTGATTTTGTAGCACTATTTTAGCTAATTTGAACAAAAATTTAGAAATTAAGTACTCTCCAACAGTAAAAAACAAACCATTTGAACAAAAGAGTGTCTGATACTAACATAGCCCGAGGAAACTTCTTTGATTTCTACCGACATTTTGCTGCTGGTAAAAACTGATCACCAGCCTAGATCAGATGGCTCAAGCAATGTTTTAATTAAAACTATTGTTTCAGCTTTGAACCTTAATTTCCTACAATTGTTATTGTAACTGCTTCCCTTTGTAATTTTCTTTGTATATTTGTATACACAAATGTATAAAAGCCTTTTTTTTAATTTATTTATTTCAAAAATTTCCAGTGATATTTGAAGATGTCCATTCAAATTGTACTAAACAATCCAGGAATTATCGGACCAGGAGATATTGTAACAGGAAACATAATATGCACATTTCATAAGCAAGAACATATTAGAGGTAATTAATAAATAGTACATAGTTTACCAAGTAGGAAAAGCCTAACATTTCTGGACTGGACTGGACTAGACTGTGAAGGTTAGGCGTAAGCCGAGACTTGGCAACACAGAGTCCAGTTCCTACGAGCTAAATATTCTATTTTTCCGTAAATCGTTTAAAATTCGACAGATATTAATTTTGAAAAAATCCCGAATAATTCAATTCTCAAATAAATGGTGCTTTGAAATTCGTGATAAAATTACTTGGGTCACTATGGAAACGTATTAAGTGATGATGAATTTTCCATTTCTGGGACTCATCCACAGCTGGTTGATGCAGTGAATACTGCTTCATTAGAATTATTGCCAAAGAAATCAAGAGAAAAGTACGAATATGTTATCTCTCAGAAAATGTTGTAATGGTATACTTCCTAGACCTTTGTTTGAAGATGAAATCTTCAACACGGTTTTTAGCGACGCGCCTCGTGTCTCTAACAAAGCCGGGGCTGTAATGATCCACTTCCCCGCTAGGTATGTAATCTATTACATCCGGGAATTAGTAAGTAAAATATTAATTTTGTAAAGGCCGCTGAAAAATGTCATTTTTTGTAAAGGACGAGGGATAAATTTCATTTTGTTCATTAAAATATTCAATATTACAGGAATAAAATGTAGATTTCGTGGAGAAGAACAAACACAATGGAATCAAAAAAGAGGAAAACATAATGTACGTTTTACAGGACGAAACACAGTCCTAGCAGCAGATAACAATTTCATCGGTGAAGGTAAGAAATATACATAATATTTGAAATATAATAACAAAATTGACTGGACCCTTGTCAACATTATATTTTCATTTTATTTAAATGTCTAGGTGATGTGACTCCGGGCAGGTATGAATATCCGTTTGCCTTCTCAATACCACTAACTGATGCTCCATCTTCATATACTCACCAATTTGGCACCGTCCGATACTATATTGAAGCTTTAGTCGATCGACCCTTTGCTTTCGATTATAGAAAAGAAGTAACGATACATGTAGTAGTACCCATTTCACTAGTACTGGAACAAAACATGGTAAAAACTTTTTATATTCAATAATTTGTGTACGGCCTAGGAACTAAGCGCTCTGGAAGTTTGGGACAAACGCCAAATATCTTTCAAGCGAATGTTTAGGGAAAGTATTCAATATCAATAAGATATATAGAATGCAAGCGATTAACATTTCCGATACAATCAACTATTAAAACGTTTTCGCGTAATCACTTCAAAAATGGTGTGGAAATACGTAGGAAACTCAAAGCGATAACGAAAACGACACTTTACACTGCAATAGAAGGAAATGAAATAGCAGATGAATTAGCAAAGCTGAAACACTCTTTTGTAGAAGAAATAGTCAAAAGAGAAAATCTGACTACGGGAAAGATCTATTAGGGCTAAGACAATCATAGATACTCCTGGAGAACTACGTCTAGATGAGAACAAATGAGCCAGAGTATCAGGCAGTCCTGCAAAATGAACGCTAGTCTTCCGTTAATATTTTCTGTATCTATTTTACAGTTGATAATTTCGTTTGAAGCACAGCACCGAAGCCACTCATTTTAACGTCTGCAGCTACAATTATTATTTGTCAAACTTTGCATTTTTTTTGTTGAAAACTGATAAACCAATCAGAATTTAAAGACAGCTGGTGTTTTCAGTAGTAATACCCATAGGGTCTTGATAATACCGAGATAATTTTTGGTATTCGTTACGATTATATAACGAATAATCTGGTGTTAAATTTTCAATTTCTTAATCAAATTTCACCACTTGAAATGAAACCAAAGCGCTGCATTTTGAAAAATTAACTGACATTTCATTGAGCTTGCCCCTTACTATGGAAATGATCACAATATGGCAGGAGGCGAAACACCAAAACGATTATATCACGTCGTCAAGGGGTATATTCACTTATCAATACGTCGTAACTAAGGGAAATTCAAGGATTGTATTGGTTCAATAAAACATGAGTTATATAATCGCGATAATACAAGCTATATTTGGTTTCTGATTGGTCAGATTTCGTGAAAATTTCAAGATGGTAGGAATAGTCAAGTAAAATCTTTTTTGCTTCAGCCTACGCTAAGGTACCAAGCGGAAGAAACAGTTGGTTATTTATGCTGTGTTAATGGCTCAGTATCATTGGATCTAATTTTAGAAAGAGATACCTATACTCTAGGAGAGTCGATACATTTTCGAATACAACTAGTTAATAACTCAGATAGTGACGTTGAATGGTTGAAAGTAGAATTATCAAAGGTAAGTTTGTTAATGTTAATAATTATTATTGAGATAAACACAAAAATGTTGCTTTAAATTGTACTAATGCAGGATTGCACCTTTGCTTAACCATCATCCAAGCTTGAGGAATTTCAAGCACATTCCTATGCCATTCACATTCAAGTGAAGACATACGGTATTGTACGTAAGTGTGGCTTCACTAGGTAGAACATGGTGCAATGAAAGATTGGAATTATCAGTAAGCTACACTTTGTTAAGCCTTACATTTGAGCTAAACTGGTGCGTCAAACCCTTTACGGAAGCCTAACTTTTTGACTGACATTTCTACTGGATGTATAGCCAATCCATAGTAGCCCTAAATTTATTCGCTAAAACGCAGCCGGAGCTATTAGCCGAACGCCATCCTCATCACCTTTTGAATTAGGGAACCGCAAGAAGGAATTATTTTCCGCAAAAAATGTTCTATTTTCTATACGCAGCATTGAAATTTGATGCATTTTGTTTCTAATACTTCAATAACCAAAACAAACATTCCGTATCAACTGCTGCTAAGACTATCTGCATTGTTGAAAAAATATAACGAATAACTGAAATTGTGTTAAAGATAATAAAATGGCTTTGTTTCGTGTTCGGTGTTACAGCCTTTTTTTTCCAAGTTCGAGTTTGCTTTGACTATCAATTTGCAGTCTCGACTATAATAAGACAGTTTCGGTGCACACGAACTCCCGTCAGGTTTAATTACTAATATAATACACACGAGTTCCCGTCCGACACTTGCAGGTATCTTAATTTCGCACTCGAATTGCCGTCCAGTTTATTTAATCCGCTACCAGGTAAACTAAATAGTTCTGAAAATTCCAGTAAATGTTAATACTGAATTCTAATGGAAGAGTTGAATAACCTATTGGGGTGGCTAGGGGGTTAGGTTAGTTAGGTTACCATGTAAAATAATAGCGTGTAAGAGTGCCAAATATAAAACACTTATAACTATTTCTTATTTCATACATCTGAAAACGGACCTCCCTTAAAACTTCCACTGTACACTTATTACAATATGCAATAAATACATGGCTGAATATTAGATGATTCAGAGAATTTACCGCAATTACCATAAACACCTCTTGGACAGTTCAGTTTTCACCCTAACGGGAACTCGAGTGACGGCTTAACGTACCCTAATTATGAAACCGGTAGACTGGTTATCCTGACGGGAATTCGTGTGCGTCCGACAGTTTTATCGTCCTTGGTACCTGGATAACTTTTATTGATTTCTTTCAATATGCTAAGATATGGAAAACTTTCAAATAATTTGTAATGGTGAAATTAGTAGATTTGCGTCAGAGATATTTTTTTGTTTTTATTTTCAGAATATTGAATTTACAGCTTTGAAGCCATCAACGAGGTGTAAAATTCAAAATGATTGTATAGCCCAAATCGAGAAAGCTGGTGTTCCGCCGAAAGATCAAAAAACGTATAACATCAGTTTAAACATTCCAGAAACCACTCCGATTTATAATTTTTCCAAATGCATTTTATTCAGACAGTGGTTTACAATAAACGTAAGTGTGAAATTAATTTAGATGAAAAAATATATCATAAATCTTGAGATATGCCACGAATGGTGTCATGAAATAGTATAACATTTCAAAGAAATTCTACAGCGTGCCCACGGATAAGGTGAAATATGTTTAAATATTAGTTTTAGTGAAAAATGTCATTATTGATTAAAATTTGACAATATTTGACAACAATGTTAACTTTTCAACAAAAATAGTATATCTTATTAAGAGTTATGGTATTGGGGAAGTTTCCTACCAGTATATGCAATTGCAAAATTTCACGAAAAATATCCAGATGATCTTAGATGTCGTTAACGAAATTACCCTAGAATTGCTGCGAAATACTTACAAAGAATTTAGAAAGAGAATTGAGAAATGTTTTGAAGCTGGAGGAGGATATATTGAATAGATATTTTTTGTTTACTTAGTGTTTCTTACATGATTATTGTCATTGTCATTGTTGTCAAATATTTATTAAAGAATGACAATTTGAAAATAGAAGTTGACAGTTACTTGGTACATCGTAAACGTCACTCACTAGATTAATACATTATTTTCGAACTATAGTGCAAAAATTCATACGGTTTTCATAAAACTGGCTATAAAATGAGACGGGTTTTGAAAAACTTGAGTTTTATTTCATTTTATGGGGTTCCGGAACTAGCAAAACTTTTTATCAAGAATGACGGTGTGGGATCCCAGCACCATTACCGTACTTGGATACCAATCGATGGTATACAGATGAAAAATTTATCGTATTTTATTATGAAGACATTTGTACTAATAAATTTTTCTCTTTTAAAATGTGTATTGTACTCCCATGATAAAAGAAACTTTTACATTATACAAATGTGTTTTGTCGTACGCTCATGATATATGGACATTTTTGCTAATAAATAAACCCCTTTCTAAGTTTTATCGTACGCCAAGGGTAGATGAAAATATATCGTTTTAATAAATAAAACTAGACTTATTGCTAAAATAATTGTTATGTTAATTATTAGACTTTTACACAAAAATCACCAAAACACAAATATGCCCTCTCCCAAATAAATATCTGTCTACGCCACTGATATATACTGTTTCCCATTTCTAGGTAACAGCTGTGTTACCAATCTTTCAATCAAATTTGGAAATAGAGGTAAGTATAAAAGTGGGAGACGCTCTTTTGGGAACCTCAACTAATGCACAGTCCTCTACAGTTCAATCGGCATCAACTACTAGCGTTATTCCATTTGTTCCTGTAGGACTTGCACCTACAGGTAAAATCATCAAATTTTTACAATACTAGATATATTAGGTAAATTCATGAATTTTTCAGTTGCGACAGAGCTGCCTCCTCCATCATACGACGATGTTATAAAACAACGTAATTGAGAATAAAATGGTTAATTTAACTGAAAAAAAGTATTTGTGAAGAATTCCTCTGGAACGTATGTGACTTACTAGTATTAAGAACTAGAACCATGAAGTTTTCTTCAGTGATAATGAGTCCCTTTTGTAAGTGGTTCCGTACCAAGATTCTTGAACATTAATAGTTATTTAACGAACAAGTGTATTAATGAGGGCTGTTAACAATCGAGATATTTTAACTCGCGATTTAAACAATTTTTCCGTCTACTGTACAACTTAAATCCTTTTTTTCGTTATTTATAAAAACTAAGATTATTTATTTGACTCAAAAGTGAGTACTGTCAAAAATAAATCATGACATTGAAATATCACAGAGGTCACCGGTTATAATGTTACTGTTTTTTGTTTTTCTTACATTCTTTTTTGAATACTTTAACATTAATAATGATTATAGTTCTGTAGAATAATATAATAAAAACAATAGGTAAGTTCAAAACTAGAAGTATTCTATACTATATCATGAAATTTTGACAGCTGTCTTTTTAAAGTTGGTATCATGGAGACTATATAAGGAGAACTAACTCATACGGAGAAATTGACAAAACCTGACCTCAAAATCGACTATCTAAGCAGTTTGTTTTTTCACCGCTACGCTGCGCATTGCAACATGTGCACCATCCAAATAAGTAACCTTAGTTTTTATACTTAAATGACAGTAATCAAATTGTAAACATTACTTATGACAACTATAAAAACTAAAAGTAGGAGCTAGAAAGATTAAAATTATTGTTAAAAATCAAAAAAAGACAGGGTGTGTGCGTTGTTAAAAATTATTGCAATAGTGGTTGATAGTGCATTTGATTTGAAACGACAAGACGTGAATTGAAGTTAAGAAAGCCAGAGTGTTTTCCGTTACCCAAGGTGATTGAAAATATTCAAAGATAAATAAAGTAGGAAAGAATATTTATTATGTTAGGATTCAAATTATATACATTTCTCGTGAGAAGTCTAGAAAAAGTACATTTGCACACAAAATACTTCACTTTTGCTGAGTCTAAGTCTTCTAAAATTCCTTTTGACAAGATGTATCATATTTTACTGCCAAACGATCACAATTTAATTTATTTTCCAAGACGAGGACGAAAACGGATTTCTTAGTCATAAAATTTTTCATTTCTGTTGTGTATTATGTGTATTTCTGTTCCCTAACCTCACTTACCTAGCATACTGTCAAATGAGCTAGCAACCAATAAAAAACCATGAACTGAAAGTGTATGCAAGACTCATGATTGGCTGTTATTGTTCTGCAGTCAGATGTTTCTGGTTCACATTTGAGACTGGCGCCCTCTACCATTACCAAAAATTGAATTACATGGAGTTCGACCTCCTTATATAGTCTCCATGGTTGGTATACTAACTGAAAAACAGGCTATGTGTCAGGCCCGGGACTTTTCAGCCCATGTGTTAATCTTTGTGTTGTTGCAATAAAAGTTATGCTTCATCAAAATGAGTGCTAGAGTATATTCATTGTATCGAAAAAATGTTAATTGCCGCAAAACTTCTAGACCGGTTTTTACAAAGTGCTACTACTACAATACCGGGTGTTTCATTATATTTTCCGGTGTTTTAAGAGTTTGTAACTTTTAAACGAATGAAGATACATCGCCTTCTCTTCCATCGGATAATATACAAAGTATGACACCCTGTATAATATATCTAATAATTTAATTTTTGATGTACGAATGTACGAAGTGCCATAGGAACACTATTACCAATGTTTTGAAGTAATATACTCGTTTACTGTAGTTATCTTATATTTGTAAAAATATGTGTAGTTTTGTTAAAATATTTTAGAATAAAATATTTTTTTATACTGTATTTATTTTTTCACTTACCAGATTCGCATGCTATTTAAATGGCTTGGCAACGTTCAGTTTCACCTCTTTAAAATTGGCACTCTGGATTCACCCTTCCAGTTTCCTAATTTATTTATATGTTTCCTCTTAAAACTGTCTAATACTTAATTTAGGATGTCGTTAAAGATCCTGCCATTTGATGGTTATGCCGTTTTCCGTGACGGCAAACCTATTTTACGCGCGTCAATAGATGTGTTACATCAAAAACCATTTTTAATTCCCAACTTTAGAGCCCTATATAGTTCGTTAACGGAGGGCGTAAGGAAAAAAATGTATAAGAAGTACTATAATATAATGATTTTTAGTTTCCCAAGTTGTTGGTACTAAGCCCTGAGATACCCTGTATATTTAGATGTGCTAAATCTAATAGATATGTCGTCTATATTTATATAATAATCCTGGTAATAAATAATAAAAGATAAAAACAAACAATTTATTCAAAAAAAAAAATTTACATATTTTTTAATAAAACAACTTATTATTGTACATAGCTTTCGGGAAAGCATACTGGTTTCTAACCGACTCTTTCGTTTCAGAGAGCAAATATTGATTTGTTAAATTTTCAGAAAAACACCTCAAAAATATACCGAAACAACTCAATCTACCGGTAGTTGCCAGAACAAAACAATTGACAAGCACGCCACAAATAAACTTTACAAAAATAAATAATAACAAACCTAACAATAAGTAGGTTACAAAATTAGGATGACTGAAAAATTTATTTTCACACAAATTTGTTTTCGAATTATTCAAAAGCAATTTTAAGGTTTCATCAAAAAGTTCTGGTGAGTCCGAATTGTCGACAAAAATGATTACATTGTCCTGTTGGGTTTTCCACGTGCTTAAATTACAAACCTGCTCTTGTTTTACCAAATTCAACACAATTGATGTGTTATTAAGCGAAAACTGTATAAATTGTAATGAAGGATTTTTAAATAGAGTCCAATGATCAACATCACCAGCGTATAATATCTGGAAAGTAGCTTTGTTGCATATTTCGTCGTAATCCCAATAAGCGAACGCGTCTAACTTCGTATCAAAGCAAACTTTTTGGGAATATTTACAAAGTATTCCCGTAGGCAACAAAATATTATCTTCTAACAAGAATAATACGGCATCGCTGTTATAAATAAACTTAAATTGTCTATCGTGGTCCCAAATTTTCGAGTAGAACGACGGAACGTCGCTTGAATTTCTGTTCAAAAACATCCCATTTGTCTTGTTTCCGTACAATTCACATTCATCGATCATAGTGCGGTAACAAATATAATTTACTGTTACGTTATAAAATGGTTTACTCAATGCGATGGTGTATTTTTTGACCTCGCGATCTTCTTTGGAACAAATCTCACTTCGCACCACACTAACGATTAGGAAGAACGACAAAAAAACCTTCATTTTCGTTTAGAAATCACACCAACAATAGATTAGTTATGAACAGAATCACCATTTAATAATGACTAAAAAGATAAACTTATCGTTTCGCAAAACTAGTTTCCTATTTAGATAATGCAATTTTTTTTGTATCCGCTATTTGTTTTTCGAAATATTACGTCTAATACTTTATAAAAAAACTCAGGCGTAGAAGAACTGTCTCCCCTCCTTCTACTATGCCTATTTAGTAAATTTTAGGATATCTGCAGGCTCTAGTTTAGGCAAGTCTTCGTCTTCCATCCAGTAGTCTCCCAGGTGTTGTGCACTGATTTCTTGTCCCACAGAATCTACGTACTTCCTTCTCCACTAGTTTGATCCTTTTGAGGCTAGTCTTATGAGGACAGCTGTCAAAGATCTTAGTACAGTCTTACTTTGGTTTAGCCATACTAGATCCTGCCAATTAGTTCGAACATTTAGTTTTTTTCTGTTAGACTCATTTCTTTCAATATTCCTGGCTAGCGTAAGGTTTGAAGTAGTAGTGGGTCCCGGGATACAAGGGTATTGTAGACAAAGAAACAATAGACACCCTAGCACAGCTAGCGATTAAAATTGCATTCACTGGTATTTGGTATTCCGAATATTAAAAACTGCTGCACATGGTTGTATATCTCGGTGGATTCAAACTAAACATCAAACGTGTTAAAGCAGAAACACAGCAAACTCCTAGTCAAAAAACGCTCGGAGGAATATCAAACCTCAGCAGGGCCCCAGTGGCGTATCTAGATCTGACGGCGCCGGTTGGTAAAAGTTACTTTAGTGCCTTAAGGCCGGGCCACACCGGCATCCATCCGTCCGAAACAAAATAAACTTGATACAAAACTGGTATACTTGTGAAAACAATGCGAGAAGAGTATCCTAGAAGAATATGTTTTCAGAGAAACCCTGTGGACTAGGGTAGTTTTGTCTGATACCGAGTGGAGCGCGTGTGACCGGGACCAGAGCTCATGTGCAGGAGAAACGTCCATGCGGGTGCGAAGGAAAAATCGCTCCCCCGGCGATTCCAAAACATCCATCCATTGATCCATTGGACGTTTTAAACGTCCAGCGGACGGACGGATGTCGGTCTGCGTTGCGCTATTTGCCAAGCTGGCGAGCGATCTTTTTTTGAACATCCAGCCCGTCCATCCGAAGGATGGATGGATGTTTGGTGTGGCTTGGCCCTTAAGTCTAGTGAAAGATTTCAATAAGGTACAAGGACGCCACATCGTGCGACACGCCACTTAGTTATTCTTAGTTAACAATAACAATACAATATCCTTTCAAATCAAATAAGTATCAAATGTTTTTATCATCCTTTATTTGTTGCGAAAACGATAACTAAAACAGATACTGAAAATCCACACTGACGACACTGACATTGAATCTCAAATAAAAATATCGAAATGAGTAATCTGTCTGCATCGTATATCCTTCCGTTTCGTATGCAGACAGATTACTTTTTTTTATAGAACAATAACTATTGGTAATCATCAATTTACTAGAAACTCATTTTCCTGGAAGTACCCCAAACAGAGGAGATAATCCTCTCGAAGGTCATAACAGACCTTCGAGAGAAAGTACTACAATGGCCAAGCACATTTGTAGTAACGATAGGTTGAAATGGGCTATGAACACCTTTTCACCTTTCAAAACACCTGGAGCAGATGGGATTTTCCCAGCATTGCTCCAGCAAGGACAAGACGAAATTCTACCACACTTGGTTAGAATTAGTCGAAGTAGCTTGGAACTGGGTTATATACCAGAAGCATGGAGAAGGGCAATAGTAACCTTCATTCCAAAAGCTGGAAAAAGGGACACAACAAACCCCAAATCCTTCAGACCAATTAGCCTAACATCGTTTGTGCTTAAAACGATGGAAAAAGCTATTGATAACTATATTAGAACGGAAATCCTAGAGAGACTACCTCTCCACCCGTATCAACACGCTTACCGGGCAGGCAGATCTACGGAGACTGCACTGGTACAACTGACGGAGGATATCCGAGGTGCCTTAGACAACCAAGAAACTGTAGTATGTGCATTTTTGGACATAGAAGGAGCTTTTGACAACACTCCACATGAAGCTGTCAAGAGAGCATTAAATAGAAGAGGTGTAGACAGCACGACATCCAAATGGATGTCGGAACTGCTCACCACTAGAGTAGCAGAGACGAGAACGAGCAAAGACATTGTCTCCATCTGCACAACCAGAGGATGCCCACAGGGAGGAGTAGCATCCCCATTAATGTGGAGTCTGACGGTTGACGAACTCCTGTGTGGTTTGACAGACCTCGGAATATCCTGCCAAGGATATGCCGATGATATTGTTATAACAGCCAGGGGAAAATTTGAAAACACCCTTTGTGACATCGTACAAAAGGGTCTGAACTATACAAATAGCTGGTGTAGGCAAGTGGGACTTAGCATCAACCCCACCAAAACCATCTTGATAGCCTTCACTAAGAAAAGAAAACTCAACCTCAAAACCATTAAACTTGATGGGAGCGACGTTGAATGGAGACAAGAAGTCAAGTATCTAGGTTTGACTCTAGACAGCAAACTCCTGTGGAACAAACACGAGAAGGAGATTACATACAAAGCAAAAATGGCTCTAATGGTGTGCAGGAATCTGGCAGGGAGAAACTGGGGTTGTAACCCAAAAATCCTGAGCTGGATGTACACTGCCATAGTGAGACCAATCATCACTTATGGAGCCATTGCGTGGAGTAGTAGAACTAGCCTCTTGACGACGAGAGAAAACCTCTCCAAAATTCAAAACAGGAGCAATGAGTACATGCCCAACGGCAGCAATGGAAGTGATTCTCAACCTCACACCATTACATATGGTGGTGGAGAGTGTTGCAGAAAGAACAAGATACAGACTAAGTAGAGAGGGAATCATTAAAAAAAAAAACACCTCTTCACTTCTTAGAAATCGGACAGCCTGGGACATGCCACAAGATGGTATGATGAAAAAGTATAATTTTTCAAAGAAATTCGTTACGCAACAAGAAGGAATGGGATCCAAATACCATTTCCAGACTTGGAAAGAATGCCATTCAATGGTACACAGACGGCTCAAAAGCAATAGAAGGAACTGGGATAGGAGTGTACGGGCCAGGAACCAAACACTCTGAAAGCTTGGGAAAAACCCCAAGTATCTTTCAAGCGGAAATTCACGCAATAAGAAAGTGTGCCCAGTTCAATATTGACAAAGGATATAGAAGGCAAAGGATTATCATAATGTCTGATAGTCAAGCAGCCATTAAAGCGCTGAGTTCTTGTGTAATCAGTTCCAAAATGGTGTGGGAATGCCTAGGCAAACTTAATGAACTAGGCGAGAACAATATAGTCACCTTACTGTGGATTCCAGGACACACTGGAATAGAAGGAAACGAAATAGCAGATGAACTAGCGAAGAGGGGGACTGAAATACCCTTTTGGGGGCCGGAACCCTTTTGCGGAATCAGCTCCAATATAATATTGGAAGAAATAGGTAAAGCCGAAGAAAAGAGAAGATCTGACAATTGGAAAGATCTAGTAGGGCCTAGGCAATCAAAGATTCTTCTGGGTGACTACAACCTGTTGAGATCAAATGAATGCATAAGTCAAAGCAAAACTGCACTAAGAGTTTTAACAGGAATCCTAACGGGACATTGTCGCCTGAATGGACACCTTAAAAAGCTCAAAATAGTGGAGGAAGAAGATTGTAGATTTTGTGGAATGGAAGAAGAAACCTCCATCCACATACTTGCGAACTGCACAGTATTTCAGAATCCTAGGGCACAGTACCTGGGAGACTACTGGATAGAAGAGGGACAGTTACCTAAGTTGAGGCCTGCAGATATCCTAAAATTCCTCCGGGAAATAGGACTAAAGGAGCTACTAGTATCTGAGACTCTCCTCAGAAACTAAGTAGAAGTAAGGGGGCACAATAGATCTTTTAGGTCTCAGTGAATGTTACCCCAAAATACATACATACATACAATCATCAATTTTTCCCTTAATTATGTATTTTTTTGGGTCGGTATTGATATGTGTTAATTTTTGAATTTTATCGTTGTTCTAGTCTAGTGAAAGAGCGAAATTTGCGAGTAAAGTGTATAGAGTGTAGTTTAGTTTTAGCGTTGATAGTTGCATTTTTCTATTGTATTGAGATCTGTTAATAGCAATGGCGTATTCAAGATAGACAAGCCTTGTTTACATTTTGGTTGTCCCCAACATATTTAAGACGTGACTCTTCTTACATGATGCCAACTCTCGTATAACAAAAATCGTAATAATTGATGAATATATTTAAGATTTTAGCACCATGTTCTGTTTAAAACGTAAGAAAAAAGTGTCAGCGATAACCTCTTCATTCGAGCGAAATTTCTTACCGGCGAGCATTTTTTGAGGTCTTCGGACAGCCAGTAATCACTGGGAGCCAAATCTGGCGAGTACGGTGGAGGTGGGAGCAATTCGAAGTTCAATTCATGTAGTTTTGCCATTGTTTTGATTGACTTGTGACACGGTGCGTTGTCTTGATAAAACAATTATTTGCCATATGCGGACGTTTCCAGGGTCGTGCGGTGATATTTTTCAGGTTGATGCATGCCTCCCAATTGCCGCCCCTTATAATGAATATTTTAAAATTGAAATAATAAACATAAAAAAATCCGCATATCTTTATTTTTCAAAATATAAATAATAATGCAGTAATGGTTTAAATTCTAAGTCTATTTAAAAAAGGATATTATTAGCAATAGATATGTAAATGTTTTTATAGTTTTACTCTTCTAACTTTAAGTTTGGCAAAATCGTCGATTAATGATGTATAATCTAAATTGGCAGCTAATGTAGATTCTTAGGAAACTAATGATAAGTTTTTCAGTTTTATCTGTCCTAATCAGCTTCGTAAATAGTTTTTTAATAATTTTAACTTGGAGAAGCTTCTTTCGCCACTGGGAGTTTTATTAAAATCCTTAGAGCTATAAGTGTATTTGGGTACAAAGTATTTAATTTGTTTTCGGACAAATAATTTAAAACATCAATGGAGTTCATAGATATATAGATATAGATTAGAGATTAGATTGGAGTTTTGTGCAATAATTTTTTAAAGTTCCGTCATCTATATTTTTTAATTTTGCAATGTCATATAAAAATTGAAAATTGTTGCTGCGCTTTTTCTTTCTAGCTCTAACTTCAGCTTTGGCAGGAAATCCAATGGTACACTCAAGATTATCTGCAATTTAATTAGCAACAATTTTCATCTGTTCATATCCAGACTCTCTATAGAGAGTTTCCACTTTTTCTATGGCATCTCTTAGCATCCTCACACAATCTTACAAATTTATAGATACATGTTTCAACAGCTTCGAGACATAATTTATTATATTTAAATTCTTTTCTGATATAATAACTTTGTTTGTTCCAAATTTGACATTTCTAAAATACTACAAAGACAAGGATTGTTTTTTATTTAATACCAACAAATACATAAGTACTTATATTATTTAGGATGAATATTAACATTAATTGTACAGTTTGTATTATTACTTATATTTACTCCAGAAGTTGAAGCAAGAACTGTCAAAATATTTTGTATATATTGAAACATATCATTTCCATAGCACACATTGTTAAATAAATTAAACTGCTGTTGATTTTAGAGCAATAATATATTTATTTACATTTATCTAGTTTAATAATTTTAACGATTGCACGAAAAATAGTGTGTATGCCATGGCCGCTCTAATAATACTATATATTATTAACTCCTTAACCTTTCCAGCTGATTGTTGTGCTTTCGGACGCTTTGGACGAGGCTCTTCAGCTGCTGTCCACTCAGATGACGATCGTTTTGATTCCGGAGTGAAGTGATGGATCCATGTTTCATCCATTTTCACATATCGACGCAAAAATTCAGGTTTGTAACGTTTAAACATGCTCAAACACTGCTCAGAAGCATCAACACGTTCTTGTTTTTGGTCAACAGTGAGCAAACGCGGTACCCACTTTGAACAGAGCTTTCTCATAGTTAATTGCTTATGCAATATGAAACCAACACGTTCTTTTGATATCTTTACGATGACAGCTGACTCACGCAACTTCATTTTTCGATCATTCAAAACGATTTTGTGGATTTCTTTATGTTTTCTGGTGTTACCGCCTCATTTGGACGTCCACTGCGTTCCGCATCATCGGTGTATCTACGACCACGTTTGAAGTCAGCAAACCATCGTTTTATTGTTGTTTCTGATAGAGCGGAGTCCCTATAACACTTTTCAAACCATTGCTTTGCCTGAACGGTATTTTTTTCCATCAAGAAGCAGTATAAAATTAAAACACGAATTTGTTTTTGATCCATTGTTTTGAAAATATTAAAAGAAGCGTCGCTCTTAGCACAATACCTCACAAAGTAATGAATAGAATATCATGAAATTTTGACAGTTGTCTTTTCAAGGTTAGTACTAACTGAAAAACAGGCGATTGCAATAAGACTAGCGCCTTTTATGTGTCAGGCCCGGGACTTTTTACATTTGTTATACCTATGTGTGTTTTTCAATTGATTACACGAACTTTTCAACCAACTTCAATTTCTCGGGATTTTCCTGTGTCAACTCTTTACAATAACTTCTCTCAGGGAATATACTGCTGTTTCTGGTACATCATTCAGTAGTAGTGCAGTCAAGTTCTTATCTACGCAGCTAGTAACATAATTAATCTTTTGTTAATCAGTAGTAAGTAGCATACGTTACGATTTTTCTAATCTCGGTTCTACATGTTTCGATTTCAGTTCGTTGTCCACTTACCGTGTTTGCCTTGTTTGCGTTTGAAATAATTTAAAAATGTTTGGCAAACGTTAATCTATCTAAAAGAAATAAATAAAAACTAGTATCCACAGTGCTAGAGAAAACAAACGATTTTTTAAGCTACAAAAGGACTTATACCAGTTTTTATTATAATATATTATCGACCTGGGTAGCTATTCTTGACATCCTTCGCAATTGTAGGAATGCACATGGTTACAAATGGGCAATTTGCGAACACTTTCTGAAAATGGTATTCTTGACCTCTCTTCGTAGAGATGTGCGAACATTTTCATTCGTGTGGTAAAACGAATTTGACAACATCGCAATTTCTAGATTATTTAGTAGTTCCGTGTCATCACTGTCATCAGATTATGGTTAGATCGTAACTTATAGGTTAAGTTTCTATTATTTTGATACGATGAATACATCTCAGATGAATCCCCTAATTAAAAATAAAAGAACTACTAATGCGTCCATAGAACAAAAACAAATATTATTAGAATTCATGAAAAAACATCCAAACCTAGTTTTTGGGAAATTTTCAAATGAATTCACCCAGAAAGATGCACAAGAGCTTTGGCAAGAGGTGACAAATATATTAAATAGTTGTGGTACAAAAATTTTATACCTAAATAAAAGTCAAAGAATACACACAACTAAATATAACCTATAAATTCTGGAAAACGCATACGCAAAACGTTTGCGATCAACAAATACCACTCGTTGTAACACACGCATGCTCGCTGGTGTTTCGAATGGTCAAGAATACCAAAAAATGCAAATGACATTCGCAAAATTATGAGATGAGCACGACATTGAGAAGTACGAACGGTCAAGAATAGCGCTCCCGTCCTAGCTTCGTTCAGTAATGCAGAGTTCTCATAAAAAGTAAGCGATAGATATTTTGATACAATATGTCGTAACTTCTAAACGAAAGGCCCGATTGGAATAATTTGAAAAAGGAAGTGTACATGTACATAATTAAATTTGATGTTTCAACTATTTAGTTCGAAGGATTAATAGTAATCAAAGTTCATTAAGACATGAATGTGGTTTCAATCATTTTGCAAATGAATTTTAAAAAAATGATACCATTTTGTATTAAGTAAAATGCTTCTAATGCCATCTGTAGAAATTTGCATAATTTATTTTCAAAAATTGAGAGAAATTGAAATTATTGAATTGTATAACTGCCAAATGAATATAGAAGAATCAGCAAATATCGCTTGTCTGTCGCTGCTACCAGAAAAAACAAGGAAAAGGTATGAAGCAACGTATAAATACTTCAAGAAATGGTGCCAAACAAAGACTGCTGCTGCAGTTTCAGAATCTGCTGTATTAATAACGTCTCCATCAAGCTTATGGTATGAATATGAATATTATAATGCTGAAGTCCACCCTTTTCAAAGATGCAAACATATATTTCCAAGTATCCTAAGTTTCGAACATTTGCTCAACACTATGTCGCATTTTCAATTATACAACATTAAAGACTTTTATGCCCGGTTGTACAATTGTAGCTTAGTGAAGGCTCAAGTGTGAACTCAGCTTCAGCGTCCGGTTGCTGTTGTACAAAGTAAGCTTACGGTTGAGCTTGATTTAAACCTTGAGCTTAGTAAAGCCTTCAAGAGGGCAGGTTTAATGTAAGCTTAAGCACGGAACATAAATTGTTATCATGTTCCGTGGCTTAAATGTAAATAAATTGTATGCAAATATAACCTGTACTTAATTTATTTGCAAATTGAAAGTTTATCAAAGTTAAATATGGATATTTTAACCGATGATGAGGATTTTTTGGAACTTATATGAAATCGTACAACACCCGAGAAGACCTCGGGTGTATAGAGAGCGTATAAATCACTTTAAATGTTGGAGGGATCATGAGATTATTCAAAAATTTCGTATATCACAGGAAATTTCTTGCAAAACTAATAGTTAAGAACAATCCCCCCGAATGCCAAATTAGTTAGGTGACATCTTTATTTGACAAACATATTTTGACCAATTTATCAGTTCTAAATAAGTTCTACCAACACTTGCAAATATAGGTTTAGTAGAGCTGCTACTGAACCATGTTTGTATAACAGGTTTAGGGTTGAGCTAAGCTTATATTTTAAGCCCAGCTCAGTTGAGCTCAATTTTAAGCTTCAAATGTACAACCGGGCCTTAGCATTAATATAAGATTTGTTTAGTATAAATTAAGCAGTATTAAAAGTTCGAGTAGAAATCCGTATGAAGAATCTGATAAAATAAAAGAATTATTTTTCAAATCAACATTTCTAGAAGTCCATATTAATAATCCTGACATTAAAATATACTATTTAAAATAGTGTCTTTTAAAATACCTACCTCGCGATAGTCGCGATGGCTCACAAAGCTGCGCATTTTACTAGTTTAATATCAACAACACTTCTTCGATTATTTGCAGGTTACGCTACTGAATTAACATCAAACACAAACATACTGTTTAAGTCAAGAGTCAGGGTCATTTAGATTTTAACTATCTGCAAGCGATTTTGAAGTTCACCTCTAGACATTTTATTAGAACGCGATTATTGTATAGTTGTCAAATTATATTGAAATTGATTTCGGTGGAGTATGTTTTTTGGTTTACTTTAATGCACGTGGTGGTTAAAACTTTTGCACCTGTTTCATTGTGTTATTAAAACTAGGTTAGTAAGACATTTTATATTATTACAACAATATAAAGATCGCTTCCTGCTGTTTTCACTATGATTCTGTTGATTACTTTGTTTTAAATGAGACTTGTACTCTGTAATTGTTATGTGAAGAATATTATCGATAATGTTGATATAAACATGAATTGGATGTGTTTATATTCCACAGGTCGTGCGAGGAGATAATTTGGTAGTGACTACTAGCACGAGAGCAGTGAAATTATATGTATATTATTTAAAGTACTTACAGTGTGGGTGAATATTTAATGTGAATAATAGAAACTGGAAACTAACCTAGGTACTTATAAAGATCGGGATCATTTTAGGGCAGAAATTTATTACAACAGTAACAAAATATTGTTCTCTTTCTGCCTGCAACCAACAGTTATCATTATCACCTAGCATCTACAACTTGTCACTTGACACCTGTCGCCTGTTGCCCAAGAAGTATAATTGCGGACACAATGGATCTGGGAATATGGCAATTCATTAAATAGTTTTCTTTTTTGTCGGTAGCAATTTAGCCCTTAGAATTTTTCCCATTCATAATGGTAAAAGTGACCTGTTGGAACCGCCGGTAGTTTATTTATAACTTGGTCTGCTTCCGAATCTTAGCGACTTATTTCAGGGTATTAATAAATAAATATCGATTGTTACAGATGTTATAATTACCAGCAAAAAATGAGTTGTGCAATTGAATTGGTACAGGCGGCAGCTACTTTTGCTCCCAGAGATACTGTAATAGGAGTTGTATCGTTTATGTTACCGTCAGCAGCACGTATCCGCAGTAAGTACTAATGTAACATTCTTAGCACATGTTAGTGTATAGGTACTATTATGGGATCTACATTTCGTACAATAGAACTACACGAGGTTCTGATAAAACTGGGAGCAACGAAGTATTAAAGTGTGCCACTATAAACAGCTCTTCTTAATATTTAGCGGTATTTATCAGATTTTTTATCCAAAAGAAACACATTTTTACAGACTAAATGAAAACAAAACACCTCTTCACTTTTTAGAAATGAGGGTCGTGCTACAGGATGGTATGATGAAAAAGTATAAATTTTTAAAGAAATTCTACATAGAATTAAGAAGGAATGGGATCCCAACACAATTCCAAACTTGGGAAGAACGACATTCAATGGTATACAGACCAGACTGGAAAAGGAGTGCACGGGTTAGGAACGGAACACTCCGAAAGCTTGAGAAAAATTCCAACTACCTTTCAAGCGGAAATTCACGCCATAAGAGAGTGTGCCCAATAAAATATTAATAAAATATGTAGGAGACTAAGGATTATCATTATTTTGATTAGTCAAACAGCCATTTAAGCTCTGAGTTCTTGCAGTTCTATAGTACGGGAATGCCTGAGGTAACTCAATAAACTAGGCGAGCAAGGCATTGTCACCTTACTATGGATTCTAGGGCACACTGGAATGAAGGAAAGTGAAAGCGAAGAGATTCTGTGGAATGGAAAAAGAAACCTCCTTACATACTTGCAGATTGCAAAACAATCCAGAATCCTAGTTCACAACACCTAGGAGAATACTGGATAGAAGAGGGACACTTATCTTTGTTAAAGCCTGCAGATAACCTAAAATTTTTCCGGGAAATAAATTTAAAGGAACTACTAGTGTTTGAGACTCTCCTCAGAGAGTTAATATAAGAAAGAGGACCCAACAGATCTTTTAGGTCTGACTAACCTAGCACAATATACATACATCCCATTTTTAAGTCTCTACCTTCAATTTACTCGAATAATTTGGTCTGTTTTTTTGGCACAAAATTTCAGAAAGGAAACAAATGTAATGCGCTAATATTAAGTGCGCCCTCTTGCCAAAATTACCTCTTTCAATCGACGTGGCATAAAATTGATAAGTTAAGTGAAGAAAATAACTCCCGCAATAAGACAAATCCAATGACACATCTTTTACAATCCGTCAAGCAGCCTAGGTAACAAAACGTAACAAAACGTAACAACATAATTCTCTTTCGAAGTCTGATAAAAACGAGCCGTAGGTTGCGTTCCGAATGAAGGTCCCTTTAAAATGTATGCCGTAAGGTTGGCTAAAGCTGGTCGAAATTGCATAGCGACCAAGCAAACAAGGGCTTCGAGTTGTGGGACTGATCACCGTTGCTTGTCTCTCTGTTGATATGGTGTGCCTTACCTAAAGAACAATACAACGACCATTTTCATCATCATCGGAATCTTTTTCACCAGAGCTACTCGAAGATGACACAAACTCTTCCAGTACTACATCAATTATTTCATTCTGTGGATCCATTATCTTTTTTTTATAAAAATCAATTAAATTAGGAAACTGCTCACTAAGTACTATTTCAACAGTTTTGTAACTGTCAGTAACTGTTGTTTATATGGCCATATGCAATTTTGACCAACTGTAGCCAACCTTACGGCCTAAATTTTAAAGGGACCTTGATTCGGAACGCAACCTTACCTACATATTTTTTCCAATTTAATTTGGGACTTGGTATATCAACATTTTTATTTGGATGAATAAACATTATCAATAATATTATTTATACATTACTGTTGAATTTTAGTACGTTTAGTAATAAAGTTACATATTATTTCCGTCCATTAAGTTTAATGTGCCTGGCACATTAGCAGTTCAGAGGCGTTGTGTAAAGTTTTAACGAGGTGACACATTTTGAAAAAATTAACAAAAGATATTATGCCAAATAATTTGATTGAAAGATTGCGAGAGTAGAAGGGATGAATACCACCAAACGTCGCGATAGACCTCGATTGATGAATCACTCAATCTACCAGTTCGTGCAAACTAACAACCTAATCTTTTCTGTCACATAAAATCAACTCGACTGTCACACATATGGTACAATTTGAAGGGTACTAAACAAGGAAGCAGAGAGAGAGAGAGAGAGAGAGTCGTTAAGAAATTGAAACGAATGTAATACACATTAGATCATCCGCAGAGACCCTGTAGATTTCTTTGGTAGTAGGTAGCTTCAAATGTCTTGTAGTCTACTTTTCTAATATATTTGGTAATCTTGTTCATTATTGTTTGGACCTAAATATAAGAATTTACGTTTTTTGTTTAACAATATGTTTATTATGTATTTTTCATTTTAGAAATAGCATGTTCTTTTACTGGCAAAGAAGACACTAGATGGAGTATCACTGAAAATATTTACAACCAAAGAACTCAAAAGTCATGTTCAGGCGTAATTCAATACAAAGGACAGAACGTAATATTTTCAGAAGAAATTATACTAGCAACTGGTAAAAATATTCATATTTTCCCGTTTAAAGTAATAGCGATATTTAGTAGTACTATTAAAGAATAATATATCATTTAGATCAGCGAGAAGGCAGCCACGAGATCACAAGATCGTAAGGTGTGTGCCAAGTCGCCAGTGGTAGTTTTACCATACGTAACATATTCGTGCCTGGGCGTGGCTGGATACTCAACATTCAGATATGGCCGTGGATATATTTGTAATACTAAATTATATTTTGTTATTTCATAATTATATTAATTCACCCTCTGCAATATTGAAATAAATCGAATCGAAGTATGGCAACTTACAACCCTTCTCAATTAACTGATAAAATATATAGTAAGCTAGTAAAAATAATAATGAATGGACTTTTTTTCATCCAATATGTGCTTTGTAAAGTACCTATATCCACCCAATTTTATCGGGCAGGTATTGACCTTCTACAACCCCTTTTATATTATTTAATAAAATAAATCATAAGTTCGTAAAAATAATCATGAATGGAATTTTTTTCCTGCAGATATGTGCTCTGGATTGTTCTTTATCAGACCTATAAAATACCCGATTTTGGCGGCTGAATTTTCACCCTCCACAACACCTTTTATTTATTTAATAAAAAATAATCATAAGTTTCTAAAAACACTCGTAAATGCAATTTTTTCTCTGCATATATGTGCTTTGTGATAAGTTTTGAAGGACCTATATACCACCCGGTTTTGTCGGGCAGGTATTCACCCTCTACAACCCCTTTTTATTATCTGATAAAATCAATCATAAGCTGGTAAAAATAATCATAAATGGAATTTTTTTCTGCAAACCAATTTTTTCGGACAAGAATTCACTCTCTACAACCCCTTTCTATTATTTAATAAAATTGGTTGTAGAGGGTTGATTCTTGCCCGACAAAATCGGGTGGTATCAAGTTCATTACAAAGCACATATCTGCATGAAAAAAAACTCCGTTTATAAAAGGGGTGGTAGGGGGTGAATACATGTCCGAAAAAAGGGTGGTATATAGGACTTATCTAGTAAATTACAAAGCACATCTCATTTATTATTATATTTACGAAATTATGATTTATTTTATTAAATAATAGAAAGGAGTTGTAGAGGGTTAATCCCTGTCCGACAAAATCGGTTGGTCTAAAGATCCTTTATAGCACATTACAAAGCACATATCTGCAGAGAAAAAATTATGTTCAGGAGTGTTTTTAGGAACTTTTGATTTATTTTATTAACTGAGTGAAAGGGGTTGAGGAGGGTTAAAATTCACCCGACAATATTGAGTGGTACATAGGTCTCATTAAGTACATTACAAAGCACATATCTGCAGAAAAAAAATTTCATTAATGATTATTTTTACGAACTTATGATTTATCATATTAAATAATAGAAAGGGATTGTAGAGGGTGAATTCCTGCCCGACAAATTCGGGTTGTAAATAGATCCAGAACAGCAATGTCGTACGTAGACAGTTGATATTGCAGATTGGTGTAAAAGTAATGGCATACCAAAAACTATATTTCTGTTCAACTTTTCAGGTTCTTGTGCGTTGTCCATTGCAAAAATAAAAGCTGCCTTGTGCTTCGCGTGAAAGTTACGGAATGGACAGATCTATCGAAACAAATAAACGTCAAAAAATCTCAAATTTCTCCGCGTTAAGACGGATTCTCATGCAACCGATATCCGACGATATGATGATCCGACGAACTTGCTATTGGTCTGAATGATTTGGCGCCTTTTTTCATCCGAAAATGTTATTGTTCGTACGACGTCGGATGATTGTTAAAATTATTTCAACTTTTGTCCGATATCGTATGTCTCCTAACCTCACTGTTCCTTTTTTGTGTAAAAGGTCGTTTGCCATTTCTGTGTTATTACATACTATGAAAATGAACGTTTATCAGCTCCAGCAACGGAGAAAGCTAAATAATATATTACTTTTAACCATTTTACTGCTCAGAAGGAGACAGAGACAACGAACAAGAAAAATTTGGATCCGGGATATTTAGAAAAACCGAATAAAACAAGGGGTCTATCACAATTTGTTCAAGATGAGATTATCGGATCCAGACAAATATTCTTTCGGATCGTCGTAGCTTCGGATATCGGATGTATGAGAAATGTCAGCATTTGAATTCTTCAACCAATCACAAATCCATAACTTCAATAGAATGATTTTCGTATCATCGTATCGTCGGATATCGGATGCATGAGAATCCGCCTTTAATCCGTGCACGAGCTGGAATAACCAGCTGAAGGTAGTAGTTCTGCGTAATTCAGTGTCAAACTGCGTCACGTATTTCTACGTATCTCTTTCGCATTGTCGTTCTGCGTGAATCCGCCATAAAAGGACACGGGAGTAAGGGTGGAAATGAAAAATGCATGTACAAAAGAAATTAGATCCTTTATATTTAGAGTTTATTCTTTTTACAGATGCTGATACCGATGCTGGCGTACACGAATTTCCTTTCTCATTCACGCTACCAAGAGTTATACCGAACTCGTACAGATCAAATTATGGATCGATAGAATACAAAATTCATGTACTAATACAAACAGAACCCGGAGAAGAATATGAAGACGAGAAGGATATTTACATAAAAGCACCGATAAATTTCAATGATATGAAAAATGAATTGCAGCTGGTAAATGAATCTATTTGTCTTTAATTTGTATGCGTAATTTTGGCTGAAAGAATTTAACATTATTGAGTTGTTTCGTAAAACTAGTCTTCCTAATTTCAAAAGCTCAATATTCTTTCTTTTTGGCTATCCAAATCTTCACTATTAACTGCTTTATAATGCATAAATCTAAGAGATTTGTTGTTTAAATTTCAGGAACCCGTGGTATACCAAAACGAAGAAGTTATTTGGCATTGCTGCTATGCAGGTGACCCAATTACAATGGATTTAGTTTTAGATCGAGAAGCTTACGTAGTTGACGAACCACTTTTATTCAAATTAGATGTCAATAATAAATCCGGTGAAGATATTGAAGAAATAAATATAACTTTAACATTAGTAAGTTTTCAAAACTCTCATAATAATAAAAGTGAAACTTTATTCCTGTCAAAATATGTGCTAAACCCAACCAAAATAAAATAACACCATGAAATTTGAATTGAGATAATGACTTAATAGTACGTATAGTCTGTACTGAGAGGTATACTTGATGTGAATTACCTAAACCCGATGGTCCGGCGTTGTCACTTCTGCTTTTAAATGTCACTCCCTTTGAAGTAAAAGAATATAAATTTTCATTTAGCTGTAGTATTAGAAATTTTGAAAAATTTTAGGTTGTAGAAGCAACTGCTTCAAACCCCAGAACTGCACACAGGTATCAGCAGAATCTTTTAACCGGAGCCAAAGTAGGGGAATTGAAAGGTGGCGAAAGTGAAATTTATTCCCTTAGATTTGAAATACCCCAAACGACACAGATACCGAACTTCAATGGCAGCATTTTATTTAGACAAAAATGTGTTCTCAAGGTAAGAATTTATGTCAAAAGTATATAAAAAATTGTATTTTCGGGAGTAATGGGTTTATACAATAAGTTATATAAATACTTACATATTTATATTTCTTAATCACATGCGACCCACAATAACTCTAGGTCTGTTCCAACAGCAATCAGAAACTGTCAGAAACGATCAGAGAATAGTCGACCTCTGCAATCTATGATAGGAATTACGCGATAGTAAACTCGTTGTTTGCTATGAATAGTGATTCTCTGATCGTTTCTGATTGCTGTTGGAACAGACCTTCTATAAATTTCAATATTTATCAGCTTTACAGTGATATAATATACTAATTGAAGCAGAAAGAAACATCTATGCTGACGTCATTTTTAATGACGTTGATTACTACTCATATTGTACCACCTATACGATATTATATGTTCTCTTTTTATACGTTTTTCAGGCTGAATGTAAAATCCGTAATTCTGAAAATACGTTAGATGTTCAAACAGAAATTAAATTAGGACACATTGCTATCGACACGCAACGGAGAGCGGCACATCGACACGGTCCAGTAAGAAGTGAGTACTCATGTTTTCCATCACCAAAGTGTCATCGAGGTTTCTATTTTGTTCCTATTAATATATGTAGAGCCAAAGCTGTAGCTGAATGATTTTTTTTCTAATACTGTTTATCAGGGTCGACATTTTTTTCGATTAGGGACATAATATTCCATCTAGGAAAAATTTGATGTTAAGTAGATTTTTCTACCTCACTTTCCCGAACTAAAACGTAGGTATTGTATACTACCTAAATTACCTTATCTGTGCTTTATAAATAATTCAAAAACTAAAATAAATATGCACAGGATACGAAACGTTTTTACATGTTAAAAGTAACCGTCAATAACAGAGGAAGTTTTCATCAAAAAATCTGATATCGATGTTGAAAAAAAATGTTCCTACCTTATAGACTTCGATGCATGTCACCATATAAATGCTGAAAACAAAAATTGGTTCATGAACAAATGGGAAACAAAGCCGTCGAAATAATTAAACCATCTTTAGATAAGTAACTAAACAATAGGGAACTTGCCAAAAAAATAAAATCATTTAAAAACAATTAAAATCGTAAGATATTATCATAAGGAACTTCGTAGAAAAAGAAAAATTCCAATAACGATTAAATTACCTGAGAAATAAAGGGTTAAAATTTGAATAATTTGAACTGCTCTTAAAACGCGCTGCCATTGGTTGTGACGTCAGACCGCACTTTTCGAGTCAGGCGATTGTGAACCGACAATTCAAACAACACTTAAAATCTAGAGGTGTGGCGTGATTTCACTGTCGGTGATTTTGTCACCGTTCCTTTGTCGGAACCGGAGCAGATAGTTCTTTGCGATTTTTTTTTGGATCAGTGATTCTTCTGAACTGGTTAATTTATTGCAAAGAGCTTGTACCTCTTTGATGTATTATGTATTGTCACTGTAGTTTTAAAAACCAAACAGTGATTTTTCGGAACTGGTTGAAATAATAATAATAAATAAACCCATTAAACTTCTATCAAGTTTATTTTTTTGTTGGAGACTAATTTTCTTTGGCAAAAAAATGCAATTTACTTTGGACTACAGATTTTGACGAACCGGCAATGGAAGTGGTAATTGACGGCTGATGTTCAATGCTATTTGTCGATTGAGCTGTATTATTTGACGGCAGGGATACTGAATTTTCTTCATGGATTTTATCATTATTATTTAATGCTAAATTGCCAGAATCATTTTTAGATTCGTTACTGGACGTCTCAGACTCAGAAGCAATTTTTATTAAAGGATGCTTTCTTTGGAGGTGCCGTTTTAAATTACTTATGGAAGTTTTATAACTTACCATTTGCCTACACATATTACATGTTGCTTTTTGGCCTGTTGTAGGTTGAAAATATGACCATAATACTGACAATTTTTCACACAAGCAGACTCCAGCTCCAGACTCGTAACAACTGACATTAACCATGTCACGCTCACGCAATCATTACATGCGCGCGCCGTGTTTTGCAAAACTTTGCTGCCCAGCCCGCGGTCACAAAACAAGGACACAGTAACGTGACAAGAACTGGAGCTATTCTATATTAATATCACGACAAAGACAGTCACTTTTAGACAAATAAAAATGCTGTCACTGCTCCGAAATGGAGCTGTGATTTGTCACTGTGAGCTACAGTTCCTCAAAAATTCTGTCACGCCACACCTCTATTAAAAACTGAGAAACTGACACTAACGATTCGAATTCGATAAAAAATCAATAATGCTTCAAATGGCTGTTTCTGCGGTTACCGATGCGCGAGGTGCGGTGTGACGTCACAGCCGCTGCCGCGCATTTTTCTTCGTTTGAATACACCCGGTGGCGATTCCAACTTTAATTATTTATTGTGAAATAAGTATTGCGATTTAAGGACTGATATTTGGTATAATGTGTTTTCATATATAAACACACATTTTAGTAGAATAAAAAAAAAATGGGCAAGTTCCCTATTTGTCCAGGAAACAATTTTGAGTGGAGGTTTTGAATGTTTTATATAATTTACTTTTAAGTGTCTACAAACGAAACATGCATGTGACTATGTTTCAACCCATCAGAAATTACGCAAAAACCGTTGGAGTACCTAATGGAAAAAAGTTTCAGACAATAATTGTAGAGCTTTAAATTTGACATCAAAAATTGAACATTTGCCACTGAATTTTTTTTCACCTTTCATTTCCAGCTAGGTATAAATTATTTTACCTGTTTAATATTTTTCTTTGGTGACGGCTACGCATCTACAACCGTGTGGGTCCGTCAACGTACGTGAATATTTCTATGCTTGTGTCGGAGAAGTTTACGTTTTCATGTAGAAGCGACATAAATTTTCGTACGTAGTGAATTTTAAAAACGTAATTTTTTTCCAGTGATTTTATTCCGTTTAGTGGAATCTTAATGCCGATACGTGCCCTGCTATTACCTACGTACTCCGTTTAGGTTATATGAAACATGTGCTTTGTATGTATTAAACAAATAAAATAATTTTGCTACTACCGTGCGTAAAGTACTTACTTTAAACACACTTTCGAGTGCGTAAAATTGGTAACCAAATTTGACTACATTCGGCTGAAATACTAGCTACACGTTTATCTGAATTTAGTTGTATTAAAGCACTTTCTTTGATTTTTCGTCTTTTATTATTGGGCTCTTTCAATAATCATAAGTTTTTATCCAGGTTTTCTTATGATTTATCTTTGGAATGGTTGTTAATCGATACACACTTCAATACACAAAATCACCAAACTGAGTTAGGTATACATATTTTGAAAACAAAAATAATCACACACAAAAAAGTAACAACAAACGCGTTTTTATTAACAAAATTTCCAAAATAAGCGAAAAAAAGCGCTATCCCAATAAAAACCGTTCCTGGAACGTGCACTTCACTAGATTCCATTTCTAGTGGACTACCTATCGTTAGAATGTCATAAAATAAAATATTTTATTTCACATTTTACCAGAGGTGTGATCTACTATAAATGGACCTTAATAAAATTTGACAACAAAGTTTTGTAGTATTAAACTTCAAAATATTATTGATTGTCTAGTTGTCAAATTTTTTTCGTTGTGTCAGATAGGGACCAAAAAATTATTTCCATACTAGTTAATCTTGACAACGGTAGCTGGAACGCTACCGAAACGTCGAAATAAAAAATGAAAAACATTATTGTGGTTTGATTCCCAAAAAAATAAGAAAAAAAAGTTCCAATTTGTATGTAGTTATACCTATATAGTCTTATAAAAATACAGGTAGGTATAATAAACGGATATTAAACCTGAGTTTTTTTTTAAATCAGTGATTGAAAGATAGAAATCAGTAAAGTACATACCTAATAATTATTAGTAAATAATTATTGGATACTGGAAAATAATAGAATATGGTGAATAATAGGTAGGTGTGTACCTATAAGTTGGCTGTGAGGGACTGACATTTCTTCGTGCATTGAATCTGACATTTGAAATTTAAATTGAGATCTTCCGACTATACCGACCATAGTAAAAAAAATATTGTATGTAATTCGTTTGTATAAAGTACCTTTTTTGACTCATGTGATGGTCGCATTCGTCAAAAAAGGGTTACTTGTTGCATAAATAACTATTATATCTGGCTGAAAATGAAAGGTAATAAAAAATACACGGGTAATGTTCAATTTAAAAGGAAATTATAGTTTAAAAAAAACTAAAAAACACGCTTTATAGGTAATCTCTATAAATAGAATACCCTATATTTTATTACACTATATTATACTTGTTATTATACTAGGTAAGTATATTGTATTGTCATCGATCCTTGACAAGTGTACAAAGTTTGAACTTAACCTGTTCATTTAAAGTGTGTCAAAATTGAGCCCAAAGTCCAAAATAAGAAGAAAAAAATGTAATTCATGTGATAGAGTAGATTTAATTTAATATTAAAAATTTCAAATTTTTGTAACTTTGTTCTAAACAAATCAAAAAAAAATTTTTATCTCAAATGAAAGTTCTCTGAATGCCGAGTAATTTTTCAAAAAAAATTGCAAATATCTCAATTTTTCTACGAGTTCTAATTTTTGAAAGTTTAAAAAACCACCCCTCAAGTTTTAGCCACCCCAATGTCATTTGGGGAAAAATTATAGGGACCAAATGTAACTCCAACGGTTTTTGCGTGATCTCATTTACTTTTTTCAACCCCTTTCCGGGGGGTTAAATCATATAGTCACATGTATGATTCGTTTGTTAACATTCCAAATTAAATTATAAAAAAAATTCAAAACCTTCGCTCAAAATAATGATTTAATGGTCTTTTTCTTGGATTAAATGAGGTGTTAAGCCAGTATAAGTATTCGGCTTTCTATATTTCATTAGTATTAATTACTAAAAAATTTTCTAATTGACAATTAATGCTAAAAAAAAATTATTTAATTATTTAAAGGCGGAACGAGACCTATTCTCAGAGTTGAATTGAAATCATAAATAATGTCTTATCTTTTTATTATTAATTTGAATAAAATTGAAACATTGTTAAAAAAAACCTGAAACATCATATTTTTTACAAGTTTAACACATCATTATAAAATAAAACCATAGTTTAAACCTTTAACAAATAAATACATATTTAGGTACTAGATATATAGGCAACTACCAAAGACAATTTTAGGGCAGGTATAAGCTGAAAGAAATGAATGATATATTTTTAAAATCGGAAAAAATATCATAACACTTATTTAATAACATACATATCTTTGTATTCCATAAAATAAGTGCGCTACTGTCTCAAAACAACACATTTTTTATTACGAATACTTATTGTTATAAATGGAAAAACAATTCAAAGGTTAAACTTACACATTGGTCCATATTCCATATATCACTCGTATAATTTCCATAGTAGGTATATTGTGTAAAATAGTCTTTTGTGTACCATTTATAGGTTTTAACCAGTAAAAGAATTTCTCGATCACACTGTTATCATTACACATGAATTTTTTATTGTATTTTTTGTATTATAAATAGCACAAAGCTACCGTATATAGTTTTTCACTATATCACTTTTATTTATTACCGATTCACGAATTGCACATATTATATTTCTTTTGAACTCTCATAAACGCCCGGGTTTCAAGAACAAAATTCAATGTATAACACTACGATCCACAGTAATTTAACTACTTGACTTTTTACCTATTACTGAGCAATTCTTAATCAGAATTAACGACTGAGTAAAAGCTTTTAAATACAGAAGCTACGTTCGGTACTTGCATCGCAGGGGCGATGGATTTTTGGGTAACTGAACATAGATTTACCTGGGCAAATTGCTATTAGCGAACGGGCCGACCAACCATAGATATCAACAAACTTCTAACTCAATATCGGTAATTTTTCCAAAATACATGGAGAATGGGCAAATAAAAATTGAATGTTTGTATAAACAACACAAAAGGTTATCAAGAAAAACACTAAGAGATTTATCTAGTGACTACAACATAACCCCACAACATCACGGATACACAGATTAATCTTTATCATCGGTCAAAATATTCCGAGCAAACAGATTTACATCGGACTGATCTGAGCGAACAGAGCTCAAATTTACCTTCCCTATTCTACCTCTAGATATAATAAACGAACGATTCAGACTAAAAAGATTGATCGGACGAAAATAACGAACGCAGCTAGAGATTATTGGATATGTCGATTAACGCTACTGATAGAAGGGCACTTGAGTGTACAGCAGGTTTGATCATGTTAGGTGATTATAATGCAGATATGAAGGTGAACCATGACATGCTATGATTGCTTCGCTTCAGGTACATTACAAATTCTAACCGCCTCCTTTGGACTCGATTTTGACCCACTTTAGGACCGATGACAATACAATATAGTAGAAAAATATAGGGTTTTCCACTCATAAAGCAACCTTTAAACTCGATTTTTTTTGCGCACTTGTTAGGTACCAATGACAATACAATATAGTAGTAAAATATAGGGTGCACCATTTATAAGGCAACCTGTAAACACGATTTTTACCCACTTTAAAGGCTCAGATTAATACGAATTTTTTTGCGCACTTATCAAGTACCAATGACAATACAATATAGTAGTAAAATATAGGGTGCACCATTTATAAGGCAACCTGTAAACTCGATTTTTACCCACTTCAAACGTTCAGATTAATACGAATCTTTTTGCGCACTTGTCAAGTACCGATGACAATAAAATATAGTAGTAAAATATAGGGTGCACCATTTATAAGGCAACCTGTAAACTCGATTTTTACCCACTTCAAACGTTCAGATTAATACGAATCTTTTTGCGCATTTGTCAAGTACCGATGACAATACAATATAGTAGTAAAATATAGGGTGCTCCTTGTGTAAGGCAAGCTGTAAACTCGATTTTTACCCACTTCAAACGTTCAGATTAATACGAATTTTTTTGCGCACTTATCAAGTACCGATGACAATAAAATATAGTAGTAAAATATAGGGTGCACCATTTATAAGGCCACCTGTAAACTCGATTTTTACCCACTTCAAACGTTCAGATTAATACGAATTTTTTTGCGCACTTGTCAAGTACCGATGACAATAAAATATAGTAGTAAAATATAGGTTGCTCCATTTATAAGGCAACCTGTAAGCTTGATTTTTACCCACTTTAAACGCTCAGATTAATACGAATTTTTTTTGCGCACTTGTCAAGTACCAATTACAATACAATATTGTAGTAAAATATAGGGTGTTCCATTTATAACGCAACCTGTAACCTCGATTTCTACCCACTTTAAACGCTCAGATTAATACTAATTTTTTATTTGCCGGCTTGTCAAGTACCGATGACAATACAATATAGTAGTAAAGTATAGGGTGTTCCATTTATAAGGCAACCTGTAAACTCGATGTTTACCCACTTTAAATGCTCAGATTAATACGAGTAGTTTTGCGCACTTATCAAGTACCGATGACAATAAAATATAGTAGTAAAATATAGGGTGCTCCATTTATAAGGCCACCTGTAAACTCGATTTTTACCCACTTCAAACGTTCAGATTAATACGAATTTTTTTGCGCACTTGTCAAGTACCGATGACAATAAAATATAGTAGTAAAATATAGGTTGCTCCATTTATAAGGCAACCTGTAAGCTTGATTTTTACCCACTTTAAACGCTCAGATTAATACGAATTTTTTTTGCGCACTTGTCAAGTACCAATTACAATACAATATATTGTAGTAAAATATAGGGTCTTCCATTTATAACGCAACCTGTAAACTCGATTTCTACCCACTTTAAACGCTCAGATTAATACTAATTTTTTATTTGCCGGCTTGTCAAGTACCGATGACAATACAATATAGTAGTAAAGTATAGGGTGTTCCATTTATAAGGCAACCTGTAAACTCGATGTTTACCCACTTTAAATGCTCAGATTAATACGAATTTTTTTTGCGCACTTTCAAGTACCGGTGATAATAAAAATAATAGTAAAATATAGAGTGTTCCATTTATGTGGCAACCTGTAAACTCTAATTTTACACACTTTAAACGCTAAGATTAATACGAATTTTTTTTGCTCACTTATCAAGGACCGATGACAATACAATACAGTAGTAAAATATGGGGTGTTCCATTTATAACGCAACCTTTAAACTCGAATTTTACCCACTTAAAACGCTCAGATTAATACGAATATTTTTCGCGCACTTGTCAAGTACCGATGACAATACAAAATACTAGTAAAATATAGGGTGCTCCATTTATAAGGCAATCTGTAAACTCGATTTGTACCCTCTTTAAATGCTCAAATTAATACGAATCGTCAAGGACCGATGACAATACAATATAGTAGTAAAATATAGGGTGTTCCATTTATAACGCAACCTTCAAACTCGATTCCTACCCACTTTCAACGCTCATATTAATTCAAAATTCTGCACATTCGTCAAGGACTATACAATGTAGTAGAAAACGAACACGTCATACCTACTAATATTTGTCTATTGTTTTAGGAGTTCACAGCTCAGGCGCTATCAACAGACCTCTAGGATTTAATTTCTTCAATACAAACACTGAAAATGTACCAACTGCTCCTCCATTAGAAAGGCCATCGGCTCCATGGAAAACTACAGGTAGTTACTAATATAGTTTTTTTTTAAGCTTTTTAATGTACTTGGTCCAAATTAAACACTGGTTGGTCTGATGATGTAGCGTATATAAATTAGATTCGAACTACCAAACCATACAGTCAGATTTATTGATTTGTGTAGAAAACTGGAAACTAAAGGGTCTTCAAATGTCAGACCTCGGTCTACTTTGTGGGGATTTTGAGAGGAATTCAGGGATATTTTCCTATGGTGCTACAAGTAAAATCAAAGGCGGGCACGGAAACAATAGGGAACGTTTAATATTTTCCATATGTAGGTACATATGAGAATGGTGTAAAATCTCCACGGGTGTAGTCTGTGATGAAAATTGTGAAGCATTTCGCTACTCTTGTCGTGCCCGACGCATCTAAAATTTTTCAACAAATTTTTTAATACGACTACTTCAAACTTTCAGATCTTAATCATTGAACATTTATTTGTAGGATTGTTGTAAAGATTTTCCAGGTTTTTCAACATTTTTTTCATAAAACATACTAATAGATTTATTTTTTGTTTCATTTAGATGATATCGACACACTTCCCCCATCGTATGAAGAAGCTACCAAAACAACTTTTGCTGCATACAAATCAAAAGCCGATTAAACAGAACAAAATTGAAGTTAGTTGAATCAGTCCGTGCCATTAACGGAATTGAAAAAAGTGCATTTCATTTATTTATACCTCATTGTACAGTGAATCTTAAGGTGCAACTATACGGTCCGTGTAACATGGTTCTCGGTACGACCGGTCTCGTCAATTGTCGGTTACATTTCACAGAACAAAGAAGTTAACTGTGTTTGTGTGAGTAGATTTGTGCTGGTCTGTTTAAGTACGTGCTATGGTACTCAAAATTTTTTAATTTGTCATAAATCAGCTAATTTCTACGATCCACTTCTCTTCGAAACTCGGACCGTGTTACTGTCCCTTAATATATGTAATCTGGTAGAGTTCGCTGGTCGAGGTATGGAATGTACTGATTTCTGTAGGTCTGTGTGGTTTCGCCATTTTTCGGATCATACAAATAGTAACCTGAGGTAATCAGCCGAACTTTGTTTATTGTTATGACGAGCCTCCAAATTACTGAGCGTTTATCCAATAGTTTTGACACTTCGGTTTGTGTAATGACAATCCACAAACCAGATAAGGTCATCACTAATTTTTTACCATACACCACTTAGTAGAGGATCCGAATTAATGTAATACACATACATACATACATAGCTCCGATTTTTCAATTTCAAAGTCTCACAACTACTATCTATGACCAAATTTTCTCAAGTAACCTTATACTTCGTTGTTTGTTATTTAATTTAACTTTATTTTAAAACTAGTCTGAAGAAATGAATTATACATTTTCAATAAGAGCGTTAGAAAAATATTTTTATTTTCTTAAAGAATTATTTCTATCCAAATTCATCTTTTTGTGATTTATTTGGCATACTCAAAATATTAAAACAACTCACAAATTTTAGTACGTAAGATAATTCTATCTTTTTATTTAGTTGTTTCATATTTAATTTTTTCACTGAAGGAAATACATTCCAAAAATAAAACGTTTATTTGTGTAAGAAATGCGAACAATTTCTGTTTTTGTAATGTTTATAATATCCATATTTATACATGTTATAAATAATAAATTTTATATAAGAGTTAAAGTGTTTTCATCTTCATCGTTTGAACGAATGAAAATGCTTGAAGTTATGTGTTGAGCTTAGAAGCTTATTGCCGAGGCAGAGTAATTTGTGAGAGACCATACAAATCAAAGCAAAGCGTGAGCAATCATGTGATCTATAATCTAGACGGTAAATGATCAAGTTTATTGTTTTGTTAGATAGTCCCGGTTCCTTGGAATTAGTAGCTATTTGAAAATAAACATATAGGAATAAAAAGGAGCTATTTTTATTCTTAGGTAAGAAAATGTCACTTTAAACATCAAAGGGAGGAAAAATAACTTATCTCATTTAATTTATTGAAAATTTCCAAAAAAATAAAATAGTGCTTACACACATTTATATAATTTCATTTATTCAAAAGCAAGTATTTTTTAACATGTAATAAAACTAACGGAATACAATTCTAAATAATCATAGTCCTATAACATAATTATTTTTTATATTGATAGAATCAACATTCCTCATTATCTGTAACTTAGACATTTTCGCCAAGCGGTTTCACAATCAATTCAGTTACCTAAAAAATAAAAGTTACAATGCTAATTATATGGATTTCAAAATAACATCTCATACAGTTTAAGTAAATTGTGAAAAAATGAGATAAAGAAGTACCAGCCGATGAAATTTGTTCAAAAAATGTTCTTAAATATTTTGATTCAGAATTGGTCACCTTACTCATGAATGATTTTAAGCTATATTTTATTTTAAATAAATACATTGCATAAAATAGAAGATAAATAGTATATTGTGCAGCCCGAGAAAATTAGATGCACGAGCGAGCGTAGCGAAGCAGTTGATAGTTAAGTTAATAATAAATAACTGCCAAAAGAATAGACCATTATATAGAAGGAAATCCTTTTTATAAACAGTACATGCAGTACTGGTCTACTGTTTACTGGTTTTCAAAGTAGAAGGAGCATTTAAAAAATCTGTAGTAACTATACATTGTGCGACTAAAAGTTACTATATTATTTCAAAGATTAGTGGTTCCTTCAGTCCTATATTCCCTGCTATAAGTTTAGATGAGTCTTCATTTTCTATCCAGTAGTCTCCAAAATGTTGTGCTCATTTCACCAGTATGATAACGGAGGTTTTCTCTTCTATTCCATAGAACCTACATTGTTCTTGATCCTCTAGTTTGAGCTCCATTCAGTGCCCTTTCAGACGACAGTGTTCTCTTAGGAGGCAAGAGTATCCTGGTTTGTCTTAGTCCTACTAGATGTCTCCAATGGTCCAATTTCCTAGTTTTTTTTGGTTTTATACCTAAGAACATATATATAGAAACATGAAGTTCTTTGAGCTCTAAGAAGATATAGTGTTGTCATAAAAGGTTACTACATAAGACAGATGGAGAGAGGAAGTAGTGTAGCAATATGGTTAAACCATCAGATTTCCCAGCACCACCAAACAAATGTTACAAGAGAAAGTATAGTTACAGCGTTACAGAACTAGACAAATGAAAATGCATATCTTTTTGACTATTTTTTCCCAATATATTTTCTATCAAACCTGAACTGATGGTGGAGTTCCTAAGACATATAAAACAGCATTGGCGACATCTTCTGCTTTCATCGATGGAACGACTTTTAATAGCTGCTGCACTTGTTCATCTTCAGTGAATCCATTGGCTTCGTATATTTCAGTCATTGTACATCCCGGACTAACATTCTAAAAAATGGACATAAATATAAAATAAAGCATATTACCGTGAGTTACTGAGCTTTATCAATCTAAATAAAATCATTCCATTAATGAACTTTATTGATGAACGTCGCGTTTCTGTTATATTATAGTAAACAAAACTATGATAATTAGTAATGATTAGTGTTAGAACATCTAAAAGAAAACCGTGACACCGAGAGGATTTGAATCGACGACCTTCATTGTAGTTGTATGCTTGATTCCATTGCACCAAGAATCCCAACAAAGGCGTTTAAATACCTGATTTATTTTCCACAATATCTGCCTATAAAACTAATAAATATTCCCAGTTTCTAAAGACTGATTAAAATGAATACAGATTTGTAACTAACATAATAATATAACAAAAACGATAACGATATATTGTGAGTCAAAAATTAGAATTATTCTATTGGACAAGTTAGTATTTTAATATTACTGTATGTTTAGTTGCCTATATATACCAATATCGTTTATTATTAGGGGTCATTAATTAATGATTTTGTGTAGATTAATATGGCTGGAAAATTTACGGTAGACGGAAAATTATTGCTGAATAAAGTTGAGAAGATACTAAGTTGCTATTTGTGGTGGAAAGAGCCACAATTTGAGTTCTTGTAATAACTCTAATGTGAAGTTCTTAATAAACACTGAAATCTGGGAAGCTCTCTCACCTAAACTATATTAAAAGTAGAAAAATAACTTACTGATACTTTTATTTTACTTCCCAGAGTAATAAGTTCATTTCTTAGTGTTTCCGAAAACGCTGTTAAAGCGAATTTTGATGCTGGATAAACATTACTATACGGTATTCTCGGAACTTGATGACCAGCTATACTACTGATGTTAACGATATGCCCATCGATCTTATTTTCTTGCATATATTTTATAACTTCTCTTGACGCGATTGCTACAGCTAGGATGTTAGTGTCTAGGACTTTCTTCCAATCTTCAATATCACCTGAAAATAACTGAACTATATTTCAAAAGTTTGATGAGGTATATTTAATACAGCAAGTTGAAAACACGAAAACTAAACTGCCCAAAGAAAGTTAATAATACCCTGAGAACGCGCGTACTTTCAGAGGACTAGTAAATGAAAGTTCATTCTCTGGATAAATTTACCTAAAGATTTGGGTCTTATCTTATCCTAGCTTTATAAAAAGAGCTCGGTCTGACTTCAAACGTATTGCTGGAATTAAGTATCTCTATTGCCGCCGAAAACGCTGGACTTGCGATAGACATAGGGTGCGTAGTAACGAGACGTCAACTGTGACGGGAATCTATCACTCCAATTCCGATGCTACAGGCGAAGACATTGTGTGCATCTATACAAATGACAGATAAGCACTGCTAGCCATCAAGAGTCAGTACTAAAATGTTGTCATGTCTTCGTTGAGGCGACAAAAAACAATATAGCCACACTGTCGTGGACCTAAGTTTATAAACTCCACGTTGCGGGCGATTTATTATTCACTGCAGTTTGACAGATTGTTTATGTTTAGCTATTGTTTTCCGTTTATGATGAAATATAACGATGAATAAGTCAATGACGTATTAAACGTCATTGTAATAAGTCCATTAGATCTTGATAGGTTAAATTTAATATATTTTTATCGATGCAACTGCAAATTCAAAATTACTAAACGGGTTGAACGTCTACATTATCAACATATTTAAAACGTCTTTAAAACATCCCTACAAAAGCGTTTTAAGCTTGTCGTAAGAAGGACATCTTAAAAACGTCCGTTTTACGTTCCAGGACGTTTGGAATGAAGTAAGACATGAACTGGACGTCTTTAAGATGTACTGTACTATCTGGGAACAAAATATAAAATTTGGTCAATTGGGAGCAACTACGAAAAAACGGTTTATAAACGCATATGTAACGAATTACGATCAGCAGCTTGAAGGTAACCTTGCGGCTGATGCCCTGGCTATAGGAAGGCAACAGCTTAAACCTTTTATATGCTCATCTCACCATTAATAATATTCGTTTTCCTTCCTAACCCAGCATTATTAATTAGAATGTTAACGGGGCCAATATTCTTATTAATCCAATCAAAGGCTTCTATAATTTCTTCTTGTTTTGTTAAATCTGCTTGGACTGCATATAATTGCCCATTTTTCTCGCCGCATATTTCGGCCAGTTCTAAGATTCGTTCTTTTCTTCTTGCTATTCCAACAACCTAGAAAAAAGTAATTCTTCAAAGTTTGCACTTAAACTATGAATATCTTTACTTTACTTTACTTTTTCTTCCTTCAAAATACCTATAATAATGTAGTAGGTACATATCAAAATACAAAATTTTGAAAAATCAAGTGGCTGTATAAATTACTCTTGGTCGTCCACTTCAAAGTCTTTATACGGACAACGCACGAAAGTGACTTGGAAAATGTCCGAAGCTGCTTTCAAAAGACGACCCGCCTCAATCAGTTCAGTCTATGGTCAGTGTAGCCAACAAAAAGTGGTTTTTCTGACAAGAATGACAGTTAATGTCTACCATTCAAAACATAAGGTGTTTGTAGGTTTTTTATCATTGCGAACATCTATATTGCTTTATCAAAACGATGAATATACACCCGAAGCATAAATCTTAAAATTTAAAATGACGCTGAATAATCAACGCATCAATGACCAATAATTCCAGAAACTTTTGGCATGTCACCATTTCATTTCTGTTATTCTGTCATTAGATATGTCAGATGTCAGTTTTATTGGTTTTTATTGATATTCGTTTAATCGTTCATGTTTATTTTCAATTAGACTTATCAGTTCTAGTTAGTTGTATCTCTTAATTCTTCCGATTGCTTTTTCCAGTGACATCTGACATAACTAGTAACATAATGACAGAAATGAAATGGTGAATTTCCAAAAGTTCCTAGAAATATTGGCCACCGATGCGTTGAGTACTCAGCTAAAACGTCATTTTAAATTTTAAGATTCACGCTTCGGGGGTGTATTCATTGTCTTAATAAAGGAATTTAGATGTTCATAATGATAAAAAACCTGCAAAAATCTTATGTTTTGAAAGGTAGACATGAACTGTCATTATTGTCAGAAAAACCACTTTTTGTTGGCCACACTGACCTTAGCCTGAACTCCTCTATTACTAACTTCATACTCACCAAGTTTACTCACGTCTAGGCATTATTCAGGACGAAATTCTATATTTTAAATCACAGTTGACTGGATAAATTGGATACAATAACTGATTTAACATTCTTGGAGGTATAATAAAAACAACTTGCCTCAAACTTGAAAACTTATCATCTTGGAAACAAAAAACTACTTTGATAAGCAAATAAACATTCAGACAAAACTTTAGTGAATGAAACAGTTAATAATTTTTAACACAGGCATACCCAGCACTGTAGTGGAACGCCTCTGATGTGATAGATGTAGGTTATGTTCCGATATTGCTGGTATTACTGGTTACAGCAAGCAATTTCGGAACGCATTACAATAGCAGTAATCTTAAACTGCTGAAGATTTTCGGAACGTATCGGTCAGTAACAGTGCTTGAAAAGGAACAAACAAAACATAACCCATTTATTTATCATAGTGAAGTTAAATTAATCAAATCTTATTGGATGAAATATTAAGCGATAGCGATACTGATTCAGAAAAATCAGATCTGCATAGATTACTAATAAAAAAATCTGTATCAACGCTCTCAACCACAGATCACCTACTCTCAACAAATAAATACATAACCTAACTTATTCCAATTTGGGGAAGGGATACTGGGAGTGCATGACCACTTCTGTAACAGTAGTAACAGTATATGTTTAGCCTTTAACAGGGTCTCTTGAAAAGTGGCGCTAAATCATTACCAGTGAATTTCAGTAAAATCGGAATGACAAAAGTTACTGGGCAGTACTGTTCAGGAATATCGGAACATAACCATAGTGAAGCAGTGTCAAATGCGGTTAGTACTTGGATGGGTGAATAGAAAGCAATGGCGGATTTAGGCTTACTGCCGCCCTAGGCCCGGTTTGATGCGCTGCCTTTTTGGTGGAAGCTTCTTACTAGCAGTATCAAAACGATCTAAAAGTGTCTTCTGTAAGTTCCTTGTGGCATTACTTATTCTTTTTTCTTATTTTTTTGTGAATCAAACCACAATAATGTTCGTTGTGTCAGGATAGGGACCAAAAAATTATTTCTTGACAACGGTAGCTGGAACGCTACCGAAACGTCGAAATAAAAAATAAAAAAACATTATTGTGGTTTGGTTTCCAAAACAAATAAGAAAAAAGATCTAAAACTGCATTCGAAACAATTACTAGAATGTTCGCTGCAATCCTGAAATGTATCGTACATTTTTGTACAATATAGAGAATATTCTTCGTTGAAGTTAGATTTGAAAAATTACAACATTAATATCAAAATTGTTGCGTTAGATAATGGTGAGATATAAGAAAAGGAGCGAAAGAATATAGCTTAAAATTCGAAGACTTCCAGTGTCGTATTATTAGATATTTGAATAATATCCTTTCATGGAGATCGATATAAAGATCAATAATATACGAGACAAACGTTTTGAAAAATCCATCCCTAGTAACACAAAGTTATCCAGTGGATGTACATTGGAAAGGTGCATGTGGACATCCTGCACATCCATTGGATAACCACTTATGTCCATCCTGTGTCCATTGGACATTCATTGTACAACCTCAGGCCATCAAATTGGATATCCAATGGATGTCCATACTCTATATCCATTGGATCAAAATTGGATGTGAAGCTTATGGAAGTCTAGTGTACATATATTGTACAACAGGGCAAGGGGAGGCACAGGCCTCTTTCCCCTAGATCAAATGAAAAAAAGTACTCGGGAAAGCTTGACAGAAGGATCAAGTAATGTACCCATGTATTAATATATTTACGTTGTGAATAAAAACGCAAAAACACATAAAAAACCAAGTTAATCCGACCAAAACGTCCACTCTACGACCAAAACGCACCGCCATTACGCTATTCCCCCGCCACCGGCAGTATTGATCATGCTGCCAACTACTCTGGTAAGCATGTAATAAAAACCCGCTATTTTCGAATCGCAAAAGATTGGGGATAATATTATTTCAATTAATATTATTAATGCACATAAATGAACCATGAACAAATAATCGGGATTAATAAATAAAATCGGATTATAACTCAAGATTAATTCTGTCTTTTAGTAGGAAATGCATAATATTTTTGTGACAATTAATAATTTTGATGATGGATACATTATGGACGTCCATTGGAAAGCTGTCGTTGGTTTTCCATTGGGTGGGCCATCGAGGATATCCAATGGATGTACGGTTGCTGTCCTATTTATGGACGTTTTCTGGACATACATTGGATAGTTTATGGTATATAGCGTTCCACTGGATAGGTATTGAGGCCCTATCCAATGGATGGACTTTTGATATCCATGGACATTCGGACCTGTTCAATATGTTCCAGTACGAAACGTAACCCGACAAAAGTCAGACAGGTGTCTGTTAAAAAAATCGATTATTCACTACCGAGGGCTCTTGATGTGTACAGAGCATATGAAGTAACTTAAGTACCGTACTGCGTGTTCAGTAAGTAATTATATTACTACCTACATTTAAAAAGAAAAGCAAAAAAGCATATTAATTCCAGTGCATACATTTTTCCAGACTACTACTTTTCTAATGTGTAACATTCATCATGTCGAGCAGACCAACGAGTTTGAGAAAGAATCGTAACTCTCAAATTTGTACGCTGCACCGAGAACTCCCAACGATGTGAGAAAAAATTAGTACTTGCAAAGTAGAAAATAGTCGACTGCTTATGTTACAGATTAAACTGCACGTGATTTTACTAAATTTAAAGAATAGACATTGAATTATGAATAATTTATTCTATAAAAATGTTTTTAATAAAAACTAATCTGAACCAATTTTTATCGCTGTTTATTTTAGACCTTTATATCGAATCACCAATTGATTCATATGAATTAATAAAAGTATTCTGTTGTTAACTTTGATATAAAAATTAGTATTTGCCTTGTGAAAATTATAACATGTCGAAGCGGTGCTTGAATCTATTCAATCTCAATCAAATCCTATTTACAACATTGCATGGATCTTTGTTGGATGTAATTGAATTTATGAACCGTCTGCACAGTCGTTTTGTTAATTATTTTGCACTCGCCGAATTAAATCAAAATCAATTTTAAAATTTAACAGCAGTTTTATCCGAAATATTTTTTTCTTATTGAAGGGGGCATTTAACTTCAAATATTGACCGCATATTTTTTTGGGTAATATAAATATAAGTAGTAAATGGGTTATCCAAAAATAAAAGTATTTTATATTTTCTCTGCTGATTAACAGAAAAAAATGGAAACAAAAATTTACTGAAACTATGCAACTTGTAATGCAGATACGTCACTTGTTTAAATGCGAAGTTGTCGATAATTACCATTTGTTGTTCTAAGTTTCAGCTTCTTCATGACAAATAAATAATAATATGTTGACATTATTTTGACATCTATCACTGTCATTTTTACTTTTAAACTAGAAGAAATGAATATAGTAAGATCCTGTATTTGATTAGTTGAATGATTATTTTCCATTTTTATTTGGGTAGGTACTGGATTATTGTGTCTGAATTTTATAAATTATTATCAAACCAATATTTAGATAGATCGTGTTTTGTAAAATCATAACTGCGCCGAAAACATATGAAAGTAGGAAAAAGTAGGTTTGAAACTGTTACCTATAGATGAAACTGCCACAAACTATTTTTGTATCTCAATACAAATAAAATATACAAATAAGGGAAATAACTTATTATTATTATATTATATATCATACTTTTATATACATTTATATCTTTTTTCATAAATCAAATATAAATGCAGTTAACTGTCAATCTATACTATACTTCCTCTTTTCTCCTTCATTTTTGGCGACTACACTATCTTATGATGATTATGTTCCACCAGCTTTCATTTCTACTAATGGCGGAGGTAAAAAATAAACCATAAGAATCATTAGCTTTTAAAATTGCCGAGTGCAGACGAATTATGCGACACGATGTGAAAAAGCAATCCTCAAAGTCCGACGTCGAAACTATAATACTATGGGGTGTTAAACCGATATCCGGCTTTTGGATTTTATTAAAGTATATTGGTACTACTTTGCAGAAATTAATTTAAAAATTTTTCAAACCGAATATTTTAGGAGAAAACTGGAAATTAAGGATTCCTTAATGTTTGCAACTTTCACTTCAGATACGTCACTTCACTAAATATGAATAGCCACTTTCTGATTTGGATGTTTTATTAATCAATATCCAGTTACAAAAAGGCCATTCGAATTTGAAGTTTGAAGAACTGTCAAAATTTATAATATATATGAGTGTTTTGGTTTTGTTTACAGTTTATTCGAGTTTGACGTTTAAATATTATAAACAAAATTTGTTAACATTTTTTTGGTTTAATTTAGTTAGTTTTTCTCCATCAGTTTTAAAGTTGGAATAATGTCAATATCGTATAAATCTTGTTTTGTAACATACTGCACGAACACAACAGTTACCTACAACGCCTGGTAAAAAGTTTGTAACTATTCTTGCAGTAACAGTTGAAAGAAAATTATGGTTTGAGGCTGCTAGAAGAAAATATAAACAGACAAACCAATTACTATTGCTGTGAAGATCATTTTTGATGTGAGGATCTTCTTCAATCAAAAAGCTAAAATTAGATGAGCTGGTAGTCCCAAATGAACCTGTTTTAACGGAAGATTCTCATGATTATGATGTTGGTACTCAAACCTCCTCGGCAATGATCAATCAAAGTCCCTTGGAAATAAAAAGTGTTGGTGTTAGTTGTCGGTTAACATCTCAGAATACTGTTAAATTGGATACTTTAGAACTGACTATTAGAAAAGAAGCATCTACCTCACCAATGAAAAAGAAGTAATTCTAGTAATTTAAGAAAAATATCTAGCACCAACTAAAATAAAAACTAACTACCTGAATACGTTAACGAAAACTTATAATGGTAACGATAAAATTTATATTATAAAACAATGTTATAGCCGTAAAAATAAATCGGATGTAAAAAAATTCCCAAGTCACTATAGCAGCAATATGACACAAGTATAACCTATAAGTACTTCATCACATCAGAATTGTGGTCCTACGTCAACCCTTATGTAGCTAACTTCTCTTTTAGTGAGCATACGTCACATCAGGAATGGCGAGTTATTTAAATCATCCAAAAGTTGAATTTTCAAATCGGCATAAAAACCTTGAGAGAATAAAAATATTTAAAATAATTGATTCCCCATTATGATTTTGTACACCACTAACTTATAACATTGAGAAAACATCATATTTTTGTTAAGTTTAACACCCCATTAATTTTCGATAATAAACATTTATATAAATTAAACCATAATATTACAGTATATAGTAAACTTAACAATTATTAAAAAAAATAACAATTAACCACCACTTAAATAATGAAATATCACATTGAGTATACTAATTATTTATTAATTTTCTCCTGTATCAAAATCCTCCATCGAGGACGTTTACTTTGTGATAAAAATAATTTTTATGTATATATGACATGTATATTACTTTTCGACTGCACTGTATATTTCTCTACTTATAACGGTAAATACACTTACTTTTAATCCTTCCTGTACTAATTTTTCTGCAATGCTCGCTCCAATTCCTGCACTGGCTCCAGTAACAACTGCAACTTTTCCCGACCACCTATTCATATTTATTCCTAAACTCAACTGACCCAGACCAGTATAAATATGTTATCTCTGACTGAAGTAAGTCGAAGAAGTGTTTAACAGTTATAACGAATCTGAAAAGAGGCGAAGAGCGGAGATTGGAAAGAAGAAAATTAAAGTTAACGAGTATTACCTCCCCGTATTAGAGAGATTACACACGTACCTTTTCACGTGAAGCTTTACGGACTCGTAAACGTGGATTTATGCAATGTTATCTCTGGATTTATGTACGTAATGTTATCTCCTGTGTAGGTACGTACCAGTAGCGTAAACCATAGATAACCTTGGCGTGAACTACCAAAAATACGTGAGAGAAAACTTATCTCAGCAGCTCTGCGCCGAGTGTTTGTTTGAATTTTCTACATGGTTATGGTTGCTTATTAAGTTTAACTATCAATTCAAAAATAATGGAAGATCTACTCTTAGCAGCCGCTATTGGAGAACTTGATAATGATATGGGTGATGACATGTATATGATGGACATAATTATTTCATTTGATTTGAACCAAGGAAATAGTATATTGTTTTGGTTATGTCGATTATTTGTTTTGTTTAAGTATACGCATAAGGACATGCCTAATCTCTCAATTATCGAAAATGGGCTTAAAGCGTATATGTATAAGGCACTGACACAGTAGATCTCTTATGTTTGGTCGTTTGGAAAGATATTTTCAGTCTAATGCATGAGAAACTAGATAATTTACTGGAATTCATTAAATACATTATTTTCCTCAGCAGTAGATGGGGTCAACAGTTATTATTATTTAGATTTAGAATCCATCAATTTGAAGTGCAAAAAAATCAATTTAAATTTATATTGAGAAAATCAAAGTTTTGAAAAGAATAGTCGGCCTGAAGTCATATATCAGAGGAATACGATGGTATTATGGATAAAATTCGACAATTAGACAATCAATAATATTTTGAAGCTTAAGAATGCAAAAAGACTTATGCCCGGTTGCAAGAACGCTAATCAAATCTCTCATCATATGATGGTTGATTAAAAAATTATGAACCATCAATGGGAACCCGATTTCACGAAAAAAATAATGGTCGATTAATTGTTCATCATTGCAGGTACCTATCCGTTGCATTTTGATTGTGTAAATGATGGTTGGTTTGAAGAATTAACGAGTTATTATTTCATTGATTAGCCGTTAATCATTCATCATTTTTAATAAGCGTTCTTGCAACCGGGCATTATTCTTGATAACGGTAGTTGGAACGCTACCGAAACGTTATGATAATAATATAAATATAACAAATATTGGTGTTTGATTTCCCAAAAAATTACAAAAAGAAGAAATGTTCAGTATCCATAGAGAAAATTCATCCATTTCTATAGAAATATATTATGTTCTGTGTCAACGTAAGAACGTTTGTGCTGTCAGCGACATTCTCGTCTGTGGCCCGTATAGATGGTGCCGACCTCGGGCGCCATCGAGTATCTCCGGTGGCGCTCGGCTTTCATGCGAAGCGCGCACGGTTCTAAAGCTTTTAACCTTCTATACGATATCATTAACGTGTGCAGAGATTAGCCCAGCGTAAGCGTGCTGGGCTCTTAACACAGAGGTACCAGGTTCGAGTCGTGTCCGAGTCAAGATATTTTTATTTTCTTATTGTTTTTTTCAAAAATTGACTAAAAATACGAAGAATTTTTCGATTCGGATTAGGGTAGGGGGTAAGGTAGGGTGGTTTTGGTTGGGTTATTATTGAAAATTATTATAATAATCTGTCAATTACACAATTCAATTTTTCGATTCGGATTAGGGTAGGGGGTAAGGTAGGGTGGTTTTGATTGGGTTATTATTGAAAATTATTATAATAATCTGTCAATTACACAATTCAATTTTTCGATTCGGATTAGGGTAGGGGGTAAGTTAGGGTGGTTTAGTTAAAAAAGTGTATGGAAAGCGAGGAGATGTTCTTTTCATAGAGAACGACACGGGGTGTTTGAACCGTGCGCGCCCCGAATGAAAGCCGAGCGCCGGAGATACTCGATCGGCACCACGTATACGGGCCACAGACGAGAGTGTCAGCGACCACTACCAAAATTAACCTACAAATTTATGTAGAGTTTCAAAACAGTAGAAAGACATAAAATATTTTTTCATATTTTATTTGTTAATGAAACATTAAAAGTAGCAGTTTGCTTGTCCACAAAAACAGTTATAATGCCAGTAAGTACACCCAATTTTGGTAAACAAATTATTAATATTGGAAGGGCGTGTCTTTTGTGGTTTATACAAAAAAGTTATGTATATTTTTAATGTTCTAGGCCTACCACTCAAGTTTTGTAAAACCATATGTAGTAATTGGTAATGTGGCGATTTTACCACTGAAAACTCGGTTTAAGGGACCTGCTCAAATTCTAACAAATGATGAAGAAATGGACATCATTGATGAATCATTATACTATTTCAAAGCTAATGTGTTTTTTAGAACTTATGAAATTAAGGTACGTTCAATGTACTATTCTTCCTGTAGCTAGATTCTCACATTATGTTGTAGTTGTGGTAACTTCATTTCATCTACATACCTATTGCTAGTAAAATAAATACAGAATTCCTATCCTATCCAATAAACATAGTATTGAAAATTTTTGGATGCTCGAAGTAAACCACAACTATGTTCCTTAATGTATGTCTGAAGCAGCTAACTTTGTTTATTAAAAGGTTATGTTTTTTAGTCTGAAGCTGATCGATCATTAATATATATAACCTTGTATATCACTGAATGTTTAAAAAAGCTGCAAAAATGTAGTACCAAAAATCAAGCACAAAATGAAATGAGAACTTTGGCTATATCTAAATTTGATATTCCTGGAGATCCATCATTTCCTTTAAACTCTGTTTATGGGTAAGAATTACACGAGAACTTATACTACTTTACAATTTGCTTATCATATGTTTGTATGATGTAGATACTGTAAAGTATGATTGACTTTTTAGAATAAATCATACTATGATTATAGGCATTATAACAGTTCTTTCATATTTGAATGCTGAAAACCTCAATTAGTGCTAAATATATATGAGGGATTTAGAAAAAACAGATGAAAGCAGATTTAAAGTAACTTGTGAACTGGTTTTCAATTAATGTTTCTATCTTTTTTTGTTTCAGCAAACCTGCTAATGCAGAAGCAGCTGATACACTACGTTTATATTTTACCCAATTAAGACAAGAAGTTGGGATGAGAGTTTGTGACAAAGTTTTTGGAGATGATAAAAAACCCAGTAAGTGGTGGTTGTGTTTTGCAAAAAAGAAGTTTATGGATAAATCTCTGTCTGGACCTGGACAGTAACTTTATTTATATTTTGTATCCCTTGAATTACAGACTGTTCTATATTTTATTTAAAAACAATATGTGTTGTTTAAAATGAGTTTACATAAATGTAATTAGTAATCTTTTAAGACCATTATAATAATAATAATAGATTTCTTTTTCTTAATTTTATCTTTTTACTTCGGAGGGGGGAAGTAAAGTAATTTTATTTGAATTTTTCTCTTACCTCCACAATAATAACAATTGCAGCTATAAGTGTAAGGGAGGACTAAAACAATCATAGCTGGAAAACTATACTATCAGGTGAGAACAAAATATCTGTAAACTAAATATCGAAATTTGTAAAGATCATGTATGATTGATTGAAAGTTGTATTGGAGTTCCTGATTTTACATTAATAATGTCAAGGAATGTGTAAACAACTATAGTAACTAATACTCAAAGAGTAGGTTATGCTGAAGTTTATTAAAAAATATGTATAAACTTCTTATAAAAACTAAACACAAAATATTGGGTACCTAAATAAAATATTTCATTTGGGAAGTAATATGTTTTTTGGATATTTGTGGAATATCTTGTTGGCAAATTTTTTCATTATCATGGCAATATTGTCTTCTAGAACTGGCTTAATTTCGTTGGCAATTTGTTTCCAATTGTCATTTAAAAACAAATTCATAGCTTCACCTGAAACAATAAAAAAGTAACTTAAAATACTGAGTGATATTCCAATTAGACATGTTATTAGCAAATTCATGGATTTGTTTCTAAAGCTCAGTCTATGTAAAACTTAAAACGTACGTAATTAAAAAGGGAATGAAATTTATAACAATGTGTCCCCTTTTAAATTTTTAATGAGTATATTCGATCAAAATATATTGTATCAACTAGCTGAGAATTTAATTATTAAAGAACTTTGTTCACACCTTGCAGTACAGGGAGCGCCAAGACTGGAAAACTCGCTAGATCAGGAAACGATATACTACTTAACGAAACAGAAAGCTGGATCTTACATCACATATTTCAAAGCAACCCATCACTAGATATGTTTACCTTTCAAAAAGCATAATAGAAGTTTTTATCTAGATTATATAGGACCACAATTAATCAATTATAAAATGAACTCGAATAAGGCTAGCTTGTGCTGACCAGGGTAAATAAAAGATTATGTACCTACAATTTAAGTGAAATTTATAATATAGGAAGTGGCAAATGAAACGAGAATATTACCAGAACATAAGCCTTATTTACAGGACACAAAGATGGGTGGACTGGATTATTTTTATGCAGAAGACTTTGTAAAGACTGTCTTCAAATACCATGATATATTGTCAACACACTTGCAGATGTTTTCAGGTTTTCTTGAACATCTAATAGATCACCTAAATTTTTATCTCCATCAGTTGCACCTTTCGGTCTACCAGACCTTAGAATATCATTTTGGTTCACTACCAGTTTAATTAAATTTGTTTATTAATTTCGTCGCTGTAGATCTACTTAGGAGTGCATTCAGGATTTAAATAGTTAAAAAGATGAGGCTGCGTCATATATGGGATGCGATCACTATATCCAACTAATATATAAGATTTCGATTCGTTGCTTTTCCGATAAATGTGCCATTATTCCTAATTAACTTTTAAAGTCCGTGCAAATTTGAAACTAGTTTCAGTTCTGATAATTTGTGCAAAAATATTGAAGAATTTTAGGTTTTTAATGCCTACTATTGTTTTTTGGTGGTTTCAAAAACCTACAAACTGAGATTTATATGAGACATTTTGTGTTAAAGGGATACATTGCTATTATTTCTGAAAAGAGAAAAAAGTAAGCTTCCTTGTCATTCGGGACTCGATCTAGGTAGCTATTTCAAAGAGTTCAAGATGGTGGCTACATATATATTGATGTATTATGAGTTGTTAATGGAAAACTGCCTAATAAATATTCTCTTTGTTATTATGTGTTTGTTTAAAAAAATGTATTTTCACTAACCTAAATCTTTATCTCCATTGAATAAATCCTCGAATCGAATGCTAGCTTCTGCAATATTAAAATCTATGTAGAAATCTTTGACATTGTAATATATATTATTGTTTTTGGTTATTTTCTCCACTCTAAGAGTCACTGTTGCATCGATATTAGCTGTAAAATAAATCGGGTAAACTCATGAAACATTTGTTGATGAAACGTTTAAAATATGAAAAATTCGAAACGAGTATTGAAACTGATTTTCGAAATAGTTGCCATTAACGTTATATGAATATAGTGGAATACTTACTATAGTTTGAAGTACTCAAACCTGATCCAGTTATAGGCATCATCATAATTTTACCATCCATGCTGTAGTTACAAGCGACACGAAGCATTGGGAAAAATATTCTAATTCGCATTTTGTCCTTTTCTAAATCAATTCTGTAACAAATAATTCAGGATCAATATAAGGTATATCATATAGGTCAAACTTCACCGAGATGGAGGATTTCATAAGCGATAGTCGTTGTTGTAATTTACTGATTTGTGCGGCATTATCAGTCGGAGGCTTAGAGTCCTCGGCACCTCAGCCTTTTATGCTTTTTGTGCTCTTGGTTATGCCGTTTATGTGAAACCAGTGGCCTTTATCAGGCTTAACAGTCTTTTCACTTGGTCCTTCTTGGAGAAATCCTTCTTTGGTGGGTACTCCAGTCCTGGGAGTCTATATCTCAAATAAGACAGTAGGTACTTCACATTCGAAGATAATGTTTGAAGCGGTTTCCTCCTCTTCTATGCACAACCGACAGATAGGCTTCTCTATATACAGTATGGTGCAAATGAAAGGAATAAATTCGTTATTTCGTAAGCCGTCAACTTTAAGGAAAAATCCCAAAACCCGTCGATTTTTATTTTCAAACAGGCTATTCGTAATAATACCTTTTTATTTTTGACGTCATATAGGTATGTCCTAAATTTCAGTCAATTATCTTTGAAACTAAAGGAGAAATTGGGGGTGCACCATCATCCTGTGTCATCCTGTCTAGGTATGCAAGGTATATTGGATATCCAGAACATCTGCTATGGATATGCAATGTAGGTTCCGTATATATTTGTTGGAGGTCCATTTAATGTCCCAAGTGGGACAGCCATTGGATTTTTAATAAGCACCTTTTGAACCAGTGAATGACGTCCAATTAACGTCCACGGTTAATTTTTTGGAAACAACATGGACGTACATTGATTATCCAAAGTAATTCCAATGGATGTACAAGTACGTCCAATGGAAGTCCTCAATGGACGCCCATTGAATGTCCAAAGTGGTGCCGTATGGGCCTCCACTGGACGTCCATTGGATGATTTACGTACCGGAATGGCCGTCCAATGGATGATTTGAATATCTGAAAGGAACGTTCATTGGACGTACATAGGATGTACATGTGCTGTGTGGGATCTATATGAGCGTGATGACGTCATCGCTAAAATTTTTAAATGGAAATGTGGGTGTTGTAATACATTATTTTAAAGGTCTTTTAAATACCTATTCAGCCATATCAATATGTACAGTAATTGATTTGCGTATTGTCACAAATATTATTGATGAAATTTCAACAGATTTCTTAATAAAATGTATTAAGTATTTGTATGATGTATTTGTTGACACCCAAAAATAAATTTTACCTTTTTTTTTAAAATCTAGTTACTTTATCAACATCAACATTATTGACACTTGGACATAATTAACTTTCTGTCAAGTGATTGATAGTATTATTGTATTAGACGAATTCAAAAAGTCTTTGTACCTACCTATCAATATGAAGCTGACTGAAACGCAAAGAATTGAAATTCTAATAATGATTGGTTGTGGAGATAAAGCACGAAGGTACGCAGAAAGTAGTATGTACGTTATTTGATAACCGAGAACCAATTTCACAATTCACTATAAGCAAAAGTGAGAAGAAATTCAGAGAAACGGGTCATGTCAAAAACCTCCCTAAAGGTAGTAGAAAACCAATATCAGAAAACAAACAAATACGTTCTGTTAGCCTTTCAAGATAATCCCCATACAAGTTCACGGCAAGTAGCATTAGATAATGACATGGACCATTCAACAGTTCTTAGAAAGCTAAAGAAGGAAAAGTGGCATCCCTACAAAGTAATTACTTAAGTAATTATGATGGAACAAAATAACAGAGATCCGATGTTTTTAAAAAAGGTTCTTTTCTCAGATGAAGCTACATTTACATAAGTTAATGTTTGGACGGGAATAATAGATAATAGGATTATTGGACCATACTTTTTCGAAGAATCCTTAACAGGTCCTGGATATTTAGAATTTCTTCAAAACTTCTTGCTACCCGAATTGAACCGGCTGTTTCCAAACAGAAATAATTTATGGCTGCAGCAAGATGGTGCGCCTCCACACTATGCTGTCTTGGTGCGCAACTATTTGAACAACGTCTTTCCAAATCGGTGGATAGGTCGAAGAGGAACAATAGAATGGCCGCCTAGGTCTCCTGATTTGACTCCTCTTGTTTTCTTTTTATGGGGATACTTGAAAAGTAAAGTGTACCAAAATAGACCACAAAATACCAATGAACTCAAAGAAAGGATACGTATTGGGGTTGCACAAATACCTCCGGAAGTTATAGAGAAGGTTCGAGAAAAGTTCACGCACGTCTTTCTCATTGTATTTTAGCTGAAGGTAAACAATTTGTGCACTTAATTTAGGTTTCGTTGTATTTAATGAGTAATACATATTAAATATTTATGGTAATAATAAAATATTTATTAATTTTTTAAACAAATACAAAAATCAATTACTTAGACCTATTGATATGGCTGAATAAGTATTTAAAAGACCTTTAAAATAATGTATTACAACACTCACATTTCCATTTAAAAATTTTAGCGATGACGTCATCACGCTCATATAGATGACGTCAAAAATAAAAAGGTATCCTTACGAATAGCCCGTTTTAAAATAAAAATCGACGGGTTTCAGGATTTTTCCTTAAAGTCGCCGGTTTACGAAATAACGAATTTATTCCTTTCATTTGCACCATACTGTATATGCCGATTGTATGCATGTGCTTACTTGGGGTACTGTGACTGGGTGAGTAATCCCGTAATTATTTTTCTTATTTGGCCCCTGCTGAGGTTTAATATATCATTAGTCAGCTTCTCCGAGGATTTTTTGACCAGAAGTTTGCTGTGTTCCTGTTTCAGACTCTAGCTAGGTTATCTGCCTTTACGATTCCTACAATACCCTTGGGCCCCGGGACCTACTTAAGAGTTACTCTATTATGGAATAGTTTTTGAAGGCAGTCCCAGACCAGTCTAGATCTGGTCTGAGGGCATGCTAAAGATTTTAGTGCTGCCTGACTCTGATCTTTTGACCTCTTTACCCCCTTTCGATATTCAACTGCAAACACATGTCGATAGCGTGGATTTCTGCCTGGAATACAGATACAAAGCTCCCCAACGATATGTTCCAGTGTCGGTCTTAGATCCGTCTGTGTCCTTGCCGTTGTAATGGAATAAACATTTTTTTTTTAATTTTAGAGTAGTATGTATGCTTTTCTATATAACTATTTTGCTTAATTTAATAAATTCTTGTAAGACTTACTTGATGTCCTTTATGACAAACTTCGAAGGACCATATACTTTAATGTTGTTATAGACAGACCTGAGAGATACTGGACCTGATCCTTGATCAATAACAACTTCGGGTATCAGTAGAGGTTCAATACTAGGTATACCAAAATCGGGTATTCCTTTGACAAGTAGAGGTCGTAGTTTTTCTACTGAACTTTTTATACACTCTCCTAGATATGGATCTGATTGGTGGCACACTTTGAAGTACGATGCTGAAAAAACAAATTGAAAGGAAAATTGAAATTAGAAATACTTCGTTCAGAGTAGGATTAAAATCGGGATTATGTGCCTCTGCTTTAGCGCCTCTCCACCAGACGCGGCCAAGTACATGTGAACTTTTTGTTCTACAATAATGAATTGGATTGGATTATACAGTAGATGGCGCTCTCGCTTCTCAGAGAATTTAAAAAACCGCATGTGAACCCTCTCGTTTATTTTTGTTTTTTATTTTTTCATTCCCTCCATTAAAAAAACACAAAACTACAAAAATATAGTTTTTCTATTATCACTATCGAAAGTCATCTTTTGTGCCTTGACTAGCAACTGCAAAGTTGATGTTTTCCGCGAGCTGTCATAATTTCACATTATTGGCGCTCTTAAGCAGAAAGTAACTTTGGCGCACTCCTAATTTTATTTATAGATAAAAGAGAGCTATTCTAGTAGATAATTTTGGTGTGATAGTAGAAAAAAATCTTGTGTGTATTTAGAGCAGAAAGTCTTTTGGTAGTTTCGACAGAACTTTCTGTCTGTCTTAACTACCAAAGTACTACTTTCCGCTCTTGATACACAAATAGCTATTATTGAAAAGTACAAAAAGTGGGTCTATATAAAACATTTTTGTGCTTCTTATTTTAATATTATTAAGTAGCTGTGACTATAGTTTGCTTTGTATACTTTTATGTTATTTTATGTGTAGATGTAGTATTATTATTATTGTATCCTCTGCACTGCTTCCACAAGCGATACAACGTCGTACTGAAGCCATACCGAATCAAAATAATTTAAAAATAAAAATGAAACCGCGTCTTTAACTTTAATGGCTATCGATAGCGATAGAAAACAGTTTACACACAAACTATAATCACCAAAAAAAAATCTAAAATAACCCACTGTTACAAAGTTTATAAATAAAAATACACTAAATAAAATTAAACTAAATTTAGTAAAACACCACAAACAAAACAAAGTTAAGCAAACACATCAAAACGACAGTGGCGGATGAAGACTGACACGTCAAAAAACCATTTTTTCTAAAGTTTGACGTTGTGTCAAAAATGCCATGCTCCTACTGCTTACTGCTTACTTTGCGAAAATAAGACAAAGATGTGACATGTCTAAACTTATGAGCTGAACAACAATAGAGCTAGCAGTACTATTTTATTTGCCAATCAAACAATAACGCTCATGTACTTGGCCGTCTGTTCGTTGTCTCTGTCTCCACTACGATCTTTGTAGTTATTGTATTCGCCCTCATATTATGCTAGAGTTCCTTGTCTAGACACGTCACTATCACTAGACTGCGTATGCCAAACTTCCTCCTTCAATTAGACCTTCGCAGTTGCAAAGTATGTGTTTTGAGGTTTCCTCATCTTCTTGGAAAAACCGACATATATATGGTTGTGTCTGTCAATGCTCATAACACAGCATTTGTTCCGAGAAACTACTCTTCACCTACCCCAGCCAGGGGATTTTTGGGAACTTTTATCTCGAAAGGTTTACGATGGAGAATAGCAGGCAGTAAATGGAGAGCAATTAAAGTGTCGAAAAATTAAATAGATATATATAGAAACTCTCCAAAACCTATTTCGTCATATTCAGGAACAAAGAAGACCCATTTAATTCTGATAAGTTTGCTGTTTATTGTGTTGTTAATACTTATAATTGAAATTCAAATAATTTTATGTCTTATCAAATTTTATGAAGTAATTCCACCTCAAAAATTTTTATTTGTAAACATCAATCAAAAATATTCATGTGACTATTTCACTGACAAAATTTGAAGGTTTTGAACTGGCAATTTTTTGTCTTGTCGCGGCAATTTTTTGACGTTTAATACAGTGTGACCCATTTTGTTTGGAAGCACCCCTATAAAATCCGCATTTTTCAACTGATTTTGATTTAGTCTTCTTTGTTAGATTCAGTATCAAAAACAGTATTTGAGCACAAATTTTCATACCATAATAGCTATTTTCAAGGCCCTCTACGTTAATTTTTCTTTGCCAAAAAAGACGAAAGTATATTAGGCATTTTTTTTCTCAAATATGACTACACCACTGGATTCAGAATCATCACAAATGTAAACTATCAAAATTTTATAAGAAAAGTTTTATTAACAACAAAGTTATCACTACATGAATTTGGAAAAAGTTGTTTTTTAATTAATTTTTTACTAAGAATGTAGACACATTTTAAAGATGGCAACATGGTAAACAAAAACTAGGACTTAAACATATTGCACTGTAAAAATTCGAAGCCGAAATTTTAAAAGACAGGATAAATAGGTCCATTCTTTTTGAGGGTAACATGAATGCCAAAACAACTTCATGGAATTCTTGGAAGGTGAGTTATCCGCAGTGATTGACGAACTGCCACTAGCAGAAAGAAGAAATTTGATATTTCAGTTAGATGGTTGTTCTGTACACTATTCTAGGATTGTCAGACAGTGGCTTAACGAAAAATTTCCAAATGGTTGGATAGGTCGCGGTAGCGAGTTAATCGAATGGCCTCCTAGATCGCCCGATTTAACTATATTGGATTTTTATCTGTGGGGTCTTTTGACACAAAAAGTGTATAAGGCACGTCCAAGGAATAGAGCAGAACTGTGTGACAGGCGTGTGCTGGAATAACGCCACATGAAATAAAAAAGGGCTAAGACATAGTTGCAAACGATATGAGAAATGTCTGGAAATTAACGGAGGTCTAGTCGAGGCTACAAAAATGTAGAATTCAATTATTATTAAGTAGTTTAATAATTAAAATGTATTATTTGGTGTTAATTTGTATTTTCGTCACATCAGCACAATTTTACATTACTCTCAGAAGCTATAACTCCAGAACGGGTTAAGGTATCGGGGTCGAATTTTTACAGTGCAATATGTTTGAGTCCTAGTTTTTGTTTACCATGTTGCCATTTTTAAAATTCTTAGTAAAAAATTAATTAAAAAACAACTTTTTCCAAATTCATGTAGTCATAACTTTGTTGTTAATAAGACTTTTTAAAAAAAATTTTGATAGTTTACATTTGTGATGATTCTGAATCCAGTGGTGTAGTCATATTTGAGAAAAAAAAATGCCTAATATACTTTCGTCTTTTTTGGCAAAGAAAAATTAACGAAGAGGGCCTTGAAAATAGCTATTATGGTATGAAAATTTGTGCTCAAATACTGTTTTTGATACTGAATCTAACAAAAAAGACTAAATCAAAATCGGTTGAAAAATGCGGATTTTATAGGGGTGCTTCCAAACAAAATGGGTCACACTGTATATCAAATCTATGTGTATAAAATTCTGATTTTTTAGTTTTTCTCTCGTGAAATAATCATGTCGAATACCACTCAATTAAACATTTTGAAAGGTAAAATTTTTCTCTTGTCGTATTCAAGTTTGTTACTTTTAGGTAATTTTGCTCATGGCATTTAATCCAAAACCACTCGCCTTACGGCTCGTGGTTTTGTTAAAAAGGTCATTCGCAAAATTGCCAAGCAACAAACTTTCATGACGATTGAAAAATTTTGCCGACAAAATTTTCACTCTCGTGGTATTATATATTAAAATAAGTATAGCTTGGAATAAAACTTACGCAATTTCTGAGATCCCAGCACTGCAGGGGACACCCAGCAAACAAATTGTTTTAAAACTAAACAAAATAAAAGTGTTTTAAGCTTCATACCGAATACGCTACTTCTCAAAATTGGAAAACTCAATGTGTAATTTCAAGATAGATTTTTTTTGTTATAGTTGTCTATTATTATATAAATAATTGGAACAAACAATTACTTGTTCTAAATATTTTGAAATATATGTCAGGATCGTTGTGAACTTGACACGTACAGGTGAAAAATAAACAAAAATAATTAAAATTGATTTCGATGTTTGCATCTACCCGGTGTGTATACAGAGGTGGTTATAAATTTCTAAAACTCGTCGTGAAGAGAGAATCGTTTTAATAATAAACATTTTTAAATAAACCAATCTGCTTAGATAGGTATTTGATAAATTGGTAAAAGTATACTTTCCACCGTATCTTTGGAATGTCAATCTTATACGCTTTGGTCCACCCGAAGGATTTTGTGCAAAGAGAGGTATTAGCTTAGAGTAGCCATATTTAATTTTCTTAGGGGTCACCACCGTTTTTCTGAATATGTTCACGTTGTTTTTAGATCATGCATTTATTTCCTGTAATCTATAAAAAAATATTTATTTCTCAAACTGAATCCGATATTTTTTAACAAATTTGCTCTATCAAACGCCTCATAACGCTCGTACCTTCGCCACAAGACCGCAAAAGTTTAAATAAACCTTCACTTTTGATCGATTTTAGATCTACACGCCAACGTTTAGTTCAGTGGATAACGTTGATGTTCGGCCAGATCGAGGCGAATCTTCCTCCACATTTCTACTGACTGGTTTGCATGTCTCATCACTAGTTAAGGCACATCCCCAATCAATTAAGTGGCGAAGTGCTAGGATAATGATGCTTAAACGTAAGTATCCTCAATACAATTTCCTGTTGACATGCACGCCGATGTAGAAGTGCAAGCTGTAAGCTTTTTCGGTGCGTGCCGAATTGTGTCATGCGCATTTTATCATGGAAAAAAATAATGTAGGTACCCTAACCCTATTTTATTTCATTACTTTTGTAAACAAACATACATTATTTTCTTATTGCGTTATTATATTGATTCGTTGTCTTTATGTACTTATAGTATCTAGTATGGAGCGGAATATTATTAATACTAATTTTTCACTACTTTAAAATAGCAATAACAAAGAAAATGCGCATGTGCAATGTCATTCAGGCTGACTGAATTGACATGATTGAGGATGGGTATCCGTTTTGCAGCACGCGTGCCGAAGTGCCACTTTGCTAGCAGATTGATTGAGGATGCAGCTTTATACTTAATGTGTTTTGTAATTGCTCTACTTGTCTTCAGGGACTGTTACCGATTGAGAAATTCCATCGACTAGCTCTTTTAGATCTACACGCCAACGTTTAGTTCAGTGGATAACGTTGATGTCCGGCCAGATCGAGGCGAATCTTCCTCCACATTTCTACTGCTTTTAAATAAATTGCAACATTCTTACGCATATGTGCTTTTGATGAACGTTATTCACCGTAAGGATATCCTAGAGATGAACTGATTAAATAGATCATTGTAAACAAACTAAATAACAAATGATGGTCTAATTCGCAAAAGGACAGTTGTGTCAACTTATCGAAAAACATAATTTCAACAATCTCTTCAAGCAGGCTTTTTGAATGATTAATTCCTGGTACTTATATGACAGAATAAATATCTAGTTTAATTTGTTACCAGCATTTACAAATTTCCATATTCAGACTACTTAAACTCTTCGTGATGCCCTGGTATAGGTGAATTATCTTAGAAACAAGAAATTTTCCGGTTAATATTTCGAATAATTTGTATGTTGATATTAATTTGTATTATGATGACCCATTTTTGACAAGGTCGCCAATACAAGGTATTAATTGTAATTAAATTTATCTCACTTTTTTAAAAGAGGTAATATTAGATCCTACCCATCTATTTAATTTTAAAAACAGGTAAATACAATGGAAGTTATTGAGATTAACGCAGCTTCCTACAAGTAATGTCCATATAATTACTATTAATGTCAATGAAATACGGATAAGATTGTCTTCAAACAGGAATTTCATTAATAAATACCAAGGATTTTTTTACATTCTAATGAAGACTCAAGATCAAAACAACTTCAAATCGGCATTTAAGCGAGGTCTCCTCTCGTTTTGACAGACAACAACAAGCAGGCCGCGGTAACCATAACAACGCCTTGAAAAGTTGCCGCGCAATTCCGTCTAGTTATTGAATGTCGCTTATCGTTGCCAAGTGTATAAGAAAATGGAGTATGTCAGGATTTATCTGGAAGAATACATTTCCAAATTTTTGGGATGCTTTTATTTTGAAGTTTGTTATAATCGTAGGTTGGGTCTAAATATTTAAACACCTCCGATAACATCTATTAATAGATATTTACGATGTAAGTGTTGTAAAGATTCATGTAGTTACCAAACCTTCCAGAATAAAAGTAAGGTTGGTCTGGTGCAAGTTTCAGGAAATTATACCGCTTGTTAATAAAATATTAACCATTTTTCTCTGAACTCAACCACGCAATCCTGACGTCACGGTAAACTTTTATGAGGTAACGGTTTGTGGAAACTCAGGAATAAACAAACACCTAACCTTCAATAAGATAACTACTCTGTCAAGTTATCTCAGTGAGCTAGTTTGTGTGGTTGGTCAACTGTTATACGTCATGGTTTGGACTACAAGTCGAGGAAAATTGACTGGTTAACTTACAGTTAACCCGGCTTATGTGGTTAAGTTCAAAGAAAAATGACTTTAATATATACTTACTGTAAAGAAATGATATTTCCTTACAGTTAATAGAGTTCTTGAAAACACATCGTTTATACGGAATTAATTTATATTTTTAAAACATCAATTATATTGCAGAATACATTTTGAAATTAATTTGTTATATTTACAATTACTGGACATTGGAGGAATATTATTAGAACTATGAGAAGCGTTTTATACAACATGCGGGGTGGTAGGGTTATTTTGTTGAATATTTTGTACTGTGAAAATTTTATTTGCCACCTCAACCTTCTTCGATATATCCTTTAGCAACGTTTCATGACTTCCATCTGCCATGCCTATTTAAACTAAGGCACCAGGACCAGGACCAGAGTCAGCCAGTATTGTTGCAGACGACCGACGAAAGCAGTGACCAGTATATTCTGTCGGATTTACCAAGTCCATATAAGTAGCAAAGTCATTCGGACTAACTCATCCATTCTACAGGCCCCAGAAATACCGAATATTAAAGCCACCTAAAAAATAAATGTGTGGTCTAAATAGAAATTAGAACCTTGCAAAATACCTTAATCATTAAATTTTCTTTATCTGGAGCTTCCTGGATAAATTTTTCAATTTCTTCCTTCGTTAAAATCTTAGATTTCTTCGCCCCATAACCTAGAGCTTGCTGTTTCAATAAAGAACGAAATTTTGAATATGTGGATATATCTACATTATGTTTAATTGCAAGGGTTGACTTACACATTGAATAATTGGCGCATAATGCTGAATATTTCATCTTTAAACAAAGGACTAGGAAGTATGCCATTACAACATTTTCTGATAGAGAACTCGTGTTTTTACTCTTGCGTTTATATGCACATTTGAACTTTTCTCATGATTTATTTGGCAATAATTCCAATCAAGCAGTATTCCCTACCTCAATCAGCTCTGGAGGAGTCCCAGAAATGGAAAATTCATCATTAGTTATCATTTTACTTTCGAGAACACCAGCTATTAAATTTATATGCGTCAAGTTTGACAATTCAACCTTAATACGTTTCCATAGTAACCCAAGTAATTTTATTACGAATTTCAAACATATTTCAAAGCACCATTTATTTGTGAATAAAACTATTCGCGATTTTTTCAAAATTAATTAATTTCTGTCGAATTTTAAGTGATTTGCGGAAAACTAGTATATTTACCTCGTAGGAAAAACGACATTCCTGGACTCTGCGTTGCTAAAGGTCGATTCAAATACATCAGTCCCGTCCCGTCACAGTTCCGGCGTCGAACCGAACAATCCGTCATAAAAAATATTCTTTAATAGAAATATCCAGCGGCGTTCACATTTATCCGTTGCCGAACAGTTTAGCCTGACTGCTTGGAAACTGTTCTGCAACAGATTGTTCGGTTCGGCGCCGGAACTGTGACGTGACGGGACTGATGTGTTTGAATCGACCTTAAGTCTCGGCTTACGCCTCGACTTAGTAATCTTCACAGTCGTCCAGGAAATTTAGGCAATTCCTACTCGGTAAACAATGTACTATTGTCTTGAGATTCAAGCATCTACTGAAACAATTTGAATTAACTAAATTCACCGTCATTAAAGACGATCTCGAATTACTACCAAACAGTACTCAGTAATCGTTAGTGGAGGTATCAGTTGTTGTCATGCTGGCTTCAAACAATGTGTATTGTTTATGGCTAAGATTACAGGTGCACTCAAGTGTATTTTAAAACTAAAACTACTTACATAAAACTATGTAATGTAATGTAGGTGTTCATGCAATGTAAAGAAAACTAAGAAATTGATATCTTCCAACGTATGCGTTGAATCCTGACCACAGATCACAACTGGCTCTGAACTTGTCGAACAGCCTCCATTTGTGTATTGTTACTTGTTTTTATATTTTACAACTTTACTTTTCATAAACAAATTGGTTTACGTAATATTTATCTTCAGTTATCTTTCTTCTAGGTTAGGTATTGGGAGTTTTGACAAATGATAGTAAAAACCGCGCATGTTTGGTGGTTTCATACTTTCATTAATGAACAGTTGAATTGAGTTTATATTTAACTTCAAGTTGAAATTCATTCCCCCTAAGGTGTTACTTATCTGGTCACAATACATCTTTTAGGTCTCAGTATAATAAATACTATATCTAATAAGTAGTATGTTCAATGTTCGAAGCTTTCTGGAGTTTAATACAGGAAGAATTTAAAACTCAAAGTTTCTCTTATCTCAGGATTGACATCTTTCAAAAATCCTTTTGGATATTATTTATTAGTTTTGCGTAAAAATTATTCTGTGCAACTTTTACATTATTCATGAGATATCAACAAAAAAATTGTAATCGCATTTGTATGTTTACTGATAAAACTTTATTTTATATCAGTATACAAAGTAATTATCAACCTATTATGTCATATTGAGATGTGAACGGAAATCCGCAAACGAGAATATTATTTTATACATTTTAAACTGTTAGAAACAGGAGAAAAATAAACAAGTTATCAGTTTTAATATGTTACATACTGCACCTTTGGGAATACGAGTTATCATTATACAAGATAATTGTATATTAAGAGGATAAATAATAAAGCAATAATAATAATTATAGATAATATTTATTATAATAATTAATATTATTTGTAAATATGTATTGTAAACTTTTCTTATTACGAACCGGCAACATCGATCAGATTCACACGTTTCACAAAGACCGTGGAACTATGCGATGTTTACTGTTTTCGTTTGGTCAGTTGTTTTTGCACCGAGGCAGAAGTGCAGTCGGTCAAATTTCAAAAAACGCGATTCGTGACGCCCCGTTTGATATTTTAGAGTGTTTTTTGTGCAATTTACAAAGACATTGAAACTATTAAGACGGATAAAGGCACTGATCACGGTAAATGTACAATTGTCAAACATAATAATGATTTTAATTTGAGGATAATATTATGCCGGTTCTCTTTAAAAATATTATTATATAGTTTCACAATAAAATAACAGTATGCGGCAAGTCTCTTTGAGGATAAAAAAGCCGAAAACATAAAAAGGCCATAAATTTATTTCTAGTTTTGACATACCTACAAGCGAACGATTGATTCTCATTGGTGCAATGAAGCTTCCTATTGGTCTATGAAAAATTTACTTGAATTGTTAGTCCACATAGACTGTTAACGTCCCAGGGTGGGTTTAGTTCATTTCTGTTATTTACGAGATGTTATGTTCTTAGATGTTGCTGTGATTGAAATTTTGTTTTATTGACAAAAACTATTTTGTTGGTAATAATTAAAATTATGGCTTTTTGGCGACCATTCAAAGAGGAAGATATTGTTATAGGCTCTGAACAATGAATTTAATAGAAGAGCAAACAGACGTATTATTCTAACCAACATAAACAATGTAAAAGTTTATTTATTCATTCTGCTTGAGTATTTTATTGTTAAAATTGATCACCAAATGTTTTGAAATTTCTGAAAGTGGAGAGTAGGGATTTAAGACAATAGACAGGAAGAAATTTGGTATGTTCTAGTTGCGAACTTCGCAAAAAATGATACAAAATATTTACAGGCAACTGAAACAAGAAAATAATGGGTCAAAGTATGGAGCAGCTGGGAGGATACATAATTGACAAAAGTTTCAAAAAAATCCCTGATTATACAGTTATCCGTAAAACAACTGCTATGCATCGGAAAAGAGAGAATACAGAAATTGCTAGTGCGTCGGGATCCAGCAATAATGAAAAATTTGTGTGATCGGTTCTGCTTCTGCTTACAGATTTCTTTGTCTCGCCGACACATTGTGAAACAGTGCAAACTAATTTTACTCACAACTATACCTACCTCTAAACACTTTTATTATATGTTTATAATATCATTTACTACAACCAGTAATGGTTCGGATTGTTATTTCATAACTATTGAGCGAAAATTTAAGTTTTAACCTCCTTTTTTGATAATATTGTTGCATTTATGTATCGCTCTCGATCACGTAGATCATGTTCTGCTACCGTTGATTTTCGGTTTTCCTTAACAGCAGCTGCTTTTGTGTTCGGAAAGACAAGTGTTCATGCTCCGTTTTGTGGTACCAATGTACCTTTTTCCACAGGCTCAATAGTATTTTTACTAGGTCCTTCTTGGAGAAATCCTCCTTTGATGGGTACTCTAGTCGTAGGACTCTATATCTCCAATGAGACAGTACCTCCTCTTCTATGCACAACCGACTGATAGGTTCCTCCCTATTTATGCCAACTGTATGCAAGAGCTACCCTGGGGTACAGTGAACAGTGAGTAATCCCGTCACTTTCTTTATCTGGTCCCTGTCGAGGTTTAATGTTTCGTTAGTCAGCGACTCCGAGGGTTTTTTGACCAGGTGCTACACTTGGCTCAAGTACGTTTGATATTGAGTTTGAATCCACCGAGATCTATAACCACGTTCATTAGATGTTGATATTCCAAATACTGGTTCAGGACCAACGCAGTTTCAGATCCTAGCTTTGCTAGGCTGTCTGTCGTTTCATTGCCTGCAATACCCTGGTGCATCGGGACATCTATTACAGTTTGCCAGGGCTGAGAGTTTTTTTAGGCGTTCCCAGACTGGATCTGGGACTACCTGGAATACTTTTTACTTCTTTTTCAGGATAACCAACTGCCAGTGAAGATTGGTTAATCTGTTTGATCTCTTTTTCTAGATATTCTGGTTTACAGATTCGTGAAGCTCAGCCATTCGCACTTTATAACGCCCCTTTTTTGGCTTTTGGTAATTGGGTAGTGGTTAGAAGATTTTTGTAGGTATCTGTCGTGATAACGGCAAAATGAAACAACAATGCTGGAGGTGTTAGAAATAATATTTTCTCCTACACCTATAGACAGTACATTCTCTTCTCTCAGATCACAGAGGAAACTCATTCGTCCTCCCTAGGGAGGAAAAGTATCCTTATTCTAAGTAAGCTGTAATTCAAGGCTTTCCAGTTGAAAGTTCCCTGAGGGCAGTTTAAGAAAAATGCGGTTTGGATTAGCTAAGTAATGTTTCAATATTAACTTTTATGTTTGTTGTTAAGAAACGGAACAACCAAATAAATGTCGGAACATCTGTATTTCTTTTTTTAAAATTCAATGCTGGAAAAGCTGATTTCGTGAAGATACGTACTTAATAGCATTGAGCTTCGCAAGTTGGGGTATCGTCCAATACAGTTTCAGTACAAGAAAATAAAGGCAGGATTTTTAAAAGCAAAATAAAAAAGTAGCAACTTTGCAAATCCTACTAAAACACCGCTCTGTCGTTTTCAAGGTCACTTTCCGCACGTTTGATATTTTTTTTTGGATACAAATCGTGCTTAAAATAAAAGTAAAAAACACGTCAATATTATTTCATAACATTTACCCAAAGGGGAGTTATCTGGTCTGTTAAACATTCAAGGTCTACTAAAATTTGTTCATCAATTTTTGTGAGAATTAAACATGAATATTGTTAAAACGTTGGGATTTCAAATAAAAACGTCAACAGCAGGATTCTTAAGGTGCGTACAGACATGTAACAGAACATCGCATCGTAACTCCGTCGCGTAACAATTGTTTGTTACGCATCGAAGATACGGCGTATCAATAAATATAGTGTATCAATACATCGTCGTGTATCTTTTAATATCAAAACATACTGCCGTTCCGTCCTTACAACAGAACAGTTGTCTTTTCCTTGTGTTCAATGGAGGTTGTCGCAGCAGTTTATATATATATATGCATTACCTCGTTAAGAAAAATAAAAAAAGACGCGCAAGAAGACGGTGGTAGCAAACCCAGTTGTAAACTAGGCTTTCTCTCGCCTAAGTGCTGACAGAAGACCATTCATTTTTTTTGCACTCATCTGCTGTTGTCTGAAACTCTACAGCAAGTTCTTCCCAAGCATCATGCTTCTTTATTTTATTTAATATTTGGGATTTTTTGGATCCCATAAAATTTCTTTAGTACGGTAACTATTTAAATCAATTGTAGATTCTTCCGTCCATTCCATATTGACTTATTCAACTAAATAAACAAATGAAAACTAAATCGCGACTGTGTACCGCAGACATGTCCAAACATGATAACAAGTGGTGCAACATCAGTGCGTATCATTTCTTTAATGCGGCGTCAAAAAACCGACAGCCGATGGAACGCCTCGATGTTACTATGTTACGGTGTTACGATGTTACGCAGTGCCGTCCTAACTTGTTACGCGACGGAGTTATGATGCGATGTTCTGTTACATGTCTGTACGCACCTTTAGATACTTTTATTTGATACTTGGTTTTCATTGTTCTACAAGAAAGTAATAAAACCCTATTATTTACATTTCTGTTCGTAAACTAGCGAATCTCGACTTGAATGAAAATGCTTTGTGGTGACATACCTACTTTAAATTTAAAATACCGTCGTCAAACAAACATCAAGGGAAAATAATTGCAGGTTCGCTCTTGTTTGCCTTTGCTCGCTTTTTTGTATCTCGAATTCTGGCGTAGAACACTGATTTGAACTCCGGAAATGGTATTTGAATGTACGATTTTCAAATGCCATATTAAATGGAATTATTTCATTTACTGAAAGGTCTCTGGCCGAGTATTTATGAAAAAATGCTTTAATCTTTTAACATTGTAAGTTATTGTTAATTTTTATTTTTGCTAATAAAAATTATCATTAAACATTTTATTGAATTGATTTACTCATATATACTCTATATACAAATTTTAGATGTTGTTTGATTGCAGAACACCGAATTTAGTTTATCAATGTAGGTATACAGTATAGTTAAGATAAATTACGTCGGAATAAAAAATTACCTTGTACCAAAACCGGTATCACTTCCTGGGATATAATTAGACGACTTATATGAAGGTTCTTTCAAATCGGATAAACACGTCTCAATAATTTTAACATTCAATTCTTACTGTCTAATTTGGAATCCGGTAGCAGCTCGCTAAAATTTGCTGCAATCTTAGATACAAACAACGCCTCTGCATTGATCGATTTGTCTCCAAAGTTGTGGTAAAAGCTGTCTAAGTTAGTACTGGTGGTGGTTCATGGGTTCTTTGTAGGTGGATTGAAGTCGGGCGTTCAAGCAGCAGTGACGGAACCAGGGTACTAGTTAGGGGGAGGGGGTAATGAATATAAAAATTCTCATATGAGAAAAGTAAAACACGAATGTATTTCCAATAGACATATAAAATAATAGAAAACAAACATTAAAGTTCTATATGTCATAAAAATGAGATGATAATATCATCATATCACTAATAAATAAAACAAATAACATTCTGCAGATGAAAACTACGTACCCTCTATATCACAAAAATAAAAGGAAATCAGTCTACATTTCTGTAATAAGTAATCAAAACAGAAAACATTCTGTTTATTGAAAAGAATAGTAGAAAAAAATGTTTGGCAGTCTCACAGCTCACAATCAGGATAATAATAAAAATCTATATTTCGGACGAGACTTGGGGGGGGATGGTAATCACCCCCTTTACCCCTCCTTGGATCCACCACTGTCGAGGGGGCAGTGTCAAATGCGGGATACCATGGATCCCAAAGCATCTTTGACTACTCTTGCACGATGCGGTCGAGCATTATCTTCTGAAAAGAAGAAAATAACGTATAAATTTGGTGATAACTCGTAAATCTGCCCAGTCATGTTTCCATCAACCTCTAACAATTCTATACGCTCAATAAAACAAACTAGTGGCGTCTCTTCTGGAGATTTTGTAAGTTCATACGCGAGATCGAGTTGTTTACATAGTAAAATAACATTATAGTGCAGGCAATCTAGGATTTGAGGCGTGCTAAACCCTGGATCGCTGAAAATGCGTAAATCCGTTTGGGAACTAAGTACTGAGTGTAGCCGTATGCTCGATAATAGCTACTTCGCCCCGTGTCATTTTTTAAACAATGCAAATATGTGGTAAAAATAGGTTTTTTCGCTCTAACTCATTTGCATATCGCTGCAGCAAAATGATATTGAAGTCATTTTTTACTGCTGAAATTCCGCGCCGAATGAGATGTCGCGCATTAAAATCGAATAGATAGGTACTTAGTTATAAACAAAAAACCGTTATAAACAATGATTTATTTAATAATTTTTTTCTATTGCAATAAACAATTGCTCACACTGAAATACATTTCAAATGATGCAGGTTGATGATATAAACATGCATGATTTAATCGGATTCGACATTTTTATTATTTAGAGCATGATTTATATTTATACCTTAAAAAGGGCTTAGTTGTAAAATGCAATAAAAAGTTTTAGGGACGTGTTACAATGATCTGCGACATACCGTTCGATAGAGCAACTCTTGAGGAATTTTGCTGCAGCGATATGCAAATGAGTTAGAGCGAAAAAACCTATTTTTACCACATATTTGCATTGTTTAAACAATGACACGGGGCGAAGTAACTATTATCGAGCATCCGTCTACACTCAGTACTCAGTTCCCAAACAGATTTACGGGTTTCCAGCGATCCAGGTTTTATGTTACAAAATGCACTAGGCAGAGGCTAGATTGCCTGCACTATTATATGAATTCACTAGTGCGTGCATAGTTTTTATTTCTCTTAATTTGTACAAATTTAATTTATAAATATTCAACTGAGTGAATTGAAACAAGAAATATTATATAGTATTATTACCAAAATAAACTGATGAGTATGAATAATATTGAAAATAAGTCAAGATCTGGATACACAGGTTGTTGCGTTGTATTGTGTCACTATACTTACAGAAATGGATACAAGCAGTAAATAGTAGTAACTATTATATTTAATTGATCTCACAGAGTAGATGCTAATTTTCGCCTTCTTGGACGCTAGTCTATACACCCAAGCTGAGATGAACTTAATCTTGATAAACTATAAACAAAATTGTAAGTTGAACTAGCTTGGAAAGTTATTGATAAATAGTTTTTGATAACGTTGTGAACGAAGGAACTAAAAAAAAAATGCTGACTCAGTTTCTAATAATATATAGGTATTGTATACCATATATGGATCTCCATTCGTCATCTTTCCAAATATCTTGCGCCTGTATCAATAAAAAAATAATTTTTGAAAGTCATTCAATCTTTTATATCACTTTTAATAGAAGATCTCGAAGAAATTATCGTATGAATAAGATGACATTCAAATTTTACCTCACTACATTACCTATTTCTATATTATACAATACATATTTATAATTATAAAAATGTCAAGACTCTTTTTTTCGTGTCAGTAGATATATAATTATAAACATAATCAACTCTTTTCGAGGCACTTCGCTTTAAAAGCGAAACAATATTCAAGGTTATCCCAATGAAAAATGTATAAGTAAGAACGAAAACAAACTCGTAAATATTCAATCGTTTCTTTAACTGAGATGTTGGAATACAGTGTGTCCTAAAAGAATATCGATATCACTATTATTATTATTATTATCATCTAGTTGAAGTAAAAGATATGGCAGAACTATATACGTTTCCTTATGGTTCTAAAATGATAGAAGGAATTGGAATAGTAGTGTACGAGCTTCAAGTATATTTCAAGCGGAAATTCATGAGATATTATAGTTCAATATTGATAAAGCCCAAAGGATCAATATCATCAGTCATTAAAGTATTCATATGGCCTGAATATAATATTGAAGGAAATGAGAAAAGCCTGCACATTTTTTAAATAGTTTGTGTTTTGCTAAATAGATATCAACATGATTTACATGACTGTTGCAATTCTTGAACTGGTTAATGCTCAGGTCAATGACCGAGAGCAAATTTACTGAGGCGTGACCCGTTTGATAACCTGCATAATTCTTAGCCGACTTCTACTGATATTTAATAGTTCTTCAGCCCCTGAGATGTACACATGTATTCCCCATAGTCTCACTGTGTGATTATTTGGGTAGTCTATGTTTGCTTTGTAACCACTTTTTGTGTGGCCCCTAGTCCCAACTGGTTCTGGTCCAACATATATCGTTGTTGAACCTGTTCGCACGAGTTCATCAGCACCTGTTCATTTCTAGAAATATTGTTTTGTCTCGGCCCCTACACTAGCTTCACTCTAGTGCGATCTGTCAGCTCATTCAGTTCTTTTTCTGGAATTTCTTTACCAGTCTGGATGTTACTACGACTATGTGAGTTGTGAATCCACAAGGGCTGCCTGTCTATCAGTAAACATGTTCATATATTTTGGCAAGTTTATCTGAAGCCGTGAAAGGAATGCAGTCGAAAACATTCGATATTGCCACGTTTAACTATGAAAAAGCTAAAGTGCTAAGTATGTAGTGATAATAATTAGAAAATGGACTTCTTATTATTAACAGTATTAACAATACGATTAAACGTTAATTCTTTATTGTGCTTGTTTTCTTGCATTTTGTCAATTAACATTATTTTTTCAATTCATGAATTTCAAAAGATGAACACTTTTCCAAATTTGTTATGGGCTTCTTCAAGCCCTGGTAGCGTAGTGCGAAAACCATAATTTTCACGCCCTCCGAACTAACTCAATTGGTAAAATTTATTGAAAGGCCTTCGTTGCTTAGCGACCAGCTGACTTCCTATTGGCAAGCGCGTGCGTGTGTTCTTCCCTCTCACTTTGTCAATTGACTCACATTGATTATCCAGTGGCGTTGGTATTGTCAGTGTCAGATTTTGAACTATTTCGTATCCATATTGAATTCAAGTACGATTCTTAACATTTGTTTTTAACAAATACCGTGTTTTGAAATTTTCCTTACCTTTAAAGCAAAGCAAAAATCCGTTTCTATATATAATTATTATTTTAATACTATTATAAAATAGGTACCGTACGCCATTGGTACGGTTATGACAGATATTCGCCATGTTTCCTCGCCCCTTACCGATGCCGCGTAGCTTCAGATAAACTTACCAAACTATACTGTATTTGTTCTCACTGGAACATTATAGGATAGCATACATTTCCGCCTGGAATATATAAGTATGCCTCCCTAGGGAGAAGGAACATCTATAATCTATAACAATTTCGTCATTTCTGATATGTCATTAGAAGTGTGCAGGGTTCTTTAAACCTTGAAAAGTTTTGAAGATATTATACAATCGCGAGACATTCTGTATATACTTTTTTTTAATAACAGCTGTCGTTGAAGTAACATAACTTTAAAATATTGCTTAAATTCGTACATACATACTGAAACATTACCAAGTGACCTTTTCATACGGAAATTTTTATGGTTCATGTTAATAGCTTTTACCCAATTACAATATAAAATCGATTACTCGTAGACAGCTAATTAAATTGACCTTTCAACTTATGATTTGTATCTTCAATTATTAACAAAGAGGACTTTAACCCTTGTGACTATAATAGAAGGTTTAACCTTCAATTAATAACCCCAACTTAAACGGATAATCGATAAGATAACAATTTTTGGCAAAGCCCTTTTGTGCATGTTTTAATGAAAGAGTTGAATGTATACATAGTAGCAGGTACAAGTAGTGATTGTGAATTTATGAATAAAATATAGATAATCCAGATCACGTGAGCTAATATGGCCGTCTAGGCAAACAATTTAAAAACAACTGTTCAGTTTTGTATTATCTATGTATGTATGATGGGGTGACATTCACTGAGACCTACAAGATCTATTGTGCCCCCTTACTTCTACTTAGTAGAGACTAGTAGCGACTTATTAAGTCCTATTTCCCTTGGGAATTTTAGGATATCTGCAGGTTTCAACTTAGGTCAATGTCCCTCTTCTCTCCAATAATTTCCTAGGTACTGTGCCCTAGGATTCTGAATTGCTGTGCAATTTGCAAGTATGTGGATGGAGGAATCTACATTCTTCGTCCTCCATTATTTTGAGCTTTTTCAGGTGCCCGTTTAGGCGGCAATGTCGCGTTAGGATCCCTATTAAAACTTTTAGTCCATTTTTACTTTGACTTCTGTATTCAATTGATCCCAACGGGTTGTAGTCACCCATCAGAATATTTGATTGTCTAAGCCCTACTAGATCTTTCCAATGGTCAGATCTCTTTTCTTCGGCTTTGCCTATTTCTTCCAATATTACATTGGGACTGATACCGCAAAAGGGTTCCGGCCCTCCAAACGTGCCTTTTAGTCCCCCTCTTTGCTTGTCCATCTGCTATTTCATTTCCTCCTATTCCAGTGTGTCCTGGAATCCACAGTAAGGTTACTGTATTGCTCTCGCCTAGTTCATTGAGAATGCCTAGGCATTCCCACACCATTTTGGAACTGATTACACAAGAGCTCAGTGCTTTAATTGTATTATCTATTCAAAGGTAGTTTCCAAGAATTTTATTAGTGCGTTTTATAATATAAAACATAATACACTTTGGTTCGAGTTTTGATTTCTTGAAAACGTTCAGTGGATTTTAACCACATTTGAGAAATGGGTGGAATCCTAGATATGGATAGTTTTTGCACCAAAGAGAAGACGGAGGATTACAAAAGTTTAAATGCCTACAGATATTTTGAATTTGGTTTTGTGCTGAAAGTAGGATCTATTTTAGTCAATTGTAAGGCGCAAAAAATAGTTTTTAATAAACTTATTTCTTTATTAACGAAATAAAAAAATATGAATTTACGTTTATATATCATTTGGTTGTATTTACATAAAATTTGCAGCTCTGGAAGGTTCCGCTGATAGCTAATTTCCTGCAGCCAAGGTAGACTCTTGATTCATTGTCTGAGTTTCTAGTTTCAGTAAGGAAATGCGAGATCCAGATGGTACACCTGTCAACATCCTTGAAACCTCATTTTTTGAGCTTTTGCTGTCTTTCAGCAACTGTGGTACTCTCCCATCCACCATGGCGTTTCAGCGAAGTTTGCTCCAGCTTCTGCTAAAAAAGTTCGACGTCCGACAATGACCTGCTTTTTTCTCTCATTCATTTTTTAATTGAATGATTAAAAAATTAGCTTTATAAACTGCCTGCTCATTCAGTAGTTCCGAATAACGTAGATTTCAAGATAATTTGACTTTGTGAAATGTTCTATTTCAGAAATAAGGTTAGAGAAAATAAATTCCAGCTACATGTTCTATTATTGTTCCCTTTCAACCATTCTGTACGTACTCTAAATTACTTTGAGCTACTCTATGTTATCAACTACAAAAGAAAACGTGACGAGAAATTCTAAAATATTCTTTCATTTTTTTTTCTGCACAGAGAACAAAAACGTTTTGGAAGATTAAACGAGAAGCTGGGCAAAAACAGATATCAAATTACTTATATAATTTTCAAAGGACTTCGAAAGAAATAAAAGGACGAATATATACGTGACCCTAGACAAATTGATTACCGCCAATAATACAATTGATATAAATTGGTTCGTTTTTAGAAAAAATATTTGATTTGTCTATTTGTGTATTCTGTGTGTTCGACGTCCTTGTGACCTTGTACTGATTGATACTGATTTCTACAGATTTTGACATATCATCACTGGTTGATCCGTCAGTCAGTCATTGAGGACAAAGCATTTTATATGTACCTATAGATAGAATAAAAGCATGCTATTAAACGACCCACAGATGCTGCAATTTGTAGTACAATAAATAGGGTACACGCATATTTCATATTTTGCTTAGATATTAATTTATAATAGTGAAGTTGATATCAAAAATAACTAATAATAGGAAATAAACCAGTTTCCATTGAAAATAACTTCCAAATTTTAAAATAAAATTCAAATTTTATTGCAGTTTCCGACCACCATCCGAGGATTTCCGAACGCTACCGATGATAGTGTGATGTCATACCATGTGATTACTTTTGTCAATATAGCCGGTATTGCATTAGGTTCTGTGTAGTTTTGTGTTTATATTATATTTTAATTAACTATTAATTGCTTCATCGACGTAAAAATATCTTGTATATGTTTGTTTGAGACCATTACGTGTTTGTGTGTGCTTTTTTTATTTCTAATAGTCAACGTAAAGTGGAAAGTGGACATAAATATTCGATATTTCCGAGGATTTTTTAAAACTTTCAGAAGAAAATATTTCATTTACTAGTTCAGTGTTCAGTGACGCATAGCTTGCAACCACAATGCCCTTCTCTTGAGTGCATTTTTGCTTGCGCCACCAGGTAAAGTAACAAATATTTTGTCTGGAGGTTTAATAGTCGTTGATTTACACTCTGGAACAATGCAATACTTGTAATACAAAGTTTTTTTTCGGCCTTATCCATTTTTAAAGCTTTCAGAAACAAATTAGGTCACAAGAACTCAGAGCGTGATACACGAATAAGAACGTAAACAAATGACGTCACTCCATGGGGCAGCCATCTTTATGACGTAAAGCGCGTTTTGGCGGACTTTCAAAATTTAAAGTCGTTTTAAAAGTAAAGTTTATATTTTTTTGAAAAAATAGGCATGCAAGGTGTCAGGAGACCTGATAAAGCGTCAATTCCCACCAATAGCAAAATGTATGCTTGTACCCTATTGTACAACTTTGGTTGATCCAACCGTTTGACCGATAATTGCAACGTGTGTGGCGTTGTCATTCAACCGTCGTTCAACCGACGCGGTCGAGTCGTACGGCAGTTCAGCATGTTTAAAATTCTACGATCTGTCTGTACGATTTAAAGTGCAAACCATTCAGTGTTGTTCCTGCTATTACGTTCGTAATAGATCTATTACCCTATTACGTTTTGATAGCAATCTATTACCTTTTCATGAATTATTTGGCAATGGCATTTGCGCACAGTATCAGAACAGGCAAGGGCCAAGATTGACAAAAGAGGAGAATACTAAATGATGTCCTGTAGGATGGGAGGCCATTGCAATTTATATGAAGAAGAAATTAAAATGTTTTATTCCCATTTTGTGATTTGACTGTTTTGCGAAGCTATAAAAGCAATCGTTCGTGCTTTATGAGTGTGGTTGGTGTGTTTTGTGGTATATCGTAAAAATGTAGTGTCAGCTGTCAACTGTCATGTCACATAGTGTCATTTTGTCTGATTTGTTAATTAAATTTTTGATTGAGCAATTGGCAATCTATCGTACAAATAATACTAAAAGCATATCCCTTACGTTCGAAGTAGTTATTATAATTCTAGCTATTCAACTTCTAAGGAGTTGGCATCACTGAATAAGCCCCTAAAAAGAAGAAGAAAAATAAAAATCTATTACCCTTTTTAGCATTCTATTACGTTTTGGCGTGAAATTTTGTTACCAAAAAATGTTTCCTGGGAACTACGCTGAACCCATTGTACGATTGGTAGTACAACAAATTGCAGCGTCTGTGGGCCGTTTTTTACACACCAGTCTCGAACCGTACTTGATCGTTTTAACGGGACAAATTATTATCCTTTAAACTTTTTCAAATCGGGAGATACTACATTGTTAGTTATACGTGAAAGATTAAAATTTTTTTTGATGATTGGCAATTTTACAATTAAATTGTGAATTAAATAACTAAATTCGATGAGTTGAGAGAATGATAAATTAAAAATGTGTAAAGAAAACTAAATAAATTAACGTCTTTTGAAAAACTATAAATCACTTTGTATCAAAGTTGTAATAATAAAGTTTATTAAGCCGGATTTTTATTTCATTCACCTTGGTATGTGGACAAGGTCGACTTGCGTTTTACGTGATTGAACTACTAATTTTAAGAATTATGCATTACCATAATGGGGTGGTGATTCGTGCGTGTTTTTTTCTAATGTTACAGCAGATTTAAATAATAAATTATTTAGTTTTATAAAAAATATTTCCACTACATGGACCACCTTTATGAAAGTTAACATTTTTATTACATGTTATACTTTTAAATTAAATGTTTAAACAAAATGCTGTATTACCAAAAAAAAATATTAACAATAAATCTACTTGTTACTGCTTACTTGAGGATTCTAAAAATTCCTTTACTAGTAGCTCCTTTGGGTTATCCATTGTATCAACTATATCCTAATGAAGTACATGCATTGTCGCGTCACTAAAACTACCCGTCTTAGCAACACGTCGGTTCGAAATAAAGAAAAAGGCAGTGTTAAGTTTACAACCTTTTAATCAGTAATCTCAACCCTTTTAATTGAATAGCTAACAATAAGCTATGTAAAACAGCGCGATAATAAATTCTATACTTATAATATATATTCAAATAATGATAATAAGTGAAAGAACCGGAAGAGTTCGAATATTAATTTCCCGTATTTAATAAAAAATATCCGTCCCAAATCTGCCTCCGATTCTTTTCGAATTCTGTGAAGTACTGTCTATCTACCAAAGTGCCAAAAAACAAATTCTGGTTTCATACCCTACTTATAAGTAAAAACACATTTACAAAATCGATATATTATAGGTTTGTTCCAACACATCAAGAAACCGTTCTTGGAACGGTGACGCGCATGTGAAATAGCAAAAATGCGTTCCAACCACGAAAGAACCGTTTAGTGAACGATAATTTTTTTGTTCCAACCCTATCTGGTATACGAACGTCTCACGACAGTAAGAATTTGGCTTTCACGCACTTGCGCACTTTGAGATTTTTAAGTTCACATGTTTCTATCGTGCGACGTTGTAAATTGTCACTTGTTCAAGTTGTCTTGTCGTGGTGTTTCTTGACGACGAGAAGCATTTTTTTTAACTATTATAGGTATACCTAGTTATATGCTGAAGATGAATCTGAATGTAATATAATATTATTAATAAAATATTGCTTTAACAATTTGTGTTCTTTCAATATTTCAACAAACATAATTGAAAATCTTAAATAAAAATTTGTTATTGCAAACTGACCCCAGTTTTAAATAACTAGGTAAGTATTATACAGTGTGTTTTTTGTAACGATGACTAGGATTTTACATGGTAAAACTCTAACTTATGTGAAACTAAAAATAGGTACATGATTTCTAATGCATTAAGAATAGGTACCTACATTTAAAAAATGCCTTAATAGTGTCGAGAAATAAGAAGGATATTTCCAAACAACTTTGAAGCTCAGAAAAAATTATACTTTTTAAATTCCTCGTATCATTTAATTCATTTCAGGTGAATAGGTACCTATGTCATCACTTTGAGATGACTGATATTTTACGAGGTTAAAATGTGCAATTTTTCCAAAATTGAAAGCCTGAAAATAATACATTGTACCTACTATACCTACCTACCTATACCTAATAGAATCGAAATCAGGAAAGATCACGTAAGACATCAAGTGTTATTTCCTGTAGCATTTCCAAAGTAATATCGAAATAAGCTCTGAAGGTGTACGAGATCGTCATAGAGTTTTAGTTACCTACCCACAGACCAAATACAACCAATCTACCTACCTATCCAAAAAATAACAAAAATCTTGAAAGGATGCCCTCCCCAAGGTTTCCTGTCTACAATGGAACCGGCAACGTCGCACGATAGGAACATGCGAATTTAAAGATCTCAAAGTGCGCAAGTGCGGGACAGCCAAATTCTTACTGTCGCGAGACGCTCGTATCTGGTATCGTTATGGAACCGGTTCAAGAACGATGATTTCGATACTTCACTGAAAGCAGGTATCAAGGGAACTGACTTGCGCAGTACATATATCCATAGCTAGTTAGGTTAGTTACCTTGATTTGTTGTTTTTGTATTTGTTGAATTTTGTGGGAGCGAACTTATTTATATTTGTTTGCGGTATCTGTTATAAATAAACTGTTTTTTACTTAACAACATGTACCATATAAACATAAGAGTAGGGTTATGTTTGATACGTTTCAGTGATTTATGTCGAGTCAGTAACCAAATCGTTCCAACCATTATTTATTTTGGAATCGTTATTAGAACGGTAAACACTTGGCGCCTGCGTAACAAATCCCTAAGAACGATACCGATAACGATTCAGGAACGATTACAATTTGTGTGTTGGAACAAACCTTATATCATGCTTCAAATAGCTGTTGAGTGTCATAAACACCAGCCCCCAGACGAACCCTAATCTTCGGCAATAAATAATAGATAATAGGTCGTATGGCTGGTACTTAGACGAAACATAAACTTTCTTTTGTAAATGAGTTAGTAAACAAGGGCATTTTTGGAACCGAAATTCCACCCAATATACCGGGTGATACAGTAACTATAAAGGTTTACTGGCTTCAACATGCATAAATTGGCAAATACAGATACATGCAATGAGAAACGGAACATAGGGATTTTAAGCATTGTATCAGAACTGCTTTTGAACTAGTCGACCAATATCAATCTTCAACAGATTAAAAACACGATTATTTCAATCGTTCATTTACACCTACAACATATTGTACAATTACCACCACTCCGTAGTCTCAACTTTGGGCGGTCCTTAATTAGCGTCAGACAGTCAGTAAACAGCAGTCGATATCCAAGTACTGTTCAAGCCCATAACTATTCAAAATAAAAATAAATTCGTATAGAAATCAGAATGTACACCCTTCAGTAGAAGGTTGAAATTTTATCGTGGTAATTTGGAGGTCTCTCACAAGATCAGCGGATTTGTCTACAAATAACTTCTTTTTATGGGGTTTTTAAAAAAATGAAATTTATAGGCACAATTTTGAAAGGGCTCAAAATTTGATAGAATTAAGGGCGAACATTGTCCAGCTTTGTGCAAACATTACACCGAATCAGCTCAGAGATTATCTTTGTTCAATAGATTCGGTTTTTGTTTGGCTCAACAAGGAGGACTATTTGAACCTTTAATTCATTAATTTTTTAGCATTTCAAGTTGTTTTTCGGAATTTATTTTCAATTTGTTTTAATTTAATGAATCTTATTTTGTTTTATTTACGAATTCATTTTCATTTTGGAAGCCGTTATGACCAAAAGAAATCAAAAGACACTTGAATACTAAATCGCATATAACCACAAAACTAACAAATACTGGAAGGAGAAGAGGCGGAGTTTCTTACAGTAGTTCTGAATACAGCTGTCCAGCTAAATACTTGATATTTATTAAAGTAAATTTATAGACATTTTTGTTGGTGGACCAATTAAATCCCTATGTTCTGTTTCTCATTGCATGTATCTGTATGGGGAGAAAAATATCTGTCGGTTATGTATGGAAGAGGAGAAAACAGCCATTAGAGATATGGACTCATAGAACTAGAGAATTTCTCCAAGAAGGACGGACCTAGTGAAAAGACTGTTGAGTCTGATAAGTGATTCTGGTCTTGGTGGCGAACCAATAAATCAATGCTATCGGTGGTATATAAAGTGGACGATCAAATATAGCAGTATATGGGTGATTCTGTTGTAACTGTTACTTTTTTTATTAATAACTTTTGGAATTCAAAATCAAACTCTTTTCACTGTGTTATTGTAAAAATGTAAATCTGAAAGGTACAACTTCAAAGCATCGAAGTACTGACTGACATATCCAATCCACGGTACAGACATTAAATAAATTTGGTAGACATTCTTCGGGACATTTATAGACATTATAATTAGTTTGAATCATTTATTGTGACAATAAAAATGAACAATTTATCGAAAAATTCTGGATGACATGGTACTGACATTTAATTGGTCTACTAACCGTAAGTTTTCCCTGAATTGCAAGCTGCACTATACCAACAAAGTAATGAAATATGATCATGAATAGCTAAATTAACACAAAAATTTCATTAATAGATTGTTAATGAATGACCCGTGAAAACAAAACAGAAAATCACAGTTAGATTGGAAACCCGAGTGAATAGTCCAAATCCAATTAAATTTTTTTTATTTGTCAAAAAAACTAATTACGTTATTTTTCCGTTTCAGATAGATTGGAATTGAGGAGTGCGTCAGAATTTTTCGGGACAACTTATAACATTCCAATAACAGACATTCTCTCATTTTTATGGGACAATCGATAAATGACAAACAAGTATAACCGATTTAATGGCAGCCCTTCAACATGGTACGTAGAATTTTATCGAGTTGAATTGTAGGATTGTTGTCGCCGTTGAAGTCTCAATAACAGATTCATTGTTAAATATTTTGAATTAATTTTGTTTTAATTGAAGATTTTCCGGACATTAGATAATCTAAATATGTTTTTATACAGAATAAATCGGGCTTAAACAGTTTTAAAAAAATGCGTTGGATTAGATTAGGTTGAAAGTTTTAGTGAAAGCTTTTGGTACAATGTTTTTACCTTCTTCAGTCACTTCTTTTTTGAGATTAAATGAAAAGTTATTTCCTGAATGATAAAACAATCTTGTAGCTTTGATATTATAATATACAGTGCTATTCAAAAGTCCCCTCCCCCCCCCCTCGTATCTTTTGAACGGCTACACTTACATTAATAAAATTTGGAGGGTGCAAATAAAGTGTTGTAAACTTCTCTACGAATGGTAACAGTTGGCGTAATAGTAATAGATGACGTCACAGTGACACTCTGGCCAATAATTTTAAATAGGACCTTATGGCAAGTCATATCTCGTTTGAAAGGCATTGACATTGGCTACATAGCCATATTACATTTGTTTGGGTTTAAACTAATTTTGACGGATAAATTAAATAAATACCAAAATTATTGAAATTATTTTTTTAAATTTAATTAGTCAAATATCAACAATGGATTCTTATAGCAAGTGTTCGAAATGTGCTCCGTCTACTTCCTGACAGTAATACATCCTATTAGTAAACTCTTGTCGTACTCGTTCGAATGTGTTAGCTGAAATTGCATTGAATTCTTCAATGCTTCAATGCTCTTAGTTAAACGGTCACTGTTTTTGAAAAATACTTTTCAAAACTTATAAAGCGTTAGGATAAAAATAATTATTCTTCGACATCTGTTTTTAAAAATATGTACATGCGATGAATAATTTTGTTTGTCTACACGGGATAGTTATTCGAAATTCTATGGTATAAGTAAGCATATCTCTTTGACATCGACCTTCTTGCTTAACCTCGGTCGAGTTTTTTCATTGTCATTGACACTTTCAAGTCTTAGAAAAAAAAGCAGTAGCGTCTTAGCGTCTTAATGTTAATATTAAAATAAAATAAGCAACCTTTACATACAGAGTGTGCCGGCCCAGAACTTCGTACCGCAAACTTTGGAGATGATCGAGAGATAAAAAATGAAATTTCTTCCTTACGCCCTTCCTAACGAATAATGATGAACGATCAGTGGCGTCGTTAATATCATTTTGACTACGTAGAGAATAATGAAGTAGCGAAAAACAACACCAGTATCTTGAGGATTCACAAAATATTCAGCTGGAAGAAAAATAATTTAGAGATGGTCAGATGGTTCAGTCATTTATATTGGATACATGTAATTTCCACAGCAAAAAAATTATACGATTCGAAATTTATAGTTAAATGAAAATTCCAGTCGAAAGGAAAATGATTTTGTCAATCTCCAAGGGGTAGTTTTTGGTTATTTATTTTGGGAATATGTTTTTGACGGTGAAGAAAATGACGGAGCGACTTTACATTTATAAATACGTATCGTGATGATAAATTAAATACTACACTAATAGTAAAATTTCTCAGCTAATCTCCAAGGGGTAGGTTTTGTTATTTATTTTAAAAATATGTTATTCTGACCGTTTATAAATACCATATATGCACACTTTTTGTCGTCATACACTATACTTGTGAACTAGCACTTATATAGTGACTATTAAGTACAATATTTCTACCTACCAAGTTACAGGGTGATACATTCTAAAGATTTAAAATGGTCTTAGCCCCTAGTTCTGAAACCTCCAAATTTTCTTACACACTACAAACAATTGACGTATTTTGAGGTATGTACTTTAAAAAGTGGTCAAATATAATTTTTCTCTATTACCAGAGGTCTGCGGTAGGGATAAATACTGTCTGTTCCCTTCTAAAATCTACGTAACTGTCATAATAATCATTTAATCATGTTTTTTTATCCTTCGTTACTCTCTACGTAGATATAGTAGAAACGGTGGAGCTTTACCATCACGTGAATGTTACACCAGCAGCAATATTCTTATGAATCAAATCAAAACTTCTGTCAACTCAATAGAAATAATCGTTATGACTAATATTTCAAAGGTCGGCCTTTTACGAATTGGTAATTAAAGAGGAAATTTGGCTATTTTAATTGTATTCATTTTATTTATATGGTTAACATCGACATATTTATTGAAACTATCGATATACTGGATGAATAAATTACAAAAAGCATTGTAATATTCCCGTCTCACGGCATTTTAGGTGTTATGAAATGTCAAAAGTAAACAAGTTTATAATATATTATACTCGTACTTACCAATGTCAAATGGAATAAAAAGTCAAATTAGTTCTCACAAGAACTGATTTTAACAATAAATACACTTTCAATTCAAAAATCCGCTAAAAATAACACAATAAACTAAACTCGCATAACCTCAAATTTATAATACGTGTAATACGGCAATATTAAAGAAACTATTACGTATGTCTTGTAGTTGGTCTTGTGAAGAAGACAATCGATCGTACGTTATTATGTTTGATTTATATTGATAGAAGAAGATAGTATGTAGAATATATGTGTTGCATAAATCGTAGATTGGATCACGTGATGGTAAAGCTCCACCGTTTCTACTGTATCATCCTCCTGTCTCTATGTGATACTTAGAATAAGTACTCCTCGACCTACTTGCATTTGAACGGATCTATTAGAATAATTCACTAATTTTATTTTAGAATTTCAGTTAAGTTATTTTTTTATTGATGTTTATCAAATTTTCATTTTTAAATTGATAAAAAGTCCAAAACTACGATTTCACTTATATATCCCTTCCGCACGCCTCTGGTTATAGCGGAAGGCTATTTAAAATATCCTAATATATGTAAGCTAATTTAGGTTGTATATTACGTGTTAAGGTTTTTCCAGTTACAATATGGACAATTATTAACGAAACACCCAGTATATACAATATATTTTTCTTTATTGGTATCAAAAAAGCATCCATTTTGCTGTCAGCATCTCTAGAATCTCTATCTTATGTATGTAATACGACTTAAGGTATATTTCTAGAGTTTTTGTTACAAATACATTCAAATATTTGAATTTCCTCACTAAGTTTATTTGAATAACTTGGAATTTTCATCTCTAAAGAGTTTCTCCCTTTGATTATTTATTTATTATTCACCCAGAGCTCAACTTTCTACAAACACCGTCTGTATCCCGGTTACTAAAATAAACATAGAAACTCCCAAAATTTGGTCATAAAAAGTGTGTTTGTTTATAAATGTTTATATCTTTTAAAGTATCGCTGAAACTTTTCCTTGAAAGCTGGTTTTTTTAGATAATAAACACGAAAAAGAAGGTCGAATTTTTTGTTTCTGATCTCATCCAAAAGAAAGCACAATTTATGGAATGTTCTCGACAAAAATAATAAAGTTGATGGAGGCTGAATATGTAGACGGTCTTTTAAATTCAATATTGTTTTGTCATATTTTATTATTCTATATTTCTTTTGAATGAAATAATAACCCAACGAAGTAATCCTTTGTTAGTTTTTTTCCTTACATATCGCCTTTTGTGGTTCATTACAAATTTTTTTTCTTTTTTCTATTTTTAGATAAATCATTCGTGAAGGTCGACGAAAAAATGTAATATGCACCTCGGCGAAAAAATGTCTATTGTCCTTCGATGCGCTTCGGTTACCAATTTGCAGGCTAGACTATATTATACAGTTTTTCGTCCTTGATACGTAAATAACTATTTTCTACTATAGCGTGCGGAACAGTCCACTTTTCCGCACTCATTTTAGTGTTGAAAGAGAAATTTGTTAGGTTTTTGGGAGTATACTGACATTTGAATATTTAAAATATATATTGTATGGTTGTAGTTTATAAAATAACTGAAAAATTAAGAAATTTACTAGAATTCTGACCCTTCCACTATGCAGCAGCTGTCACCAGTAAAGCCTTCCAAAATGACCTCTTCCAGCCAAGCTCCCATCGCCACAGTTGCAACAATTATACTTTATTTCCTATTGCATAGGAGCACAGTAAAGGGTCGACACCAATAAAACGGCAATAAACCATTGGCGTTACATTTTTCGGTAAAGACCTGAATGGTTTTATTTGTCGGGTTTATTTGATAGTGCAAAATTTGGGCAAGTATTATATCATTAGTAAGTAATTATTACAGTATTAAGAGCCGAACTACTTTGATGGATATTTAACCAACGTTAAACTATTTTATCTACATCGATTGCAAATATATAAAAACAAATTTTATTTATAATTTTAATCATTGCACTTCTTAATTTTGTACAATTTTGTATGTTGCTTTTTTTTAATAAAGCAAATTCAATGTTTATAAAATATAAAACATGATCTCCAGAACACTACTCTGTCAATAGGATCTAATTTCCATTGTTATCAGGACGATGATATGTCAATATCGGTATAATTATTAAGTATTTTAGAATTTTCATAATTTTTCCTTTGAATAGTTGAATTAATTAAAAATAGTTATAAAACAATAAGAGTGGATTCCACAAAGTAAAGTTCCAAACGGTAAATTCCTTGTTAGAGAGTTTTAAAATTACTTTTTGTAATTATAACTTTAAAACTTCACTGGAGATAAAACTTTGATAAAGTTCACAAATTAAAATTCAGCGTATGTGAATGTTACATGATAAAAACTTCCAAACACACCCTCTTCAATTACCAAAAAAAAAAAAACTAAAAATTCAAATATTTTGCCGTTCATTCACTCCAACCCTTCCCCAACCGAATTTTCTCCTCAGTTATTAAACCAAATATTTGAAGTTATTGTAAATTAGTTTTTATTGACCGTTTCTCGGGTAGTCTGTTAATTACAAATCTAACGAAAATCCTTGTGAACTCTGAAACTGTAGAACAAATTTCTCGATTTAATTATATTCCATGTTTAAACAAGAAAAATTTGTTTACTCGAATTATATTTCATAATTTAAATTTTCACTTGAGGAAATATTTAGATTTCATTAGAAGCTAGCGCAAATAGTTTTCTTCAATATACAGTTCAAGAGAATTTAGAAACGTAACTTGCGCCCATTCTTGGACATTTTAATACGGGCGTACAAAAGGTGATGTATATCTTTCTCCGAGTCACTTTGAATGTCTAAAAGTAGTGCTTCATTACCGATGCTCGGCTCCACGTGGTACAAGATTCACGGATCCGCTCGACGTATAAGCGTTCGTGAATATTTACAAACAAGTTGTAAAGCATAAGAAACTACAATAAGATAGATAGGCAACTCAATGTACAAATCTCAAACAATTGTGGGCGCTGTTAGCCATCTCACTTCTTTTTCTCTCTCGCTCTCTCTAACTTCAGAGAGTTGGCAACACGGTTCTTTCTAGTGAGCGAAGAAGCACGGTGGGGTTATCACCGGACACAGAATTGTATAGACTTATTAAGTGGAATAAAGAGTTGTATTGTTCGTTGATATTTTTGTGAACGACCCTCAAGAACCCCACATTGGTGACCCCGACGTGATCTGGTGTCTCTTACATAGTGTTAAGTGCTTCGTATATTCCAATATTCGCCTCTCCGGCTGAAGTAGCAGATACCAGTGCTGTGAATCCACCGCAGACCTGGCCTAAGGCACGGATTCTTGTTATCACGGCAGTAAGGACTCACATTTTCAAACACGTGAGTTTTTCATAACCCCAATTTTGTCCAGAGTGTGTGGGAGCTGTTACCCAACTCACTCCTTCTTCTCTCTCGCTCTCTCTAACTTCAGAGAGTTGGCAACACGGCTCTCTCCAGTGAGCGAAGAAGCACGGTGGAGTTAACACCGGACAGAAAATTGTATAGACTTATTAGTGGAATAAAGAGTCAAGAATCCCACACCATGTTTTCTAAGCCACCATCATATTTGGTATTGTGATCGAAGACCAAAAGATAGTAACTGTATAGCTTGCTCTGAAAAAACTGTCACTCTAACATCGCGTGATGCACATGCGCGAAGATTGTAACACTACTAACCTTTTAAGAAAGTATGTGCTATTAGAAAGAGAAAGCAATACCAAACTGGTTGTCCATCTCTTTCTAATGGGTGAACGAATACGCTTACACGGACCCCCATGGCCTGTCTACTCTATGTGTATTATCTCTATGGAATAAACACTAAACTGACAAATGTCGTTGCCAGTTGTATCAAAAGAACAGTATGGAACAGGCGGCAATCTGAGCAATCACTAGAAAGCAGAAATGCCAACTTAAATTCAAATCGCTCCTCTTTAAGCTAAGTTTAAAAACCAATATCACTGCAATGTATGGTCTTTTTTCCATGGAGATACTACAGATAGAGGCAACAAGCCATAGGTCTCTGTGTAAATGGAAATGTCCGTCTGAACTCCGGTGAGATAGAAAAAGACAGATGATCAGAGGTTTTTCCGTCTTTTTCTGTGTATATAGCTATTGGAGAAAGATAGCCTAAACCTCCGACTTCCTATCTCTCTTACGTGCTGACGGGTTCCGAGCTGGCTTGTTGCCTCTATCTGTAGTATCTCTATGATTTTTTATGCACGACCGGGCGAAAAAGTCCAGATTATAAATACGTTTAGCGGGCGTAAAGTGTCACTTTACCGCCCGCGGACTACTTTACCGCCCGGACCTTATCGTATATTCTCTTAGATTTGGCGGGTAGTAAACTTAATTTTGCATCTTCTGCTGCCTTAAAAATTTCCGGTGGTGTTCCGGAAACTATTTCATCGTCACTACTGTCCATTACATAAACAAAATATATAAAACTTCTTCGAAAATATACTAAGAAACTTGCAATAAGTGATGTCGACTGTAAATCAAAATGACGTCTACCTATTCTTGTCCTATTGACTTGGTTGCTATGGTAACGCGTATAGGTATATAGATTATTGTTTTATCATCTTATTAGTTTCAATAAGACTTATTTTTATTTAACTATACAAATGATTTGGTAGATTGTTATCCAGGGTGAGTTATAATAATATCGAGGTATAAAATTTATCCAACTTGAAACATTTATAATAACCTTCTCACAAAAGGTGAAAAATAGAAAATAAAATATATTTATTAATAAGCTATCATTAATACGGTCGTGCGTAAAATTTTGTATATTTATTAATAAATGACTATTAAAACGGTCGTGCATAAAATATTGTATGTATTTCAGGCGTAAACAGCGTTTATGGACCTTACGTGTTAATAGCCCTCGCCTTGCGGCTCGGGCTCTTACTTACACGTTGCGGTCCATAAACGCCTGTTTTACGCCCTTGATACATAAATAACTATTTCAGTCCATCGTGTTGAAATAATTTTCCAAGAAAAAAATTATTTCTGATAGCAACGGAATGTAATTAAACGCCGAGCAAGATTAGCCATTTTAACTATTTTACGCCAAAATGCGAGAGCTTAGCACGACAAACGATTGGAGAAGCGGGCGTGATGTGGATTTTTATATATTTAAAATTAAAACAAGTTCACTATAATAATGTATTATCATCATGCGACGTTTTTCAAAAGAAAAAACATGAACTTTATGTGCGTGACGATAATCAGATCTCAGAAAATTGGCATTGAGTAAATTTTTTGAGGTTACAATTCTGGAAAAGTAAAATTTCTGATATACAGGGTGTTTCTAAATCACGACTGGGATCGTTACTAAAAAAAGTAATGCGTTCCTTTATCGTTATTTCTGCTTTTAATAGCGAATTTTGCGTTACTTTTTTTCAATAATCGAAGTGAGAAGGAATAGGCATGATGACAGTCACTAAGAATTCTGAAATAATCATTTGAAATATTTGTATAGATTACAAAGATTCTGAAACAATCACTTATTTTTACATTACAACTGTGATTATATTTATTTTAATAAAAATATAAATACAAAATATGACAATCCGCCATCTTAGCTAAAACACCGATTACAAACGTGTGACGTCAACCTTTTGCATATCGTTAGAATTTTTATCGTATTTTCTGATAGATTCCAGAACATCACTTGACATTATTCAAATTCAAATAAAACAAATTTTTTTTGCAAACTGTGTGGAATATTTAAAGTATTTACAGATATGTAATATCATAGAGACGCCATCACTATTCCAGCGTTAGGGTACGAAATTTTAAAAACGTAAATGTCTCCTATAAAAATTTTCATTTTTTCAACAAATAACATTTTTGTTGCGTACCAACATCGTGGAGCAATTATTAAAAATCAGTCATCATGCCTATTACACACGTGCGCACTTGCCAATAACAAGTCAGGTGGTTGCATAGCAACGGGTCAATCTTCACCAATTGAGTTCGTTCGGAGTACACGATAATATGATTTCGATTGAAGGAGTCCCATAACATATTTGGAAATTCATCTAGTATTTGAAGAAAAAAGTTAATAGACAAAATCTAATGAAATAAGCGTATAAAAGCACTTACGTATAATCATTATTAACATATTATTGATAATCAAAAGTCCATTTTCAAACAATTACTACTATATACTCAACACTTTAGCTTTTTTATAGTTAAACGTGGCATTATCGAATGTTTTTGGCCGAATTTCTTTAATAGCTTTAGAAAAGTTTTCCAATCTTAATTTTTCCATTCAGTCAAGGCATCAGCTTCTTCATCTATCTTCTGTATGTTCCTTGTGGTGTATTTATTATTCTTTTTTGTTAATTTTCTTGGGGAATTAAACCACACTATTTTTTATTCTCTTATTTGTTGAAATAAAAATATGAAAAATATTTTGGTTTAATTTCCCAAGAAAATTAACAAAAAAGAATATTTAGACTGTAGTTTAATGTTGTATCCACCCTGTTTGCTTACGTAAAAAATAATATCATTAAATATGTTTGCTAAAAACGTGTTTAATTATGGATTTTAACTGTGCCATGTAAAAATGCGAGAGATCATGACAAGGTTCGTGAAAAGCACGCGTGTTATTAAAATTTTCTCCCTTATCGGAAATTGAAATAACCATCTTATCAAGCATGCGACTGGTTTTCTTGAGAAATACATGAACTTGATGAGCGTGTCGGAAATCAGATTTTGAAATTGGCGAGTGGTTTATGTATGCAATATGCGTGTGTATAAACTATCGATCGAAGTCCAATAGAAATGACATTTGAAATAGTATATTTCCTAACTACGCACGCGATTGCAGTTGGCCGAACGACGCGTTGCGGAGTTCGGCCAAGCAATCATGTGAGGAAAATACACTTTCCAAACGAGTTAGAAACGCTATTTTTTCTACGAGCGCGCGGAACATGTGAAAATAAAGAAACAACATATTGAAATTTTATTAATTTTTATTAAAGCATAAAGAGAAACTACAATCTATTCTACTACTTATGATTAATATTAATAATAAATTGGCAATTTGATGCATTCAGTTGATCGCTGATGCTATTACTTTTTTTGGTTCAATAAGATCGGTTGGTGAATCTATTGCTGCTTCGATTTCTTGTGTCGAGAGACTGGTTGTGACAAAATTGTTGTTGGAAGAACTAGTTCCATATGCATGTTCTTTGTCGGTGGATGATATTTTGCTAGACATTTTTCTCCCCATTTCCGTTGATTCTTCTAAATACCCTCCAGCCACGGCTGTCGTTTCCAACCTCCCAATCTTTTTATACTGGTAATATCTTCTCCACTATCTGCCAATGTGGTAGCCGAAGACCGCCGAAAACTGTGGCCCGTATATAATTCGGGGTTAGGAAGTTTCAGAAAAGCTGCAATTTCGAAAGGATATTTACCGAAGTTATTCACGCCTAAATTTGGTATTATCAATATAGAAGTTACTGTGTAACAAATGTGTATGTACTCTTTTTAACATTTTTACTTTTCCGCACTAGTTCGGAAAGTGGCACTTTCTAAACTAAATTGAGTGCGGAAAAGTGAACTTTTCCGCACGCAAGTAGAAAAAAGTAATAATACAAGGATGAGGTTTTTACTGACAAATATTGTATGGTCGGTAAAGAAGATTCTTTTTTACTAATCCAATTAGCTTTCGTTAATGTTTTTCATCATTTTCAAGGCTAAAAGTACTTATAAATTTTTTTTCAATAGCAACAGAAAAATATAAAAACTATAATAACACTTTTACATACTTTTTCAAAATTAAAAAAGACTTTTGTAAGCTGCAACTGTTAAAAGGACTGGATAAAATCAAATCAAAAGTGAATAATGTTATGGAGATGTCTGAATTGAAGGGTAACCAATGAAAAAATTAGTTTTTTCCCTTTTTGTCCTGAATTTAATTTATTTACAATAATAAATACAATAAATTAATTTAAAATTGGCGCCTTGATTTCAGTCGGTACTAGTTGTGTTGATGGTTGTATATTTTTCAAATAAAGCACTTTATATATTGAAAATTGACACCTTTTTTATTTCAATCAAAGAACTCGGTTATCTAATTATTGTTAAATACATTAGTATAGTTGGAAATGAAACATTTTTAACATTTATGTTTCATTATATTTTAGTGCGTTTTAACTTTTTTATGAACATTCCTATTGTCAAATACGTTTTTCTCATCAAACTTTTCTCCCATCAAAGAACCGAAAATCAATAATTATATAACTATTTTGTTTGCCAGAATATTTGCCGAAGTGATTGTAACAAAATTTTTACAGAATTGTGTAGCTGTATAACATTTTATTGAGCGAGAAATGTCAGAGGTCGGCTTGAACATTAATAATTCATCAACGTTTGAAATGTAAATAGAACTGCCCACTACCAGATTAGCTTCAGAGCCGTCGGTGTAGATTTTACATTTCTACACACAGCCGATCTTCAAAATTCGCATGATAAAATTGTACGAAATTGGTTTTTTTTTATTCAGGGAATTCACTTTCATAAGAATATATTGACTCGTTTCAGAGTAGGAGTAAAAAACTGCTTCTAAAATTTCTACTCCGATATACTGTAACTTTTTCCTCATAAATTTTTTTGTACAAGCAAGTAGCATCCTTCAACTCACTTTTCCACCTCATAAACTATTAAATTTATTGAACACTTTTCTGTTATACGTGGTATATTTATAATTATTTTCCATTACGAGCAGATGAATATAAGGTTGTTGGATTTTGTCACTGGCTACCGTACAGAAACAGCAACATTGACCGTTACTAAACGCCCCAACGTCATTGTTTCGGAAAATTCTGTCTCACTTCAATATTGCCCTGCTCTAATTGTCTATCTCTTTTAAGTATGACGCTAATGGAATTTTGATTTTCCCTTCCTTGTTTTATTAATTCTAGAGGAGCAGAGTGTATTCTAACTTTTTATTAGTTTATTGCCAAAAGGAAGGCGTTTTTAGAATTTTGTTACATTTAACTCACAATTTGCAGTGGTGATGAGAAAAGCAAGAACCAAGGCATTGTTCTTGGATACTTGTAGTCTCGGTCTTGTTCAAATAGTTTGTAAATCACTACTTACGACGTTTTTCGTTTTCGAGTCTTTTGATAGGTATGAATTATAAATGATCAACAACATGAGGAGTAGACTTTCTATAAGCATTTTGTCCATTTTTTCAAATTCTCAACCAAAGATGGCACTTCAGTCTACAAACTTATTTAGAGCAATAATATTATGCCACGAAAGATGTCCATTGACGTTAGACGAACTAACCGAAGTTTGTCCTTGTGCCTTGGACTAATTGCGATTTGTTTGTCGTTGCACTTGTTGCTGTCTGAACTGTTTGTTTTATATGCGCTTATTTTTCCGTTTTTCTACTAAGCAATCCAAAATAATGGTAGTAACTGTGACCGTGGTAGCTGAAAAAAGGAAAAGAAATGTTAGGTAAGCTTTTATGACTTTTAGATCACAGAACAACACCGATATTTTGCTTGAGAGTAAGCTGCTTTACCGAAATGATGATCCATCCAGCAATTCCAAACGTTTTTAATACGTGGAAAGAAGCTTTCGCCTTTACACTTACCTGCTGTAGAATTAAATTGAACCTAAAAAACTCCAGAGGCTCTCAAAACTATAAGTGGAAATGTCAAGGACGAACTGGGTCAACGATCCGGAGCTAATATGGTACAACTGAGGATGATGATGTTATCGAAGAAGCTGATTGCTGCGATTGCAATGATAATGACGATGGGGATCATTATGACACATAAAATGCGATTATTGTTGATTTGATTTTTAAATATTATTCTGTATTTAGACATAAAATACTATTTTTATGAAGCTACTTGAGTTTTTTCACATCGTTACTTCCAAAAGTCAGTCATGTGTAGACAATCAAAATGCGTTTAGTCCCAGGATGACAATCTAAATGCAGTTTTTTCAAGTTTTTTGGGATATTATCAGCACTAGATTTTTAGCATATAGGTAGAATATTTAAATTCTTTTTCTTCCTAATTTTGGGGAATTACATTTTTTCGGTTAATTTCTTACCAAACGCATAGCGCCAAAATGCCAAAATTAAAAAAGAATGGACAAAGTGCATTTAGAGAATCTGCTCCTATCATGTATTGAAGTTAAGACGAATACTCTCAAATTTAAATTAAAGTTGTAATTTTTAGTTTAGTCTTGCACTTTGGTATTGATACTGCTTTCTCAGTCTTAGTTTTGGTCTTGTTGTTAGTGTATGTATAATCTTGGTCTTGCAACATCGCAAGACAGAGACTGCAAGAACAGGACAGATTTTTTGCTCATCACTAATTTGCAGTAACAAAGCAATGCAATGACTCGTGGAAAATAATCTTCAGCGACTTTTTAATTGGAAATTTCCTCCTCTTTAAGAAAATGTTTCTCAAAGTTCTTAAATGTTAATACTTTTCGAGATATTGGTAAAAAACGGAATATTCAACATTTTGAACTTGTTAATTAGTCGATTGATGATCTGTGATCTTTTCAGTTCCATTGCAGTCTCATGATCGATTCTTTTTATGTAGTAAACGAGCATCGAGATTAAACCTTTCATGTAGTTGCTGGCCAGTGGCGTTTCCTTCTCCTTTACCAGCAAATTACAAGAGAATTGTTTGCCATTCCTCATCAGAAACCCCAACATTCTACTACTCTTTGCAGATACATTATTCATGTGACTTTTGAATGATAATTGCTGGTCAATTGTAACCCCAAGGTCTTTTATTTCGTTGACTCTATCAAGAACCATACCATTGATGTTATAGTCATAGTTAAGAAGATGTTTTGATCTCGAAAAAGTGATAATATGGCATTTCTCTATATTGAGTTGTAAGTTGTTTGTTCTGGACCAATCAAATAATGTATCTAAGTCGTTCTGGAGGATCTGACTATCTAATATATCAGTAATTGGAAAAAATAATTTAAGATCATCAGCAAACATTAAAAATTCAGCATGTTGAAGATGGTCACCAATATCGTTCACAAACAGGTTGAATAATAATGGACCACAATGTGAGCCCTGTGGTACACCAGAGGCAACAGGAATTGTGTTTGAAATATAATTGTTTATTCTGACACATTGATAACGATGAGTTAGAAAGCTTTCAATCCAATTCAAAATGTCAGTCCCAAATCCTAATGCTCTCAACTTTTCCAGAAGTATCGAATGGTTAACTCTATCAAATGCTTTGGAGAAATCCGTATAGACAGAATCTATCTGGATACCTTTCTCCAAAGCATCTAACAAATATTGCTTGTAGGAGAGTAAATTTGTGGAAGTTGATTTTCCCAAGCTGAAACCATGTTGTTCTGGAATTATTATATTTTTACATGTCCATGTAAGCTCACAGGTAACTAATTTGTCCATTAATTTAGGTATTGAAGATTGAATACTTATTCCTCTGTAATTTGAAATATTTTCCCTATCACCAGCCTTAAAGATAGGGGTAATGTAGCTATTTTTCCAATAGTCCGGATAAACACCATAGTTGAGGGATAAATTGAACAGAAAATGAATTGGTGCAGCTAAAGTGCAAACACATTTTTTCAATAATACTGGTGGTATGCCATCTGGACCACTCGAGTACTTGAGTTTCAAGTTCTGGATACAATTAAATACATCAGTTAATCCAATATTGATTTTATTTACGTTGACGGTATTTGTACTGATGAAATTAGGTGTTCTACAGTCAGTGCGAGTATAAACTTTGGAAAAGTGTTGTGCAAATAAGTTAACTGATTCACTACCATTAGAGCTAATGATATCATCCAAATACATTGTTTGAGGATATGATGATGATTTACGCAGGTTTGAAATATGTTTCCAAAAAGAATTAGGGTTTTGTTGAATATCAATTTCTATTTTTTCCAAATATCGTCGATAACACAAAGTACTAAGTTCTTTGCAACAGGAACGTAATTGACAAAATTCATTATAGATGAGTTGATCATTTGTTCTTTTAAATTCTTTATGTAGCATTTTCTTTTTGAAAACTAGAGATTTCAGCTCATGAGAAAACCAAATAGGGAAATTAGACGTTTTGAAACGCTTAATAGGAACATAAAGATTAATACCATGATATAATACTTCATAAAAAAATTGAACCGCAAGATTGACATCATTAAGTCTGAACATAAAATCCCAGTCCACTAATGCAAGATAATCATTTAAACCAATTATATTCATATTTTTGAAATCATAGTAATAATTATCAAATTGTAATGATTTAATAGCATCAGTGGTACTTATTACAAGGGTGTAGGCATTATGATGATAGTTCACATTATCAAGAAAATCAACGGCTGAAGCTAAAACAGTATTTGTTGAATGAGAGAAAACTAGATCTAAAAACACACCATTATTATTGGGTAGGCTGTTCAATTGACTTAATCCAATAGCACTAAAATTATCGATAACAAATTTCCCAACTGATGAATCTGGGCAAACACCTTCCAAACCACCACTACCTTCTATCCAAATTAAATCTGGAATATTATAATCACCAAAAATCAATAACTCATGATCAGGATTGGTATTAAACAATTCAAACATACTTTCAACATGACTTTGATAAATCTCCAAATTTGACTTAGGAGGTTCTTTGGTACGACCTCACTTAGAGTATGCCTCTGTAGTGTGGTCTCCTTATTATAAATGTGACATTGTGAGAATTGAAAATGTTGAAATTAGATTTCTGAAATATATTTCATTCAAAATGGGTACGTATCTACAATTTAATTACCATAACATTTTAAACACTCTAAACCTAACTGATATCACAACACGTCGTTTTCACTCTGATTTGATATTAGTTTATAAAATCTTATCTGGTGGAGCTGATTGTCCAAATCTTTTGCATCAAATTAACCTTCTTGTTACTTCTCATAGAACTAGAAACCCTCCATTATTTTCAATGAAAAATCATAACACAAATTACGGTTACAACTCACCTGTTTCTAGAGGTTTGAGATGGTTTAATAAATATAATATTGATCCATTTGTTAACTCTTTAAGTATGTTTAGGAACTCAATTAGAAATGTATGCTTAGATTATTAGATTCTTAAATTAGTTCACTGTAATATTATAATTATTGTAATTACTTGTAATTGGTGAATCCGTTAAATAAATAAATAAAAAAAAATAAATAAATAAATAAATAAATTAAAACTAAATTCAGTTTAAATTATCTGTATTTTCACTTAATTCAACTCCAGATGTAAAAATTATCGTACATATATTTTTAAGTCAAAATATCGATTGCACATTTCACTTCAGATGAGCTAAAAATGGAACCGATCGTATATTTAGTCACCTAATGTTAATTATGTATTAATTTTATCAAATATTTGCATTTGCACTTTGATCGTCATTGATATATCCATTTTAAAAACGTGTTTTCTTATTTCTATCAATTTGTTTATGGTAACGTATCATATAGGCCAGAAACATCTCCGGTAAGACACTTGGTCGATGTGAAAATATACGTGGTAAGAAGGATGTAAACGAGACTTCATAGGGCCGGAACCGTTTTGTGGAATCACAAAAGATTGCATAAGAGGGGAAATCGGGAACTGGCTAGATAGGGAACACCAGCTCAAATGGAGGTCGACACAACGGCACCTCCATACAAAGAGTTTACTGAACAAGGTAGACAAGGAACTCTCAACTAGGCAGACAGTTACCGACCTGGTGACTGGACACTGCACCCTGAGAAGACATCTGCACAAAATGGGCAAAGTTAGTGAACCTTTGTGCAGGAAATGCGATCTTCATGATGAAACACCTACTCATATACTCTGCTTCTGCGAGAACTTACAAGGACTCAGACGGAAGTACTTTGGAGAGGAAACTATAAAACTATTACAACTACTGAAAATCCCTCCAGCCAAACTAGTGGCCTACATCGAAGACACAAAGCTTCTGGAATGGAAATGGTACAAAGATTCAGTTCAAGTGCCTGGGCTGATGAGCACAACTCAACCGAATGAATGAATACGTGGTGATCTACTTAAAATAACAAATTTGGTATCAACTTCCAGTGTAACCGTAAGTGCTGTCAGAAGTATAATAGATAGAGTCTTAATGTCGAAAAATTGTAATGGTCGGTCGTTGTAAAAAACCACGTATTTACAAAAAGATTTTACGACAAAGAGGTCGTCCGCACTCGAAGACGTTTTTTTTGCCTGAGAAAATATTAACGGAAATATTTCAATTACCATTCAGAGCTGTTACTACGCGAAAAAAGTGGAATAAAGATTTTCGTTAACGAAAAATAACAATACTGTGTAGATACACGTACTAAAACGACATTAAAAGAAGAAATGCTACGTTTTACAAGTCGGCGTCTTTGTATATATTTTTTTCATTTCATCTGGTCGTTCTTTACTTTTATTTTCCATTTTTTTTTATCAGTTGAAACTTTATTCTGGAATACTTCAAAATAAGTCGTCGTCGTTGAAATTTAATTCTGAAGAAAAAAAAGGATCATTTTTATTCATGCTTATTCTGTTCAATTTTATACGTGGAATTTCAATTAGGCCTGTATAGTTTACACACTCAAATACTGTTGAACAACCTTAAGCCAGCTCCACACATGGTCTGGGACCAATGTCGGTTTCGCATGCAGAATAATTTCCAGGTACTTCACCTCCCGGCTCACACCCAGCTGCTTGCTATTTTAATCTCTTTATCTTCTTTTTTCTAAGTTCAGAATTCTGGGAAATTAATTTGCACCGTTTCACAATTTGTCGGCGAGATAAAGAAATCTGTAAGCAGAAGCAGAACCGGTTTTCATTATTGCAGGATCCACACGCAATAGCGATTTCTGTACTCTCTTTTTCCATGAATACCTAGCAGTTGTTTTACCGATAATTATAATAATGGATCTTTTGTCAATTTACGTATTCTTTCAGCAGCTCCATGCTTCGACCCATTATTATTTTCTTGTTTCAGTTGCCTGTACATATTTTGTATAATATTTTGCGTGGATCGCGACTAGAACATACCAAATTACTTTTTGTGTCATATCTCTACTCTCCACTTTCACGTCTGTTTACTCTTCTAGTATATTCATTGTTTGTAGCCTATAACAATATCTTCCTCTTTGAATAGTCGCCATAATATTGATTATTACCAACCAAATAGTTTTAATCAACAATACAAAATCTCAATCACAGCAACATCTAAGAACACAATGTTCCGTAACTAAGCCTACCCTAGGAAGTTCATAGTCAATGTGGACTAGCAATTGAAGTAAATTTTGTTTAGGCCAATCGGAAGCTACATTGCACCAATAAGAATCAATAATTCACTTGAGGTTAGGTCAAGACTTGAAATAATTTATGGCTTTTTTTATCTTTTCGACTTGCCACATACCCTTATTTTATTTTTAAACAGTTCAAACTAATTTTACTCACAACTAACACCTTACACTATCACGCGCGTTTCGATAACCAAGTTATCTTCTTCAGAGACGGAAGGTAAACTAAGTCGTCTTTTTTATTGTGATGGGAAATACTGCAGTTATATATAACAGATATAACATTAACATCACATTCAACATTAGCACTACTCCTGATTTTGGACATTAGGTATAGTTCGTTTATAATTGGAAGCTACTAAATTCGGAAATACATTGTCTTGCTTTTTTCGTTGTTTTACAATGTGACTATAAATTCCATTATCCACTCCTAATCTCTGCAGCGCTTGAATTATTACCGGGAATATTTTTTGAGTACACAAGAGACGAGGAATAATCTTAATGAAAAATCTCGCGCGGAAAAATATTCAAGTGATTACCTCGAGAACAAGGGAGAAATTTAATCCAGCATGATTTTAAGAAATTTTTTCCTGTCATATCAAATTCTATTTAATACCAGCATTTGAAATTTTTATTGTAATTTGTGGTTGAAATAGAATTTTTTATTTTTAAATTACCTAATACTTTTTTCTGTCGATACCACAAGTGTCAAATATATACTCATTTGATTATTTATCTAACAACGCCGCGTGAAAGCGGAAGAGATAGAAGTATGTTTATAGTGACTGTTCCACTCAAAAAGAACAGTTTCCTGCTATCATTCTTGGATATTCCGATCACGTATAGCATTTTTCAATTTCCTGCCTTCTTTACAGCGTTGTCACATGTAATTAGATAATAACATTCTAAAAAGTACCGAATGGACCAGTAAGCCGATCTCCCAGTTGTATACAAGAAACCTTCCATCTTATAACTGGGAAAAAATGTCATAGTAAAAGTGGCAAGGAAAAATCTCTGGAAATAATAAAGTTTCTAGCTAGTGAGTGTATTTTACGAAGACAAGTCTAAAAACAGTGTTTCTATAAAATAAGCATAACTAGGTGTTAAATAAGTAAACTATAATTACATTATAGGAAAATATCTTATTGAAAATGACGTCTTCTCTTCTGAGCCAATCCATGGTGTTCACTTCCTTACCAGAACTGTTGGGAAAAAGCTTTTTGGTTGCTTTAGTTGCTTCTCAAACCATTCTTTGAAACATTCGGTTTTAATATGATTTTACTGAAGTGGAAATGCATCAGTTAAAACAGGTTTTTAAAATGTAAGACATCCCGTTATTCCCACCAATCAGTAATTCTTTCCTCTAATAGATTTTATCATTTTAAATTGTAATTAAACTTTTATTATTAACCGGCCTAAACCGAGGTATCTGAAGATAATAATTTACATAAAGGTTTAAATAAACAAAAAATAAATAAAAACTTGTTTGTTCATCAAATTTGGTTTAACAAATACGAGTATACAAATACTCTCTTCAATATTGTAGTTTAAATAATAATATAACACATTATAGTAAACTTTTCGTGTTACTGTAGAATTATCAGAAGGTCAAAGTGATTTTTCAAACCATGGATACGGATGCGTTCGGTGAGTGAACCGTCTGATATTTCTCATTATTTCATTTAATATTTTTAATTTCAAGGGGAAAGTTTGTTATAGAATGTTTTTTTCCAAAACTATATTATGAGGATCTTTTAAATGTTGCATATAACAACATGGTTGTCAATAAATATCAAATGTCAAAATAAACTGTTATGTATAGTTAACTCAACTTAAAGTTTCGGACCGCTTCGGTTAAAGCTGTACCTAAACACAATTATAAAAGTTGATGAGACAGTCGAAAAATAGAATTAAGCCAAGAACATTTTAGAAGGCAGTGGAGAATGCCTTTACGAACTGGTACCTAATTTCAGCAATTAAGCACCACGTTAGCCGATAATTTCTCGTTTGTATGGAGAATTTAAAAGAGGACAGATTTAGATTAGATTAGCGGCGACCCAAAAACAGGCCCACCAATAACGGCAATAACCCATTAGATGCTGTACTTAAGCTAATTCAAGAAGATCGACATGTCACATAGAGTGGAGAATCACTGGACAATTCAAAAAATTCTTCATGAAGAATTATCTCGCATTTGTTGACGGAAGAACATAAAGCCATTAGACTTAATTGAATACTGGATTTACTCTTATGAACCTGAAAATGAATATCAGACTTGGTTTGGGTGTTCCAAGACGAACCAAAGACGGAAGTTATCCGTTCTCGAAGTTTTATCAAAAGTATGATTGCCGTAAGTGATTTCTAAGTTTCGAAGAATGATCCTCCACCAAAACAATGCACTACTACTACTACTACTACTACTTAGTCGGGCGAACCTTGGCCAAGACAAACTCAAGCCAAGTTTCCGGCACTGAGGCCACTGGCGGGCCCATTGTGCCATTCGTGCCACTTATACATCCATGAAGCCGAGCCCATCGATGAAGGACTCAATCCTCTTCAGTGGATGCCTGCCTATGTCCCCAGAGGCCATAACAGGGACTCCGAAGATTCGCCTGCGTAGCACAGCCCAATGTGGACATACGAGGAGAACATGGTCCGACGTTTCGTCAGCCATGCCGCAACCCGTGCATAGGGGTCTTTCCTCTAAACCTAGGTTACAGAGGTGTTTCCTCAGTCAGCAGTGCCCTGAAGACAATGCAAGTTCCCATACAAAAACAATTTTAAAACAAGAAATTCTCGAATTGTTGGACCATCATAATTATCAAACTAATGACTTCAGTATTGGTTCTCAATTGAATTAGAGTCCAAAGGACTTTGTTTCACCTACAGGAACTTTATTTGTCCCTCGGAACTGTGCACCGACCTAAGTCCTAACGACTTTTTTCAATTTTCCATAAATTAAGATTGAACTGCGTTGTCAAAGTTTCCAGTCCACAGAAAATGCAGTCAACGCATTCAAAACCTTCATTTTGAATGTACCTACAACTGCATCCATAATTAGTTCAAATGCCCCGGTACATACTCCTTTGATATTTTGATATCTCCATTATATTCTCTGTTATTTAGTGGTGCTGGTTTGCGTGATATATGTTAACTCGTTTTGTGTAAACTGTGAATATACAATTAACATACTTAAGAGCTTTTGCCTATGTTATCCTTCGTCTCATAATGTGGTTAATTAATTAGTGTTCATGTGATAATTTGAGCAGGCGAATCACAAATGACGATATGAAATTGATTATTGTTTACTTGCTTTGAGAGGATTGTCGTTTAATTCAGTGCTGGTATAAATTTAGCTTATATAAGTTATTTGAAGTGGAAAGCTTAGACTTGGGTATGCACGTAAAAAATTCGCCACAAAACTGTTAAAAATAAACTCAATTACTCAAAACTCGTTCTCGAAGCCTCTGACTGGTGGTACCAAACCAATCAAACAGCGGTCGCTGATTCACACTGTTTTAGCTATTCTCCACCCATCCACCAATTGCACGTAAATTCAAAACCCTTTCAAAGGGATCTAGGTGAATTGATCGAAAACAATTTATCGAATGACAATTGACCGAATACAATTTATCGAAAAACAATTTATCGAATAAATAATTTATCGAATAGGTGAATTTATCGAATAACAATTTTTGTAAAGTAAATTATAATAATTTTCAATAATAACCCAACCAAACCTACCCCTACCAAACCACCTTCGTATTTTTAGTCAATTTTTGAAGAATAAATTATAATAATTTCCAATAATAACCCAACCAAACCTACCCCTACCAAACCACCTTCGTATTTTTAGTCAATTTTTGAAGAATAAATTATAATAATTTCCAATAATAGCCCAACCAAACCTACCCCTACCAAACCACCTTCGTATTTTATCACCATTAGGTACCTGCCGTAATTAGGGTTAGCGTTCGGTCAAACGGTCAAATTGTCATTCGATAAATTCACCTATTCGATAAATTCACCTATTCGATAAATTATTTTTCGGTAAATTGCATTCGGTCAATTGTCATTCGATAAATTCACCGCATACCCTTTCAAAGATACACTACTCTAACTCCCTCATTCTGTAACAGAATATCTCATTCAGATGTTCCGAGCATGTAAACAAAACGTCATAGATGAGCGCTGGCGAAACGCCGAAAATAATCTCTGGCTGGTGAATCCTTAGGTTAGTGAATGGTTGGAGAGAGAAAAATATGTACTTTTCATAGTCAGCGATGGATGGTGTGGAGAATGCGACGACTACAATTCAATACTTCGTTAATTTTCCAATAGACTCCTTTGTCTATATAAAGAGACTTCAGAGATCCCTGAGAACACAGACTTTTTAATACTAAAAACAACACACTGTATTCACGAACTTATTGTTTGAAAATAAATAGTTTAATTCATTAATTCTATTAAATTCATTGCAGAGCTGCTGAAAGTATCTAAAGTGATTTTAACGTCAAATTTTCTTTCGTCAATTGAATTCACCATTCACCGTGGTATAATTACTTTAAAAAAAAATCCATTTCAAGTATCTACTTAGTTCATAAATAATATTTTTTATTGTTCCCGTTTGAGATCGGTTCTATTTTTGGTCATAGAAAGTCTTTAAATCGGGCCGATCAAGATAAGACGCGTTTTTTAAATAGAAAATATCGTTAATACCTACACCAAAATTATAGATTATTATACCTATATTGCATAAACCTTACCCAATTTATATGTCTCTCCTAATACGATCGAATCAGAGGTGTTAGTTCCAATTCACAAAGCCAGACAATTCGATAATTGATAATCAATCTTATTAGTAGACGTTCGTATAGTTATTCTAAACTGCCTATGGGAATTTGTAAAAATAAAATTAAAATTTACTTCTTAACAGTATTTTTAACATTTTAACAACCTTTGGTCTCGTTTCAAGACAAAAATAGCATTTGAAAATCGGTTGTTTAAAGGTTGCTGTTTCACCGATAAAGAACATCCACACAATGGCCGTCATTTTATAACTATTGATAGATGGATATTCACAGACAGCCAGGCGCTGAGGGGAGTGGATAATAGTTAATGAATTGGAGGACCAGTTGGCTAAAGAAGGTACTAAAGGAGACTTCATAGGCCCGAAACCGTTTTGTGGAATCACAAAAGATTGCATAAGAGGGGAAATCGGGAAATGGCTAGATAAGGAACACCAATTCCAATTAAGGTTGACACAAGGGCACCTCCATACAAAGTGTTTACTGAACAAGGTAGACAAGGAACTCTTAACCAGGCTATTGAAACTGGGTAAGAGGCATTTGAAGACAGACATCTGCAGAAAATGTGCAAATATAGTGAACCTACGTGCAGAACTCTATGATAATAAAGGACCCACTCACATACTTTGCTTCTGCCAGAACTTACAAGGACTCAGACGAAAGCACTTTGGAGAGGAAATAATACAACCATTACAACTGCTGAAAATGCCTCCAATCAAACTAGTGTCTCCTACATAGAAGACGCAAACCTTTTGGAGGGGAAATGGTACAATGATTTAGTTCAAGTGCATGGGCTGTTGAGCACAATTCAAACGAATTAATGAATGAACTATGAATATTCAAATTTAATTCTCCAAGATTTTTTATAAATATTTACCGCAGTATGTTTGTCCGTCTATTTGTTTTTGTTAAAACTTCTGTTTATTTTCAGCGAATCTTTGGCAGGATGGCTGTGGTCGTCGAAAGCCGAGACCTCCGAAAATTGGAGACATTCCCAGGTAAGAGATTAGGTTTTTTTGTGCTATAATTGAACAGTATTTTATTAGTACCTACAGTGTTAGTATTTAGCTTTGACAACTAAAAATTCTTTATCTTCAAAGATATTTTGATCACTAGAGATTTTATCTGTAATAAGAGTTTATAAAAAATAGCATTCTGCATGGCGTATGACATAATTAATCGGAAAAAGATGTTTTGTCCTACTGGCACTTATGTTTTGTATTTCTTCGAATTAATTTTAGTTTTCTGATCTTAAAGTGGACTGTCAAAAGAAAAATAAACATTTTCCACACCCTTTAAATCGAGATTCTAAGATCGCCATAATTCGGCACGACCATTACAAAAAATTACATTTTTCCGCAAACGTCAAAAAAAGTAGACATTATTAACTTCAATTCATGATGTTGAAGTATGATTTCACAGACGCCACTTTTTTGTACGGCCGTGAGCGGACAAAAAAGTACTTTTTTGTACGCTGACGGCCGTACAAAAAAGTAGAATTTTTAACAGGGAAAATAATTATTAATTGAACTTTTAAACTTTATTAACGATAAACATTATTAATAGTAAAATTACAACAAACGAAATTTTGATGCTCAAGTACTTACCAAAAATGCACAGTCCAATTGTTGCTTTAAATCACTTACAATATTTCTGACATTATAAAATATTATTGAACTGTCAAATTTGTTTTTGACTTGGCAATCACAAACCCAGTAACCACGGAAATGTAGTGCGCAGTTTTATAATTATTATTCTCTGAATTTATCAACTTCGTTGCAATCGTTTTGAATTTTTATTTAAATATTAATTAGTTCTATAGTCTGGATGCACTTTGCGGAAAAAATAGCATGTTTCATTCGGAGCAAAAGCACTTTTTGTGGCTCGTCTGAAATTGTCGGCCTCACTAACGTTCGGCCATCAAACATTCAGACTCGCCACAAAAAGTTATACTTTTACTCCTAATAAAACAATATACTATTTTACGTTCCAATTTCCGGATTAAAAACCGTCTATTTTTGACGTCAAGTACTTTTTGTCCGCAAACACTTTTCATCCGCTGTGGTTACTATGATACGGCACGGTGCGACAATGGCTGTGACAATAACAGTCATTTGCTGTTGTCAAATTAATTATTTACGAAATCCGCTGAATAAGACTAAGGTGTGAATTTCAGTGTTCGTAATAATCCAGAATGGATAGTGATCTTTGGGACAGCTGACGAAAAATTTCATACTTGCCTTCAAAAAAAGTCGATTTTTCATTTGGAAATTAGTGATTTTTTGTAAAGATTGACGAAACAATTTAATAGGCACCTCGGCGAATAAGTGTCTTCTTGCACTGGTTTTCCTTACTCCTAGGTACACAAATAACTATGTTTTTTGAATTTTTAAGGTCTAAATTATCAAGTTTCAACGAATGAAAATATAATTCAACTAATGATGGCTTACAAAAAATATTATAATGTGTAGACAACTGATAAGGATACTTCTAGTATTTTTATACCCGTCATGACTTTGTCACAAAGGATACCGTCTTCTACAAAATCAAGTTTGATTGTATGAACTATTTAGTTGGATAAGCATATGAATGTCATTAACTTTCTATTCTACCCGTGTTTTGAATGACGAATTTATGACTTAACTATAATAGTTAGACATAAAATATATCCTCCCTAACTTTAGTTACCTATCTACTATAAGTATATTATTTCATATATCATCAATTAGGCTGTCCAAACCACGTGATCCAATATGGCGTCCTGGGGCAAACAAGTTGAAGGTGTGCATTAAGTTTGTGGAAGTTTTTGTGTTTATTTTAAGTTTATTTAAAATATTCCGTGTTTGTTACACTTTATTTTATTATCAAATATACTTTTCGTGATGCAGAGTGAATATTTAAAAACATTAATGCAGGAAAATCGAGACGTGGGTGAACGGTATGTTTGAAAATGTTCAGTTACTATTTGTTTATATTTCTCATCTTTATTTCTTCAACAGATATCTTCTAAAATTGAAGCTTATAAATATCTTTTATAATAAACGTGCATGATAGAAACTCTTCGCTTCTAGCAGCTCCGCCAGTCACATACATACATGGATATAGCTGCATATTTAGTTTTTACAGTTTTTTTCACAGTTTTTACAGCAAGGAGCAAATGAAATGGAATGAATAAAAAATAATGAAATATCACCTATAATTTAATGGCCTCATGATACAACTTCTTTTAATTAACCCTGAAAAATTCTTCTCAAAAATGGAGCTCATTTGAAGGCTTACCTGCAATAAAATGCCTGCTGCAGACCTTTTGGTTCTTTAGTTTAGACTCCGTGAGATCGTCTCGCTTAATTGCTGCTAATCAGAGTGCTCTTCGTTCTATGGATAATTCATTTTTTCCAGTAAGAAATTTAAAGTTTAAAATTGTGGGCACTGAAAAAACCTCACATTATCCCTGTTGGAACGACTTCCACAATCAACTACAAAACACGTATGTGGCATTTTCAATTCAAAATAACACTTATAAAGTTAATAAAATAAAAAATAAGTAGAGTTTAGTCACAAAACAATCACAAAATGCACTTTAAAAAGCTTTAAATTTGCTTTGCTTTGTTTGCCCCACGGACGCCATATTGAATAAATTTTGACAGTTCGTTGGAATGATTAATAGTTTTTGCAGTGCGTGCCAATTAATGACTTAAATGCAAAATTTTTTATATTTTGGGTTCCATTATTGTTATTTTCTTGGGGATCTCTAAATTTTTATATTAGTCGCTGATCCATTACAAGTAATCAAAAAATATTAGTATTATAGAATTAATAGAAATGTATTTACTACAGTCGGTAAGAGATAAATCGAACAATTTTTGTTAAAACTGTTGAAGCTTTCATTTATTTTTATGAAAACAACAATCCTAACATCTTGAAATAATGATTATATCATTATTATGTTTATCGTTTGCTTAGTCAATTATCAATAACACCACTTAACATGTGTTTGTTTAAATTGGCTTATTGATATATCGAGTTTGAAACTCAACAGCATGTTTTTCAAGTAAATATTTTCACATATTTAAAATGTTATTGGAAATTCAAGGTCTGGTTAATCAAATATTATAGTTTACAATTCTGTTCCATTATTTATAATAACAATAAAGCTGGAATACACATAATTTGACACACAATAGACTGTATTGTTTATCTAAAGTCAGAGTGAAATGAAACAGCTTAAAAACCACCGAAAAGCGGTCCTTTTATTTTGTTTGTAGAATCCGACCACAATAACTTTGGGACACCACGTGGTCGCGGGTGTGGCGTATCAACCAGTGGCGTTACTGACTTGCGTATGAAAAATAATTTTCATACTAAATTTATTGTTACATATCAAACTTTATGGTTTTGGATACTTGTAGAAAATTACATAATGGTATCACTCGATTTATGCAGGTAGGCGACGGGATTAAAGTTGGCCTTTTTTGAATTCATTAAATAATTAGCAAGGAAGAAAACAATTTACCTAATCTGAAGTTAATATATTCCAAACCTAAGCACTTTCACAAACGTATCTAACATGTCAGCTTAAACTTATCATAAATATAATCTTCTTATTAGTCTGAGTCATCAGCTGATTGTAATGATTGTGCAGGTGTACTATACTGTCGCTATCAAGAACTGAGAAACTTTCATCAGAAGAGCCAGTATTAGCGTTAATACATAAATGATCCAACGTATTATCGAGGATGTGTTCTCGTTCTATTTGTGAGTTTTCATATTCTTTGACGTGTCGACAAATATTCGTCCATTCACTAAGTGGCAACTCGTCGAATCTTTTTCGGGATAATACCTCAACATCCTTTAAAACAAATGTAGTAGTATGAGCTGCTAACCAATTTTTGACTGATGCCCACATTTTTTCAATAGGGTTCAATTCATCCAATACATAAGTGGGCATAAATGCAGCAACCCGATCTAAATTTCCTTTGTTTGACTATGGAAAGCTTTTCCTTGTTTCACTATCTTAGGAGACATGACAAAAAAAGTTCCAAGACATGAAAAATTCACTATTCGCAACAAAAAAATCGCACAAGAAGACCGAAAGCAAAGTAATGTCTGGTCTGCTGTCAACACTGAAATGAAAATGAAGCGCCCGTTGCTCCGCCGCTGGCTCACAGCCGCAACCAGTCAGAGATCGGCATCGCATTTGAGGCGGCCCTACGTTGAATCACGTGGTCTCCCAAAGTTATTGTAGTCGGACTCTATTCAAACTGACTTTATATAAACTACACAATGATAATGTTACATATTTTAAATCGAAATCTTCCTGGTTGAGGACCGACCACACATTTTTATTCTAAGATTTCCAATTTTTTGCCACAAGTAAAGAAAATCGAAGAAGAAGGTTTCCCTTTAAATAAGCCATTTTGTGAGTCTATGTTTATCTACTAGTTATATTTGGTTTATGTCCATGTTACACTCAATGCGATTCAGATTCGATTAGATTTGATGAGGTGGCTTATCGGCTTATTTCACTACGACCTTTTCAGATCTATCGTGGTCCTCTGAATCTAGATGGCATTCTCCAGACCGACTCTTTTTTAAAAGGCTTCCATGTAATTTCTTGCAAGTAGTACAAGAAACTGCGCCAGGTAGTCGCATTGGAGTTTCTTCCTCTAGGTGACAGAATCTACACAGGGCTGACAACCCCATTAGCTTTGCGTGACTGTTAAGCTTACAGTGCCCTGTTAACATATCTACTACGGCTTTGACAGTTTTCCAATCTTTTCTTATTAGGTCTGCTGTAAAAGTGGGCCTCTAAACAACTGTTTCGCCTGTCTTTGACCTAGTGAGATTATCCACCATTCGAGAGATTTCTGAGCCACCCCACTTTCTTGTGGCCATATTTATTGTCGACTTTGCGACACTTCAGAAGGGTTCCGGTACAATGAATGGAATTGATGAGCTTTGTCTGGACGTAAGTAATTAAATACAAAAGTTGTTAGACACTTCCGTTTTTTAAAAATGTTTCGATTTATATTGAACGTGTCAATAGGATGTCGCTGGTTTTAGATGCATTTCTTTTGGTACACACCCTCTATCATTTGAAGGGTGTATTAAAAAAGTTTAATGCCAAAGGATTGACTCCGTTTATTCGAATAAAAGTTTCCACCTTGAGTGGACGATGGGAAAGTGCTCTATCACATCGCCGTAATAGCTGATGGAAGTGCTGGAGGTAGTTTCTGAAAACTTTTAAGAGGTTTTGAGACAATGGAAACTCGCTGGGTCAAGAGTAGCTGAAACAAAAATTTAAATCTCGGCGATGCGCGTTAATAAAAAATAGAAAAATGAGTAGATGATCAAAGCGGATTGTAAACTACCATGGGCATCCTGCGTTTGGTTTACAATCCCCGTTGTTTTTGTGGCCAAAGAAATTAATAATTAGTGAGCTGTGAGGTGTTTGGGGGGGGGGGGACGAAGTTGATAACGCTGCCGCGTTGTCTATTTCCCCAAAGATAACGTTTCATAAGTCTCTCAACCTTCCTCAATTCAATGGAGATGCAAGGGCGTTATTTGTTTTATGGTGAAAGTAAAGTCGGTAACAAATTTTCTGCTTCGACTAAGTGGAATAGCAAGAGGTGAATAAATCGAGTAGAAAATTATTATTAGATCATAAAATTAAGTTACTACGGGAGAATTTAATAGCGCTGTGCCAATATCTCAACGAACTTATTGTGTGAACTTAATTGTTTTAATAAGAAAATATTTATTGAAAAAAAAATTTGCTACACTGACAAAACACTGCACTGAAGTTTCTCAAATATTCGGTTTGTATAGAAAGAAAATCCGTTTTTGAAAGAATTGATTTCAACGGCAAGAATTCCTCTTTCATAATAATCGATTAATTATGCTATAATAACTATCGAAACGTCGTAATTGTACCTAATCTTCAAATCGTGCTTGGATTCAACTCTCGTCAAACTCACAAATAAAATCGAATATCCTTATTGCTTTCATCATCTCCGAACAAAAGTTACTCTTTCCATGGATTTCTCTCATATAAATGCGTTAAATCTCCTCTATAACTCCGGTTCTCACAAATCGGAAATTTGTTATTACCAGCTAATTCATTTCCCAAGAAAAATTTAAAACTCAAGTTTAATTTTTCTTTAGAAAAAGTTTTTAATATCCGAAATGTAACTCGATTATTTTTGCATCAAAGTTAAAATATCGTTTATGCCTCAAGGTAAATGACAAAGCCTTATAAATAATGTATTTCAATGGTTTATACTCTTTCCTTCCGGTAATAACGTTTTTTTTTGTATGAAATTATAAAATACAATACTGAACATACTGAAAATTATTAGGATTAAACAAGCTGCAATATATACCGAGCACAGCACAATTTCACACCTACAAAACCTGATGTACGTCAATAGTGGTATATTTTAATATACAGATCTCTGTCACAAACGTCAATTCAGTTTGACATGAAATAACAGAAATATTGCCCATTAGGCAATCCAGATCACGTGAACAATTGGTATAGTTGTGAGTAGAACTAATTTGCACCGTTTCACAATTTATCGGGGAGGTAAAGAAATCTATAAGTACAAGCAGAACCGGTTTCAGACTGATAATGTGAATTTTCAAAAACTGATTGCCAATGTATGTATATTGGGGTGACATTCACTGATACCTAAAAGATCTATTGTACCCCCTTACTTCTACTCACTTCCTGGGGAAAGTCTCAGAGACTAGTAGCTCCTTTAGTCCTATTTCCCGGAGGAATTTTAGGATATCTGCAGGCTTTAGCTTAGGTAAATGTCTCCCTTCAACCCAGTAATCTGTTAGGTGTTGTGTCCTAGGATTCTAAATTGCTGTGCAATTCGCAAGTATGTGGAGCTTTTTTTGGTGCCCATTCCAGGTGACAATGTCCCGTTAGGATCCCTGTTAAAACTCTTAGTGCAATTTTACTTTGACTTATGCATTCATTTGACCTCGAAGGATTGTAGTCACGCAGAAGAATCTTTGATTGTCTGAAAGTTTTGTCAATTTGTGTATTCTTTAAGCTACTCCACGCTTTAATCCATTATTTTTTTCTTTCAGTTGCCTGAACATATTTTGTATCACTTTTTGCGTAGAAGACCTAACCAAATTTATTTTTCTCTATTGTCTCAAATCCCTTCACTTTCAGAACTTTTAGTAAAACAATTCAACAATATAATATCTTTGTTTTGTACAGGGTGTCCCAAATTGTTGTGTTTTGCAGGGTATCTCGTAAACTAGAAGAGATAGAAGAAAAGCAGTTAAGATGTTATGACTTCTTTTTTTGTTAAAGTAACGATAGCCTAATTACATAAGATTCAATTGTTCGCTTGTGGGTAGGTCAAAACTCGAAATGATTTATGGTTTGTTTATTTTTTCGGCTTTTTAATCCTTGCCACATACTGTTATTTTATTGTGAAACAGTGCAAATTAATTTTACTCACAACTATAAACTATACTACTATAAACGCGCGCTTCGTTAACCAAGTTATCTTCTTCAGGGTCTGAAGGTGAGATAGTGTAAAGCGTAGGAGTGTAGGGGCAGTGTTAAGTATGAAGTATTGCCAACGGTTCCAAAATTGCCAACTTAATCCTTCGAGATATTTCTTTATTCAGCTTCCAATTCCTTTTAAACCCTTTTTCCAACCACCTTAACAAGTTAAATGTGAAAAAAAGAAAATAAACTGTAATCTCTTGGTATTATTCGTTCTGTATTATTTAACGAAACAAACCCAAAAGCGGAAATTTCTACTGATAAACACGACATACCTACAATTACTTTTGAAGCTTTATCCTTCCTGAGCTTTTACCACTTCCTTAATCATTCGTCTATTCTTCGGTCAATTCGTTTTGCTCGGGCTGTTTCCTCTCATACTGGCAGTCCTGCGTCCTGTTATTTTCAGTTGAATTTCAGTATCGGAACGGTTGTTGGTTAGTACGTCGGATTTAGATTCTCGTGGTTCAGTGTTTCCCATAATTTCACGTGTCTTGTTTCGGCGAGCGACAAGTTTTGAAAGGATCCATTGAGGTATAACCCATTCATATTTTGTCCTTTGAAATATATGTGAACATTATTTACAACAAAAAGAAAACATGAATAATGAACCGATTAGTGTCAATGTAAGTAGTTTTGTGGAACTTTTTAAAAGTCTTGGAAACTTTGAATATTCTATTCAACAAGTTGGAAAATAAAGATTTGGGATTATGTCAATTTCATCCATCAGCAAATAAAAATTTTCAAAAGTTATAAACAAATGAAGATGAAAAAAAAAGGTATTTTTGTTTTTGCCAATAACTTGAAAAGTATTAACATTTAAGAAATAAAAAAAAAGTTCTTTGAAGTGTAGGAAATTTTCAATGAAAAAGTCCCGAACTCTATGTAATAACCATTACAAAAGAGTTGCATACGCTATTTTTTCTACACCCGATAAATAATGCAGAACTATAAATATTAGGTATTTTTATATTTGTATTGAACACAATAATAGTAATTACTCGTATTTCTATAAAATATTCTACAAAATTGTAATTGATGGTATTACCTCGAGTATTACCATGGATATAGGGAAACTATAAATATTTTATTTATATTTATATTGAACATAATAATTGAAATTCATTTCTTTAAAACGTTAAGATTATTTTTGTGGTTTGAAAAATTTATTCCAGGTCCCACTGATCTGGAAGTGGAAGGAATATTTACATTTATTCCATTATTGCTAGATCAATATTGTATTGGAAATGCCGATTTTATTCTGAACCGAATTTTCAATGTAGTCTTCCGCCACTGAATTGGATTTCCAGCCACCATGACGTTTTAATGCAGTAATATCACCACCGCACCGGCATCAACTAATACAGTTATTGCATATGTCATTCGGAAACAAAGCCCTGTATATAAATTCCGATCAAGCGTATTTAAATATGTTGCTTCTCTAAATTGCCAAATTTATTAATACCAATGTTTGGAATTGGGAAATTTCCAATGGAATAATTAACGAAAAAAGATGGGATGGGGCAAATTTTCGGCCGTAGTTTCATATTTTTTTCCCTAATTTCGTAGTATTTGCAGGTAATTGTAATTTTGGTAATATATTATAAGTTTAACTATATTCTACGTAAAAATACCTACTGAAGAACAATTAGATAGGAATCTAGTACAAACGTCATATGTACAGCTTGCTTCATTGAAAAATTGTTATGAAAAATCTGTCATGTATCTCATTATGAAACGGATTATGGGTATACAGGGTGTCCCAGAATTTTTTAGACAGGGTATAACTCTGAAACGGCTGAAGATAACTTCATAAAATTTGGTATGCAGCAATTGGACGGATTTTACAATATTGGGAATCCCTCATGACGTCTGGTTGACTATTCGACATGATGATAATACTCTGCCTTCTATATCCTTTATCAATTTTAAACTAGGCACACTTTCCTATGCCGTGATTTCCGCTTGAAAGATACTTGGGAACGGAATTCTCTCCAAGTCCTGCTGGTATTTGGATCCCATTCCTTTTTGTTGTGGCATATCCTATTTTCTAATTTCTAAAAAGCACGGAGGTCGTTTTTTATTCGATTATCCCTCTGTACTTAGTTTGTATTTGGCAACACTTTTCACCGCCCTATGTAGTGGTATGAGGTTGAGAATCACTTCTATGGCCGGCGTTGGGTATCTTCTCATTGCTCTTGCAATGCATATACAGGATAGTCTTTAAAGTCTCGTCGTCAAAAGGCTAGTTCTACTACTCCACGCAATGGCTTCATGGTCGCGCTACAACCTCAATTTCTACCTGCCAAGTCCTGCACACTATTAGAGCCATTACTAATCAGCTATCACTTATGAAATACTTTTATAATATTGGATAAACATATAAAAGTACACTGCGCCGCTAAATTAACACATAATTTGAAAATTACCTCAAAACTTCCTTTGACTCAGAGATTTTCAAAAATTTTCAAAGGGCAGTTATTATTTTGGTTATACTATAGTTATTTATGTAACAAGTGCAAAAAGTGAGTGTTTCACCTGAGAACCTAAATGACCTGTCATTAAGGCTCACTGAAATATGGGAGCAGATTGTCATCTGTCATTCTTGTCAGTTTTGTGATGATTTATGACAAACATAAACATTTAAATAAAATAAAAATCCAGAGCAAGTGTCTGACCCTGCTCTAATACAGCAATAATATATGTATATCTTACTACTTAGTCTCAACGAGTTACAATTACTGCAAAAATCTTTGATTACTTGAAATTTAAATGGTCGAAGCGAAAACCACCTATGATTAAGTACTGACAAGGTGGAGGCCATAAAGATACAAAAAAAGAAGAACGGTTAAAATACATTCTGAGTTATGACATGGTAAATGATATTTATTGAATATCAGAGTAATATTATAAAGTAACATCTTTATTCTAACTTTCCAGTTTTTGCATGAATGTAGAAAAAATATTGTATGCAACTCGTGTGAAACGTGTTTTTTGCACTCGACGTGAAATTATCCAACGAGGCGTTTAGGCCGAGTTGGACAACACGACCATTTAAATTTTTAATAATCAAAGATTTTTGCAATAATTGTAACTCGTTGAGATTAAGTAGTAAGATATACATATATTATTGCTGTATTAGAGCAGGATCAGACACTTGCTCTGGATTTTTATTTTATTTAAATGTTTATGTTTGTCATGAATCATCACAAAACTGACAAGAATGACAGATGACAGTGACAGATGACAATCTGCTCCCATATTTCAGTGAGCCTTAATGACAGGTCATTTAGGTTCTCAGGTGAACGCATTAAGGCTCCAACACTTCGATCTATGTTGTCCCATAAGTGCTCTATGGGATTAAGGTCAGGACTTTTAGGTGGCCAAGGCAAAATTGAAATTTCGACTATCCTGGAGGTAATTTTGTACCACTCTTGCCACATGCGGACCTGCATAATCGTGCATTCATAAAAAAGGTTATCCAATAAATGGGGCGTATGGTACCACGGGTGTTGGCCACTTGGTCGCCAGTTTTAAAATCAGGTAGGCCTCTTCGTCGCCGTAGTTATCAATCATTAAAGGTATTTAATTTTGCTAGGAATATGTGTACTGTTTATTTTCACATAAGTATTTAACTGAATATCGAGAATTACATCCATAAATTTGAATATATCGGGATGCGCTGAATAAAAAGCAGAATTAAAATGTTTGTGGTTAGGTTAGGTTAGAGAATCACTTTTCAAGTAGAAAAAATTAATCTTTGCAGTAAGAATGCACACAACTAACTGATGAAAAATATTTTTATTTTGGTTGTCGACAGGTCACAAACTCATATTAGTATTAGAGTAATTAAATAAGCCCATAATTTTCTTGGAACCCTTAATCCTGCGTTGGCGACCAAGTGGTCTGTACCTTTCGAATAGTGGAATGATTAAATTTGGGTAAAACTGACCGCGGCGACCAAAAGGTATATTCCAGGTACCAACATGCTGTTCTAAAATGTCTGTTATGTATCGGTCACCAGTCAAAAGACATCCCTGAATCATAACCAGTTCCGTATAGGCCTCCAAACTAATGCCACCCCATACCATTACAGACCCCCTTCCACAGCTTACTGTTTCTACAATGTTGCATTGGGTGTATCCAGGGCGTCGGTACACTGTCCTACGTCGATCATCACTAAAACGACAAAATCTGGTGTTCTTGGGCAAACTGGAGTCGCAGCCTTCGTTTGCGGTTAGAAGAGGACCAGTTGCAGCACGATAGGGGGTGATTTCGGCTACTGCCAACCTTCTTCGCACGATATCTTGGCAAATTTGGTAATTATAATTATTGCTGTGAAGTGTTTGTAACAAATCGAGTTCTTAATGCTTTTGACTCTATTCCGTCCTTGTCCGGGTCTTCTATCGTTACTACCAGTCTCCCTAAATCTTGCTATAGCCCTGGATATGGTAGATTGTGTCACTCCTAGATGTTGTGCCACTTCAAGTTGTGGCAAGCCTTCTTCCGCAAGTGCTACGGCAGTAGCACATTCCTCATGCGAAAGATTTCTCATCTCCGAGCGTTTTGGGCAATTTTGTGTTGTAATGCACTTATAAAATTTGAATATTGCCTATGCAAGTGTAAAAAGCAAACTAAAAGCAAATAAACTTAATATCTAATGAATTTTTGTTAAATTTCTGTTTGGTAGTAGTGTAAAAAAAAATTGTTTTTTATGTATTCGACTCAAAAACGATATATAAATATTTTTAAGCCAGTGGCGACTTTTAAAAAAAATGTTTTATGGTCATTGTTTCAATTTTTAAATTTATGCGTTAATTTAGCGGCGCAGGGTATTTCTAAGTATCGATATATTTAGTTTTGCTATTGATGATATTATATGACATATTATTATTAAAATGGAATTAATAACTTGAACTCCACTAAGGTCAGATGCATGACCGGAATTTAAGCGCGATCCTATGCACAATTTTAGAAATTACATCATCCATTTCGTTCGCGGACTCTGTAGCATTATTAATTGCAGACATTCATTATACGCTTACCGGCTTGAAAAACACTAGCTTCATAAATTACGGACATTTCTTATTTCCCAAAATACCAATTTACCTTTACGATTTATTTTATTTTCAAATCCTAATAAATTGATTTAGTTTTATTTTTAGCTTTTAAAAATTTAAAATAGGGAAAATATTCGTGTCGTAGAACATGTTATTTGATGCAATACACGGTTTTCGGGGTTCCCTTTCGATTACCTACACATAAAAAGTTACCTACGCTCAATCATTTTAAGAACAAATATTTGCGTGTATCGGTGGTAAAAATAGCTACAAAGTACATCAATGAAAGTATAGCGTGTACAGATAACATTTTATGCTTCAAACAGATAATAGAAAAGAAAGTGGCAACCGACATATTTATTGATCGTCAAAAGGCATACGACAACGACCTTCCAAGCGAATTATGGAAATGAATGGTGCCATGGGGAATTAATTACATTAAAAAAATGTTCCCGAAAGGTCAAAGTGTCGAATAAAAAGTGAAATGAATAAGTCGTGATAGCTGCAGAATCGAAAAATAACATTTTTAGTTTTTTGAACTCTTTTATAGTGACTGTATTCAGAAATATTATTTATTTAGACTTTCTACATAAAGTATTAAGTACATTTTCTATACCAGTAGGTTTTTCTTTTTTAATCAAACTGTACGCCTCGGGGCTATTTTCGTTTTAAATTTATATTAGGTCCTCGTGAGTATAAGCCTACCCTTCAATAAAAACTACGTTTTCTCCAATATAAGCTATTTTTTGTTTTTGTTTCCCGATCCTTTGATGTTTCAGTGATATTCTCCAGTTTCTCCTTCTTCTTCGCACAAACCTACTGTTATTACAAGTCCAGCTCATTTTAGTTGAAAGAAAAGGTCCTAACTCTTTGGTAAAATAAAATTATATTTTCGTTAAACAAATAATTATTTTTCATCCACAACCATCTAGGTATGTGAAGATGGGAATTTTGACTGGTTTGATAAGTAGAAAATATACAATTTTTTTTTTTTTTTAAATAATTAAACATATTCTTAATTAATTATTTTGATGTTTTTGTAGTAATTTTGATGTTTTTGTAGTTGTAGTAATTTTTGTATATTAGGGTTACCTATTTGAATAAACAGTTTCGTTTATTAATCGCCTTCATTAACAAACTAGTTTATTAAATAACCATTAACGATTATTAGTTGAAATTATAATATTAAATTAATTATCGTCGACTAAGTAAGCATTTTAAATAATTATAATATTGGTTGGACTATGACGGTAAACTCTTAGTCTTAGAGTCAAACAGAAAGACGGCAACTTTAAGTTCGCACTATACTTTTTACGTCAACTATAATTGTCAGTGAGATGTTACTGAACTTAAAGTTGAAATTTGAACAGTTAGGTACCTACCACATTTATGAATTTATAAGAAATTAATTGTGGTTATAAATGGAGTAGTATGCCCCGCTTTAATCGATCGAAGTGAACTATGAGTTTTGGATAACGTCAATAATTTTACCTTCGTCCGAGAGAAAACTTCTTATCCCACTCATTTTGCATAAGAGGAGGTTTATTTACGTCCCTACCTGCTTCGCAATAAATGGAATTTGTTATATAATATGTTAAATATATATACATAAAGTAACGTGACATGCCAATATTTCGATTTCTGTTAGGTTCACCAAAAAAAAGTTGAATAAAAGTGTGAATAAGAGTGGTGCACCGTTACTCCATAATAACTTAAATAGTACACCGTGTATATATTTTCAATTTTTCATAATCTATTAAATTACAAATACAACCGTCAAGACCGCCTAATTCCACCTTTAAAAATTCCAAAGTTACATTGGTTTGAGTCTAAAATCATAAAACAATTGTTTATGTCAAAAAAGTAGTAGGTTTTTCTGTCTAAAATATTAATTTCAGGTTTCCCACTAAAAATTTCAGGTTTCCCGCTAAGAATTTCAAGTTTCCTGCCTAAATTTTAGGTTTCCTGCCCAAGTTTAAGGTTTTCCGTCAAAAATTTCAAGTTTCCCGCCGAAATTCCAGGTTTCCCACCGAAACTTGAAATTTTAAGCGGGAAACTTAAAACGTTATTAATTAATTAGTTATGACAAATCTTAAACCGTTCATTAATTAGAAATAAAACATAAATTGAAAACCTTTGAATATCCCCAATTAATTGAATTTTCAGGTGGTCACCGATATTTAATCCTCTCTCGATAAATATTCATAATTGCCAATTTCGTTGAGAGGCAGATCGTTTATAAAATGGTACTGGTAGAAATACGAATATTTATGAATGGTGAGAGCATGATTTATTGTCACTTACTTAAATTATATTTATGAACAAGACAAACTCTCTCGGTATAATTTGATCTCGAGTAATATTCGATAAAACAAATATTGGAAATATTCTTGGAAATTTTATCATAATGTTTATGCTAGGAGAAAATTATCACAAATTAACCACCAAAGACGTATACATTATTATATAGAACATAAAAACTTATGATTTTTTTGGTATAGTTGTTAAAAGCGATACAAAATAATGCAGTGATCGATATACTTTTTTAGTTCGTGTAACGGACAACGCAGACACTATAAATATGGGAGATTACACTTTTGAAAGAGTAAGTCAATTTAGATACCTGGGAATAATAATTGATGAGAAGAACAACAGAAGTGCAGAGATCAACGCAAGAATAATCGCCGGAAACAAAGTGTATTGGAAGTATCAGAAACTACTAAAGGACAAATGCATCAGTAGAAAAACCAAGATCAAAATTTATAAAGCTGCAATTCGACCAGTAATAACATATGCCGGAGAAAATATGAGACTAACCGATAAAGACGAAGGAAATCTCAGAGTTCTAGAGAGGAAAATCATGAGGAGGATAATAGGCCCAAAACATATTCCGAATGAAGGGTACAGAAGGCTATATAACTACGAAATAGATCAATACATGAATGGTGAAGATATAGTCAGACATATAAAGGCACAACGACTAAGATGGTATGGGCACCTTCGAAGAAGGAATAGGGACGATACAACAAGGAAAATCGCTGACTGGAAGCCTGCAATCCAGAGACCCAGGGGACGTCCCAAACTCAGATGGGAAGATCAAGTGATTGATGACCTAAAGAAAATGGGAATCCGTGACTGGGGTAGAAAAACAGAGGATAGGAAGGAATGGAAGACGATTACAAAGATGGCGAACTCACACCGCATGCTGTAGTAAGCAGAAGATAATACACGGACTGATCCACCGTACAAAAAGGATCAAAAGAGCTCAAAATGAGCGGCCTATACTCCGACAACAGGAGTGCCGGTCTATATATATATATATAAACTAATGAAAAGTTGGGGTATACATTACTCCTTTAGATTCAATAAATATATTTTCATGTATAAAAAATGGATTGAAAAAAAGTTACAGCATGTCAAGTTAGAAATTTTAGTGCTTTTTTACTCTTACTCTTAAACTAGTCAACATTTTCATAAAAATGTGAATATGGGAAGATTGTATACATTTAAACATTAAGGATTGCAAGTTACTTTATAAAAGTAACTGCGTTACTTTTACATTTCGCCTTTTCCAAAAAGTACTCTGTTGACAGCACAAATATATTATATTCGCAACTTTTATTCTTACAGATACTTTCATGATATTCCGGTAATATCCCCTTTATATAATGTAATCATAGGCCTATGGTAGAAGGAAATTAAATTAGCTCCCTTATTACCTCACGAAAATTCGATTAATGGGGATAAATGAGTATTCAAAATCCGAAATGCGTCAACTTAAGAAATAATTTTCAGTTAATTACGTATATTCGAAATAGTAGCTATTCATTTATCTTTTCTTTTCAAACCTCGGGAACAAAATAACGTAACAAAAACGTGTGTGCATAAAAGCCATTAAATCGCTTCACACTAATCAAATATCGTTTGTTTATTTTCATTGAATAGTTTTCAATGCTTATTTTTTTTTCTTTTCGTTTGAACAGATGGAGTGAGAAGGTTTATAAAAAATTAATACATCTCTTTTCTTCATTAAAACTCTTTACAAACTGAGCATGTTTTACAAAAAGATTGGACAGTGTATGCCAGGAAATATAGACCGAAAATCGCAATGACCATCGTACGGCTGACTTTTGGTGTTACGTACAGGTAGTATCTCACGTTTTTTAAGTTAATTAGAACTTTCTTTTAAACGATATTTAACGTTCTTCGCTTATATTTTTCCCCCAGATTTGATGCCGATATGAGGCTTTTCTCAAAGAGAGTGCCGCCCTCGTTGGGCGCCAATTTGGAACTTGATATTCGTTTGGGCGCTTTAATGGCCATTCAAAGGTGGTTCGACTCCATGCTTGTGTTACACTAGGTTTGCCAAAGGGTTGTCGTACGAGGTTACGGGTGGATAAGAAATTAAATTCGAAAAAAATTATAACATTAATTTCATTTTGCCAGGAAAAAAAGTGAATGAGGCCTGTACTTTTTTTGTACTTATATAGCTTCCTCCGGGAAAGGTGGATGAAAAACTTGGCCAGGAGGTATCCCAGTGAGGGGTCGCTAATCTAATTGGAGATGTTTTTATTGGTATTCTAGAGTAGTGTCTTTGAAGGTATCCTTGAGAATTGCCTTTGAGGTATTCTTGAGGCTCTATTTACCACAGTAATTTCGGGAAGATAAAAAAGATAAGAAAATATAAGCAATCAGAAAAGTCTTTCTTGCCTAAAAGACAAAGCAAGTTTGGTTTTGGCGTAGAGAAAGTTTGGCGCTGGCGTTGCTAAAATGGAGGGGGCTGTTGGCAGATATCAATTATCTTATGGTTAAGGTTGAGGATTGGAAGTGGCTACTGAGACATCCAGGGGAATTTACGAATTATTTGCAAAACCGGTCGATAGATGTTTTGCAAGACCTATAGAACAGTAGTAGCAACTTTCCTAGGTTTCTAAGCAACTGCATTTTAGGCAGAAATTTTGCATATATGGAATTTGAGTATTATTTCTTCCAATAGGTAACAACTATCTTGTTTTTCGAAATTGATATTAACAGATAGGGCTTCATTTAGTTTTATACATCACTGCTTGGTCCAATTATTAATTTTATCAACAAAAGTTTGAAAGCTTTGAAGTATAATATATTGACTTAATCTGCGCATTTATTTACTGTGGCATCAATTTCCTGGACAATCTGTATATGTAGTTGATATATTAAAAGTTCTCCTTTTTGTTGTTTACTAAACAGCTTGGAATTTCATTTGTAACTGTTAAACAGCATATGAAATGATAACATACCACATAATGATTGTTCCAGATAATTATACTAAAAATAAACTAAACTCCAGTTAGTTAAATGTATTTTAACGAGTTTGATGTTTACTAGCAGTGGGTATATAATTCTATCAATATTACAATCGTAAACTTTACATTTTAAACTATTTCTGAAAATTCCAAGTTACGTTTGATTATTCATGAGGTAATAAAAACAAGGTGTTTGCGAAGATGTAGGTATTTTAGTGACCACAATCAGATTTAAAATCTTAAAATTTTTTTATAAAATTTTAATTTGAATACAGGTTTTTTTAATTACGTTTATCTGCAGTAACTTCGAACACGTTTGAATTTTCTTTAATCAAAAAATTTCCTTCAACTGATGATCGGTTGATACTCCGCATTTTCCATCAACTTTTAACACAAAATTATTGAATTAATCAATTGAATGTGAAATCCAATTGTGCAATAGAGCAAAATTTCATATGAAACGACGACACCCCCTTAAGGCTCTCAGGCCAAGCAATAGGTACATTTTTATGACAAAAATCCTAGTAGAAAACGAACTATATCATCTTGTTAAAAAAAGTTATAAGCATTTGAAACCAAAAAAACGTCCTTTCTTTAATTTTTTGTTAATAACACAAAAGTTTATTAAGTAATCGTAAGGGTGTCACAAGATGAATTGTAGATAATAAAAATACGAATAAAACATCAGATTAATACATTAAAAAGATACATTTTTTTTACATTTGAAAGGGAACCCAAAATTACATCACTTTCTGAGGTAACTGAATTATAGGACACGATAGAAACGTACATAATAAAAATGTACTTCTAAGAAATTACATAAAAACGACTAAAATAATTATCCTAAGTAGTTTATGTAATAAAAATATGTTTTTGTTTGAAACTTCTGCTGTTTAAACGAAACAAATCCGTGTTGATAATTTTGTCTGTCTGAAATATGGCAACACCGAGAAAATGGCGGAAACCATTTTACTATCAATTTTACCTGATTTTACTAAGTTTCAACGTTCCTAGTTTATTGAAGCTCTTGTTTTCGTCTATTCAACTGATATTTGTGTGTGTGCGTACAGATATAATTAAAAACAATATTTTTGTGTGAAAATAATGGTTCGTCAGTGCCAAATTTGCAAAAAAAACAGTCGGAATTTTCCTAACCTCACTTTCCACCTGTAATTGAATAGTTCTATATGTCAGTGGCATTGTCCGATTGGTACGACAGTTTCTCCCCACTCCTTGAAAGTCATTGATGAAAACATATGTATGGCGATAGAATATTAGCCGCCTTTTCGGATAGTTTCATGAATGACTTGCGGACTCTATTTGTAGTATTACTCTAAGGATAAAACGCATTTTTCAGCGGAGTGATAATTGGGACCGAAGAAAATTGGAAATAACTGGAAAATTCGTCATTTTTTCAAAACATAACTTCGTAGAAAACAAGAACTTTGTATGCACTTTATGTGTGCGAAGAGCAGTTACCAAGGTTAGTTATCTTAATGCAATATTTTGCAGTATGTCTTCGTTATAAATAGCCTAATTTCTAATCTGAAAACTGTTTTGACAAATCTCATATCATTTTATCACAAATCTAAGTTATACGTTCTGTTGCTGTAAATCTACACTTTCCAATACCATCTTAAAACTAGAATTCAGACTATCTATAACGCATCCAGACCTACTGCAAAATAGTGCATTAAAAAATTCCTTGCTGTGAAATGCGTTGTATTCGTATTTTGATACTCTATCACTAGGTGTCAGTGCATCGACAAAAAGTAACTGTTGGGAGGAGGTTTTGAATACTACGTTGGTGAAGTCATCTTCGACGAACGCTCATAGCCAATGTCTTCTGGTTCGAATTGAATGTTGTGTATGGTTTAGTTTTAAATATAACGTTGGTCCTTACTGCCTTGTATAAACTATCCCTTCAAGACTTATGCCCGTATTTATAGTCGAAACTTGACTTGAGGACTCGAGATTGTATGCATATTACAGTCCGATTTTTGTGAATTCTCGGCGTAGGAAAGACTCGAGACGTATCTCAAGCGTAAACTTAAAAGTAATTAGGTTTTCTATGTTGGCCAACATGAAAAATTTTGAAAAAGAAGAAGTACTTCAAAAATGTTTGTGATTTTATGAAAATTGTGACCCATTTGTCGTGGATTTTGATGCCGTAACGCTATTTTGGGTATTTTCTTAATTGTTTTGTCTTCATGTAGTCTACATGACTTGTATCGTACAAAACTTGTCGAATCCGCACAGTTTCGATTAATTATTTTTCTCTCATGGTTTTAAAAACACACGCCGTGAACCGTGATCTTCTGAGGAAAACTGCGGTAACTACACTGCGTTCCGCAGGATCACTTTGCACCAAAACTGCGTCACGTCACGCTGCCAAGAAAAATGCGCATGTTATGGTTGCGTTCCGAATGGAGGTCCCTTTAAAATTTAGGCCGTAAGGTTGGCTAAAGTTGGTCGAAATTGCATGGCGACCAAGTAAACAAGGGCTTCGAGCTGCGAGACTGATCACCGTTGCTTGTCTCTCTCCTGATTTGGTGTGCCTTACCTAAACAACAATACAACCACCATTTTCATCATCATCGGAATCTGATTCACTAGAGCTACTCGAAGATGACACAAACTCTTCCAGTACTACATCAATTATTTCATTCTGTGGATGCATTATCTTTTTTATAAAAATCAATTAAATCAGGAAACTGCTCACTAAGTACTATTTCAACAGTTTTGTAACTGTCAGTAACTGTTGTTTATATGGCCATATGCAATTTTGACCAACTGTAGCAAACCTTACGGCCTAAATTTTAAATTGACCTTCATTCGGAACGCAACCTAAATTCTTTATTAGGTTCACAAAAACTCGCCGTGACTAGCGCTGCGTCACCTCACCAAGCTGCGTCTCATTTTGCGGCGGGGCTTATTGTGTAGGCCTACGACTCTTTGTGAAGCAATAAATGATTACTGCGTCGGGCTACTTGTTCAATCTGTGGTCACCATTAGATCAAGTTTGACCGAAAAATTGAGTCTTAAGGTTAGTCTTCACATAATAAAGTCGAAACTTTTTATTTTTAGAGTTGTAAGATTGAACTTTGACATTCCACATTATCATGAACGATCGAATTCGATAGATTCAATCTTTCAGCAATCTAACGATCCGTTATACGTCAGTTTGCATAAATTAATGCCTTTATTGTGCTTTCTTCAGCTTCAACTGGCTTTCTAGAACGTGGTGCGTCTTTAACATCATAAGGTTTGTTCCAACAAGCTTGAGAATCAGTTCGGAATTTTACTGAGTTTGCGTAGATTGAAATTAGCGACGATAATTTCAATCTACGCAAACTCAGTAAAATTCCGAACTGATTCTCAAGCTTGTTGAAACAAACCTATAATACATATCGTCGGTTCATTGCCAAAAGAAGATAAGTAGCGTTTTGCAAGTTTTCGGTTATTTTGATACAACGCGCCCTGAGAAGCAAAAGTTAATTGATGATTATACAAATTAATATTATTGTCATAATTATAGTCCGCACTTGGTAAGGGAAATACACTTACCTAAGTATGTTGTTTTGGCAGTAAGCTGACGATGTAGGTGACGGTTTTATCAGTACGTATACTACGTACGCTAGACTAAAATCTATTCAAACAAGAAATTCAAACAAGAAAAATCAACTTTTATGGGGTACAAAGCTCAAAGAAAAATTAATAATTCATGAAGTTTATGTTTGAAATTAGTTAAACTAGTTTGTTGAGTAGATTGTGCATTTTGAATAATACACAGGGTGCTCGATTTAAAAGAATTTTGAATGCGTCACTACCTTATTCACACGACTCTTTTTACATATTAAGTAATAATTTGAATTTATGTATAACTGGATACATTTCAACCATTCACATTAAAAATCCATCAAATTCTGTCTACAAATTATTATTTTTAATTTTTGAAAAAGATGCGCATTAGTTAAATGTCACAGTACGCCCCTGGCTGTTTATTATTATGAATTGTTATAATATTATTATGGAATCCGGAAAATTATTGCTTAGTGACGTCACAAAAAGGCAATTAATTTTTAGTCGAGAGATAATAGTCATTAGGACGTTGAAAACAATATTTCGTTTTTGTTGATTCTCGATAAGTTTTAAAGTAAAACGTGTGGTTTAAATATTTTTAGTTGAACAAAGATTTTTACGGGGAGAACAGTAAGTTTAGTGTGAAATTTAAAACCCAGAGGTGTTGTGTGTGAATTTGTGCTGCGTGAAAAAGTTTTTTTTTAATTGTGTGATCTATTTTTGACTGTAGGTACAATGGTTTTGGAAATTAAGTAAGTTTGAAATGGAGAAAAAAATTTTTTGGGGTTAAAAATTTCGACAAAACCAAAATACGAGACACAAAATTATATATAAAGATACCTTGAATCATATTTTTTTTAATATACCTTCTTTTGAAAGGTTTCTAATAAGTGGATATGTATTTTTAGCGTATTATATTTATTATACAAGATCCATTAACAAAGATGTTGAATCTAGTTTTGTTTATGTCATCTCTTCTAACACATAAACGGCCAAGGTAAAAATGCAGACTGGATAAGTTGAGTGTTCTAAAAAGTGAAGTGGTTTTGAGAATGGGTAGCCTATAGGTTTGTTCCAACACATCAATAAACCGTTCTTGGAACGGTGAAGCGCATGTGCAATAGCGAAAATGCGTTCCAACCACGAAGGAACCGTTTGCGAACGATAATTGTTTTGTTCATACCCGATTTGTTATCGTTATAGAACCGGTTCAAGAACGATGATTTCGATACTTGACTGAAAGCAAGTATCAAGGGAACATACCGTTGGGTGCCTTGATTTGTTGAATTTTGTGGGGGCGAACTATTTATATTTGTTTGTACTATCTGTTATAAATAAACAGTTTTTTACTGAACAACATGTACCATATAAACATAAAAGTATGGTTATGTTTGATAGGTTCCAGATTTATGATTCGAGTCAGTAACCAAACCGTTCCAACCATAGTTTATTTTGGAATCGTTATTAGAACGGTAAATACTTGGCGACTGCGTAACAAAACCCTAAGAACGATATCGATAATGATTCAGGAACGATTAAAATTTGTGTGTTGGAACAAACATTATGTATAACCGTGAGATTGAAAAAGAAGAAATTCAGATAGTTCTATTATTAAAAAGTTTTATTATAGCTTTATCCTAGAAAATGCATTAAATAGTATATTATTTTATATGGAGGGAAAGTGATACTTTTCATGACGCGCTCGTGGGCTGGTAATAGAGAAAAAGTCATGAAAAGTATTTTTTCCTCCAAATAAAATATGCTGTTTTTTCTTCAAATGTCGACAAATTAATGCAAAAACGTCTCTTTTTGATAGTAATAATTTATAAAGATAATTGGGTTCACAAGGCGGTTTAGACCGGTGTCGGAGTGTAGGCACAGGTTGTTGCTATAGTAATGTAACATAAAGCTGTCAGTGGACACTGTCAACAATATTAATTTATTTTTTTTATTATTGCGTCTCCGGTTGCGTTTTAATTCCGAATTGATAAGCAGTTTTATAGAGTAAGTTCACTTAAATAATAACCAATTAGTTCCTAAATTAGTGATTTATAGAAATGCAGTGCACACCGCCGGAAATTATGCAAGAGGCAAAAGAAGCAGCATCGTCTATCTATGTTGCTATGATAACACTTTTCCCTCCGCTGGCGGGAAAGTGAAAACTAATGCTCCGGCGGAATAAAAATTAAACTTTATTTGTTGCCATTTCTATTGCATGCAAGGCGCAATTCTAGGGAGAAATCTAGTTTCTTTTGTGTTACCAACAAACTGACTATTTTCATTCGAATGATACCTATCAGCTGATTAAGGTGACTGATGATTTGTGATTTGATTAGAGAGACAACTAAACAGGAACCGATAACTAGTGAAATAAAAAGGAGACAAATTAGCTGGTATGGAACTAAATAGATTGACTAGGAAAATAATGATGATTGGAAAACCGATCAAAAAACGTAGGGGTAGGCCTAGGAGAAAATGGTTACACCAAATACAAGACACAATACACAAAATACAATAGATTTAGAAAGAGGAAAGACCATAGCAGAAATGAAAAGCCTAGCAAGAGACAGAAAGGCATGGAAGAAGTGGATTCAGGTCATGGAGTCCACATCCGACGCCTGAAAGGGCAAAAGGAAACAGAAAAGAAGAAGAAAAAGATTTGATAATCAACATTGATTCACTCAGTTTTTTTCTCTAAGATTTGCTCACTTTCGCTACCTTAATTTTAAATAATAATAAACTTTACATATTGTTTCAATATATTGTTTTATGAGTTTTTAACACACTTTTTTTTCTACTATTGGTTGGGTTGGCAGCAGTGCTGCAATGAAAGAGTATTGCATGATGTCAAACAGCATGCAAGATTCATCATTTGCAATATACTGACCTTGCAACAAATTGTCAAGCGTCCAACAGAAATTTAATAATTATTTAAAATAAGTACTTAAAATTGCTTGCATAGCAGCAAAAATTATAAAAGTTTCAAAGTTTCAAACACTATTACTTAGGGTACAAAATAAAACCAAAACAATTAAATGTTAAATGTTTCTCTGGAAATATTTTGAAAAAAGGAAATGTAAATATCTGCATAAACACTGATCTAATCTCTTGTAAACAAAGCAGTAAAATTTTATTTTTGTCCCACATTGTTTTTCTTCAAATTATCGAAATAATGTACTTAAGTGTAAGTTCAAGGAAAAGAAAATTCCGAAAATAGAAAGCATTTACGTTAATGTGAAGTTTTATATCTTTATTTATAGCAATATGTTCTGAGTATCAACTTCAGATTGTAAGAGGTTGAAATAATCGAAAGGGCTATCAAGGATATTTTTTATTTTGACACGAATTCGTTGTGTGTAGTAGTGATTCATTTGATGTACCATGTGGGCCGTATATTATGATCGGATAGTAGTTAAAAGCTGGGAACATAATCCATACAAAAAAAACCTGGAAATAAGTTACAGACTTATAGATCAACCACTAGAGGAGACAATGGATGGTTCCAGTAGTCCATTCAGTATTTCCACTACAAAATTTTTAGGTCTAAAACGACTGACATTTTCTAGGCCTTTTTGGGTACGATTCAAAGTCGAGACAGAAATAATTTTTGATTTCAAAGATTTCTAGATGTTTCCGAATATCTGAACCGGGCTATTAATGCTGTTAGGTACTGAAAAAACTAAAAAACTAAAATAACCTAGGGAACTTGAATATTTACGTGTTTGCTGCATGGACGAAACCTGTCAATTCAATGTCACATGTATTGTTTTTGATATTTGAAAACAATGTAAAACAAGCTAAGACAACAATCAACCACAAAATATACTAGATTAGATCACAAATTACTCTGAATTACTCACTTAGATTAGATGAACGTTCGAGAAAAAACGAAACCGAAGTTAATCTCAAATGTCAATAACAGGACATGTGACATTGAATTGACAGGTGTCGTCCATGCATCAAACGTAAAAAATCAAGTCCACTAGGTTATTCCATTTCTTTCAATAACAACGTTAATAGTCCAGTTCAGATATTCGGGAACATCTAGAAATCTTTTAAATCAAAAATTATTTCTATCTCGACTTTGAATCGTTCTCAAAAAGGTCAAGAAAATGTCAGTCGTTTTAGATATCCTCGCAAAGGAAGGAGCGAAGAAGGACAGGGCAGAAGCGTTAGACCAACCAAGATCACCAATTCAACTACTGAAGGACACCATAGAAGATATAACAGGAACAGGACACGAGGAGAGATGGAGCGAGAGAGGCGACTGCTCTGGTCAAGAATAAACAAGGAAACAATAAGAGAGATCCTAGAATATAGAAAGGACTCAATTCAGAAGATCACGGGAGTGATCACTGGACACTGCACAGTAGGGGCAATACTCCGGAAAGTCAAGGTAAAACTGGATGATCTGTGCAATGAATACGAGGAAGAGGAAGAGACGGTGGAACATCTCATGTGTCTATGCCCTGCCCTGGCAGGTAAGCGGCCAGAGGTATTTGGGGAGTAAACGACTTGAGAGTCTCGTAGAGGTAGCAGAGATGGACATCGGAAATTTGAAGAACTTTATAGGAGGATGGAGATGCCTGAGACAAGGAATTGAAAGAAAGATATAAAGGACTAAGGATAGGTAAAAAAAGCTCAAAATGGTGTAGGAAGGAGAATGTAGATTTTGTGATATGGAAGAAGAAACCTCCATTCACAGCCATTCCAATTCTAATGGCAAGGTGTATTGGGAGAGTTCTGGATATATGAGGCACACCCAATCACACTATAGCCTGGAAATATCCCGAAATTTGAAGTATTATTAGTTTCCTTCAAAATTGTCGTATGTAATAAAGCGTGTCACCAATAGATATCGAAGATTTAATATATTGTTCCAAAGTTTTGAAAACCATTTTTCAAAAACAGTGATCGTTCAACTGAGAAGAAACAAATATTCCCGGACTATTAGTTCACTCAAATAAGGATTTTAGATCGGAATAATTCAAAGTGAGCTGAATTTTGGTATACATCTTTATTTAATGTTTTCAAACAACATTCGAAAAGTACCCGTGATTTGACCTTGAGCTTCGCGAGCTACAGGGCGCAAATGGAGTGAGAATTTGGTTTTTCGCTTATATCTTTTTTTCTATTGACTTTAGGTAAAAAACAGTGGAGAGAGAAATTAAAGAGCACAAAATTTTCTACTAAAGTGTATGATCCGTTCTTCCGTAGGTCCAACCATTTGAACACAGTACAGGCGTGAAGAGTGTGAGTCCAATACAAAGTACCCTTTGAGGTTGAGTACGAGGCGCGTTTTTTTTTAATGTGGTATCCCCTCTATGTCGCGGACCGCAGTCGTAATAAAATGGATGATAGCAGTACAAATCTTCTTCAGTGACTCTAATTTACCTTTTTTATTTTTCAAAATAAGTTCCTCAAGAAAAAACAATAAGCTGCGAGGAATGGAATCATTAATGTCATCGAACATAGTGGTACTTGGAGGATAGTCATGAGTGTTGCAAACTTGGGTTCGTATGTCTTGGCGAAGAATTGCTGCTGCTGCTTCCAAGATCCTAAATCTCTCATCTTCTTCATTTTCTTTTTTCGAATCATACCAAGCTTTATTCAAAATATTATAACTAGTATCACAAAAACATATGATACATTGTCCGCCGTGTTTCGTTGTCATTACAATTCTGTCTCCATATCTCTCTTCCAATTTTTTTTTTATAGTCTTGTCGTCTGGAATTTTATTTGTTAAGGCTCCTTTCAATTCCGTTAAAGTAAACTGACAATCTTCATTATTTTCGATGTAAGAAAATATCTGCTCCATAGCTGTTATAATATCACTATCTATAGGCAGTTATTGTGATATTTTGCTTCGGCGGCAACTAGGTCTATTTCAAAAATTATACGTTTCTTGATTTCCTTCGCCATTTCGTCTTCTCGATTTTTTATTAAATCTAGAATAGTATTTCGAAAGCCGAGTGTTGTGACGTGTCTGATGATTTTACGCCGTTCTTTAGGCTTCTTTTTTTCCAAATTTTCATCAGCTTCACTTCCGCAAATGAAACAAATACTTTCGAAAATCAAAAGCTGATTGATTTGATCGCATCTTCGCCTTGGGGGGGGGGGCTGATTTTAGATGTGCTTGCTGCATTTTCGGATTCTCTTTCACGTTTGAAAGCGATTATTGAGCTTTTCCGGACGTAATTCCGGCGACATTCGACATGAATTGTTATCGAATACACGTTATTCAAAAGATTCACTCTTCCATCGTCTCTATCGATACTAGCTTCTCGCAATGTTGGGAAACCACGTTTAACTGTTACTGTCGCCCCGTTTTTAAGCGATTTGTTACAAATGCAACAATCGTTATCCATTTTGGAATGTATTATATTAGGCACTGACAAACACACGTCCTTCTTATAGCAGAACCGATTCAATACTAACAGGCAGAACGGGCCGCAGGCAGATTTAACAGGCTAGAACAAGACCACGAAGGTATAGCAGCTGCTGCCTACCAAGCGATTTCCTTGAAATATTTTATTCTGGATACATTGTTGTTCCAAAATTGTACGAAAAAGACTTTTTGAATCAGCTCATGGTATATTATTAAATTTCAGACCTCAAATTGATTGTGGAAGTAGGTATTTCCGTGGTGTTATAATTCAAATCAACGTTTAGGGCAAGTTTTCGCAGAAACGGTTAGTCCTACGGAAAAACTACTTATATTTTTTTTGTAGAGAATTTTGTGCTCTTCAATTTCTCTCTACTGTTTTTTACCTAAAGTCAATAGAAAAGAAGATATAAGCGAAAACATAATTTTTTGCTACATCTACGCCCTGTAGCTCGCAAAGCTCAAGGTCAAATCACGGGTACTTTTCGGATGTTGTTTGAAAACACTAAATAAAGGTGTATACCAAAATTCAGCTCACTTTGAATTATTCCGAAATTTTACCGTAAATTTATCTAATTTGAGTGGACTATATAGGCACCGACAGACTTGAATTACACCTTACACAATATGGGCAAGTTCTATATATGTAAATTTAGAAAATAGATTTCTATAATTTACTCTATTTATTCTCACCTATTAAATTTTAGGAATAAAAATAGTGAATAATTGGCCAATTTTCATGAAAAAATACGTTTCTAAATAATTTATTTAAACAATATTTCAAATTTACAACAGCAAACCGCATCTCAAAATTGGTTATGTTCATAAAATAAACCACGATATGAAGTCCCTATATTATCATCTTGATACAATACTTTTATCATGTTACAGATAGGGCATGAGATTTCCCACAATTTTGATCTCCAAAATTCTTTTATGCGAGCAGAACTGAAATATATATTATCGTAAAGGATTCCACATTCGAGTTGTCTATGCTTTGCTTGCAAGCTGCGTCGCAAGCTCCTGCGGAATTTATTCAAGAATCCTTATCGGTAACATTAGTTGTTTGTGTCCTAGCTTCCCCGTACTAACTGAAAATTGACCAAGAAATGTTCTCGCTATATTTTTCATACGAGTATTATATGTATACAAAAACTAAAAATACAACTACTTCTATATATTAGTTCTGATTTGAAGAAGTATTTCTCCATCTTCAATATTTTCCAAAATTTAAAATATTTTTGTTTGTTCCAGACATACAGCTGTAGACGTCGATCTAAAAACCAAGGAAGTGGACCAAACTAAGCAATATTCAGCGACGTTCAAAAAAATATATCCGCCAAAAGATGTGTTGCGAGCTCAAGATGAATACACACAATCGCTAAATAACAACGATGATAAGCGAATGATATCGGAACTAACGAAAATCACAAAAGATGTTCTACTCACGCACAAAGAAGATGAACTTCCGAAAACCCAACGAGAAATCGAAGTTGCCCGAGCAACCGACGTCAGCCGAACTACAATCGAAGTTGTTGAAAAACAAGTCCAAAGCGAAGTTGTTTTAAGACAAGTCGATAGTTGTCAAACGGATAACAAAGTTGACGAGCTAGTCGATGTCCAAACGAGTAGAGGAAAAACACAATTAGAACATAACGCACACATTTCCAACGACAGTTGTCGATCCGAGCCGAAACCTGTGATAATTAATAATTTAGTGCCTTCCCCTAATTTGTCTGAGAATGTCTCTGATGAACAAGTTCCTGTGCACAATTCAAATACATCGGTCCAATCTAAACCTCTCGGTGAGCTTTTATTTAAATTTGTATGTTTTTTAACTACCCGATTTGTCAAGAGTTGTTAATTAATATCCCATTGAACTATTGCCCAGACAACGGATGAAGGTGGCTGTATTAAAGGCCAACTGGAGTTGATTGATTGATTGATTGGATCAGCACACCAGTCAAAGGATTGGTGGCCTTGGCACCTCATACTTTAGGCTTTTTGTGCTCTTGGTTGTACCGTTTATGTGAAGAGACCAGTAGCCCTTACCAGGCTCAGCAGACCCTTCACTAGGTTCTTCTTGGAGAAATCCTCCCTTGGATATTCTAGTCCTAGGATTCTATATCTCCAGTGAGATAATGCTTCACAATCAAAGATAATGTGAGAGGCTGTTTCTTCCTCTTCCATGCACAACCGACAGATAGGTTCGTCCCTATATATGCCGATTGTATGCATGTGCTTCCTTAGAGTACAGTGACCGGTGAGTAAACCCGTCACTATCCTTATTTGGGCCCTGCTAAGGTTTAGTATTTCATTGGTCAGCTTTTCCGAGGGTTTTTTGACCAGGAGTTTGCTGTGTTCCTGTTTTGGCACGTGTCTCCAGTACGACTGGTGTTTAGTTTGAGTTCACCGAGATATACAACCACGTGCAGCAGTTTTGGATATACCAAATACTGGTTCAGGACCAGTGAATGCTGTCTCAGACCCCAGCTTTGCTAGGAGTACCCGATTTATATGTTTCATTGGGTTATTAAAAAAGCAGTTCTTTTTAATGATTTGTCACGTTCCAAAAGTGGAAGGAAGGAGTTTGTGATATGACATATATCTGTATTGTAAAAATACACACCCTAGCTTAGTATGTAGGCCCTTTTTGCAAGTTCGCCAGCTTTTTCAGTGGCCTAGTTATCCTGGTGACCAGAAAACCCGGTGAGTTTGACGTTATTCAGATCGGCTAACGTCTTCAGTTCTTCTATACACTCCCATACGAGTCTAGATGTCACTTTTTAGCTCAAGAAATACTTAAGCGATATGTTGTTGCGAAAAGTGTGACAAATATTATTTTGATTTGATGTTATCTTCTGAAGAAAGGTTTTATTCACTTTCTTGACAATTGGAACAAACGGAAGGGACTGATTGCAGATGTAAACATCCTCATCAGCTTCAAAAATTTGTACAGATCGCAAATTTTTATTCTAAGAATATATAATGAAATAATTTTCACTTGTTGTCTGGTAGCAATTCATAGTTCATGGAAAATCCGCTTGTTCACAGTTTTTTCTAAACTTTTTTGCGAAGATCATGTTGTTCTAAATACCTTCATACTGATCACACCTGAGTCTACAGAGAGATAAATTATTATTATAAAACTTTGCGTATTTTAATTTTCAGTTGTAGCTGACAGTAAAAATTTGTTTTCAAATTGCCAATTTTCTCCGTACGGTAGCCCCACGAGTAGTCCTAGAAGTAATAGAAAACGACAACCATTAAGAGAGTCTAGAAGAGTCAGCATCGAAAAATTAGGAATGTACCTGCAGCTGAATCAATATAGACTTATGGATAGTATTGGTCAGGTGAGCAATACAATTTACATTCGCTTTGGCATATCTGTAGCGTATTTTTTACTTATTCTACAGTTGTAAGCTTTCCTAATATCTTGTGTATTCGTTATCACTTATGTAACTGCTTCAAACTGACTCCTGCAATCTTTAGACCCATTTATCCATATGGAGACTTGGCAGGGTGAGTTGCACTGGGATCAATAATATACCAACAATCATTCGACTTGTAAGTAAAGAGGTCGACAACAAAAAGAAGCTGCAACAGTTGATAATCTGTGTGCACTAATCAACTGTGGACATGTCAAGATCTTGGTGAGGAAAGAGAATCTAGGTAGGTTCAGACAAATTGCTGAAACAACAGAGAAACTTTGAGAAGATTACTACAAGATAAAACTGGAAGCAGGTTGAATGAATGCGATAACAGGCAGAAATTCTTTCACTGGAAAAAATCCAAACAAATAGAAGTTAGCGGAAACCCATCTTATTACCATATATTTAGATAGTAAGGTTGTCCTAAAAACTCTGACGTCAATAAAAGCACATGATCAAAAATACTGAAATTCCATTACTGTGAAGAGGAACTATACTGAGTCCCAAGGAAGGTGAAGGGGAACAATAAAGCAAAGCATGGAAGGGAACTGAACATTGCAACGCTACCATGGATTAAGTCACTTAAAAAGGTCTGTGATGAGATATTTTTGGAAAAACAACAAATATTGTTATATATTCCAAGCACTGTGGCCCATGAAAGACAAGGGAAAATCTGAAAAACCAAGAAACTTGGTAATAACTGGTAGGTATATTTCCTGGTAATTCTGTTCAGTAAGTGAGTCTTCAAAAATAGAAAATTTCCAATTATGAATTCTGCAAAGAATTCGTAGAAAAAGAATAAACTTGAACACCTGAATTTTTTGGGAAAAGATTTATAAAGGGACTTGAAGAAGTTGCGTACTAAGGGGTCGATAAGGATATCAAAACGAGGTGATGAAGAGAGACATATTGTTTCAGAGCAAAACAAGGGTATCCCAATTGGTCTCAGGTCTCCGATGCAATTGCTTCCACGCAGCTTTTTGCCAACGATTTATTTGCTTCATATTCAGGTCCATAATCAATTCTCAAACCATCAACTCCATATTTAAATGGAATATATGAACAAAAAGTTATCAGTATAAATAACATCCTATTATATTATATCGATATTTCAGGATGTGAGGTATTGTGTTAATCACTATCGTTTCAAATAGGTCATTTATTATTGTCACAATCAAAACTAATCAGTTACAAGATGTCTGTAATAATGATCCGTAGCCCACATATTTGACCTAACCAAAACTTCTATATATTTGTTTATTTAACGCTTTTATCACAATAAACATTATACATACTAAATATTGTTATATGTTGAAATGCTGACTCTACTGGTCCTTGACCAACATATTTTTTAATGTTTAATCACTAACGAATTACTTGATATACAGGGTGTTACAAGGATATGAATAACAACAAATCATATTTAATAAATTTGTAAGGTTTCGATAAACGCAACAGAAATTTAAACCAATCGGAAATAAATGTCTCATCTGTATATATTCGGGATCCGATTTGTTTTGACATGGCACTCATGATGAAGTCTATCCAATTTATCAATCATTTGTCCGGGTCCGTACAGTTTGTTTGGTGAATCTGTCTTCAACTAATCCTTATTTAGGGTTTTGAAAGACACAAAAAGCCGGGGGATAGTCCCTGTTTCGGGCATAAATAATGACAACACTTGTTTACTTTCATTATTCTACTCGTTTGGACATACAAAATTGCTGATATCAGTTTTGTAACGAAAAAATGAACAAATATTCAAATGCATTCATATGCTGAATTTGCATTTTATCTTTGGTATTTTTGGCAAATAGAAAACAAACAAATTTTGCTTACATTTTTTTACAAAAACATTGAATATTATGGATATTCAGATGATTTTGAAAATAAAAGAGGTTTCCACTTTCAATTTATTTTTAAATGCTGTTTCGCCAATAAATTTCTCTCCAGTCAAAACAATATTGGCAGTTGACTATTTTCGGAATTTTTTGGACATTTGGATCTGCTAACAAAATGGCAGCCGAATCGAGAATTGTTTGAAGGCACAACTTGACATTTTCAAGCAGTATCCTATTGAAGGGTTCCATTCTCAACATGTGCAAATATCGAACGAATGTTTATCGCTAACCTCTCCAAATAAACTTCCAGCTCATAAAAACTAATCCAATCCTTTGAACTAGGTACCTGTTAAATACATATACACATCCTACACTAGTTGTTTTTAAAGTTCTTGAATCGATGAATAGGAAGTCCTCTTCATAAATCAATTTCCATGGTAGCAGCAGCTGTTGCTTGACGCAACAATCTCTCGAAGCGGTTTTACTTATCTCTCCCTTACGTTTCTTATTCTAAAAAAAATGACCAGAAAATGGTATATTTGAAAATAAGTAAATCCGGGGAATAGCCAGGTCCACCAGGAAGAAACTTATGGCCACAAATTTAGTTTATACATACTGGAAATCCCATAAAATCAATTAATAAAATATTAAAGCGATGAGATTCCTTGATAGTGTCACTACAATTAAGGAAAGGTGGGTATGAATCGGTCCATAATACACAGAAGGGCTTTTCGGAAACCGTAATCCTGGATCAGATAGATCACCTATCAGCTGATTGCGGATCCTAACCATGAACGAGATTTTTATCTGAGTTTCCGAACGACGCGAGCTGTTTTTGTAGAAATGTCAATTTTAAAACTTATCCTACAAACCTTTTATTATTAAAAGTTTCGTGAATAGATTTTCTATAGTTTTTTTGTGTTTATAGACCTTTATCAGAGACTCTATATTCAGTTGTAAAAAATATTTTAATTATTCAATAATAATTATTAAGCAGTTATTAGCGAGTTACAAACATAAACAGGTTTTTTATACAATACGTCCAAACTATTATTTTTGAGGAGGATGAGGAAGATGAGAAGGAATATTTATTGATGTATGCTTTGAATTTTTTGTCAATTAATTTTTCAAAATTCCTCTTATATAAATCTATAAGTAATTTTGTTTCTTTATTACTCCATCGTTGCAAGTTTGCTGTCAACTACGCAGCTTAAATGACTTTTAATTAAAACGGAACAACACATCAGCTGATCGCATTTATCCACCGGTATACTTGGGTAGAAAGGATCCAATCATATGAATATGATCCGCTCAATTCGTTCATTTCCCGAACGTAAGTGATCGAGATCCGGATTACTTTCCGAACATTCAGATCATGATCGGGTTAACCCGATCATAGTTTCCAAAAAGCCCTAGAGATGTACCAAATTGACGTACCTAACATTTTGACAGCTACATGCTAGCATGACGCGCCACCTGACGCTTCAATGGCACCTTTTTCATATATTTTCGTCACAAAGTTACCTCTCCCCAGGATAGCATCCCTCTCTTTCATTCTTGTAGCTACATTATTAATTTATTGAAATTACAAATTTGACATTATGTGTAGACCGATTCTGCTTACAGACGTCAGTGAACTCATTTGATGTTTGAATATAAAAAGTTGTACAGAAATTCAATTCGATATTGCGATAAATAGTTGCTTGATTTATTATATCTCATTCAAAATATACATATATCTATGACATTTGATCTTTTTTGTTGTTCACTCATATACAAAAACATGCTACTACTGTACAATTAAAAATAATTGAAAATTATGTCAAATCAATTTAAATATAGAAGGTAGGACTCTCAATTGAGATTATTCACAACAATTTGTCAACAAACACAACAAGAAACAATGAAAATGTATAGACACTGTTCAGGCCGTTTGAATTTCACCTAGTAACAGTTACCGTAAGTGGCTTCCTGTTCGTAGAGTATTATCCAGTTAATAAGTTATAACTTTGTACCTCCTACTTAGTTATGATTCCCCCAGCTACTCCTTCTGCGCTACCCTCGAAAAACAGAGTTTCAAGCGAGAGGGAAAGGGTGTAATTAAAGCTGAACTTGGCAGATGTTGATTTTGGATTCATAGATTATGGAAGAGCAGAGTAAATTAAATCTTATTATATAAAAACAATATTATATTGTCAACTTTTTACCAATAATCATCCACATTAAACAATGTCATTGATCAAAAATAGATTATACTGATGAAAAAATTGTAGAAAAATTCTAGTCAAACGCTTTGAAACCTGAATACCTCAGCCTTTAGGCTTCTTGTGCTATTGGTTGTACCGTTTATGTGAAGAGACCAGTAGCCATTATCAGGCACAAGTTTTCACTAGGTTCTTCTTGGAGAAATCCTCCCTTGGGTACTCTAGTCCTACAGGATTCTATATCTCAAATGCTTCACATTCCAGGATAATGCGTGATGCTGTTTTCTTCTTTTCCATGCACAAGATTGGCTCCTCCCTATATATGCCAAGTGTATGCATCAGCGACCGCTGAGGTTTAATATATCATATTAGATTGAGTTAGATATATGGTGAGTGGGTTTATCACTACCTACACTGCGACTATCTTTAAAAGCGTATGCAATAGCAAAACCAAAAAGACAGAGGCGTAGGATATTTCATTGGAAAGATGGTCAGAAGGATAATGAAATGAGCTCATTTGGAAACAAGTATGTGCTTGCTAAGAGAAATATGTATTTTATACTGAAAATTTGCTAAATGATATTTTCTCTAGTGTAATCTGTTTTTAAATAGTTCAATTTTTTATTGAAATTTCAATTTGCAGGGATCTTATGGAATAGTGAAATTGGCTTATAATGAAGAAGATGACACTCATTATGTAAGTATTTGAAAATTTATTCGTTAGTTTAGCGGAATAGTATAGTATAGTTAGTACAGAATTTATCTACAAAATATATTTTATTGAATAAACATTTTCGCGATAAAATATAATTTATTTTACATTTTAAATTGAAAACGAATAGCGTAAAATGGTTTTTTAATTGGAAATGATGTTAATTGAAAAGTATGACGTATTTACAGTGATTAATTTTAATAATAAATTAAAAGGGACACAAAACAACTAACTAATTTTCCTCAATCTTGTTTATTCCGTTACTTTTTCCCAGTTCATTTCCTATTACTGCGTGTCCCGCGTCTTTCTTGGTCTACCTCATTTCTTATTTTTTTGTATTTCACCTTTTTAATTTTTTCTAAACTGACCTTTTTTCGTCCATTCGCTGCAAATGTTCTTCAATTAAGTTCAGTGTGGATTGTACTTTTCTTATATCAATATTCTTCAATATTTCTTTCTGGCCCTTCTCGTTTACTTTTTTTTTTTTTTTTTTTTTTTTTTGTTGTTGTTCTTCTTCTTCTTTTTCAACCATTACTTTTTTTGCAAGTTTTGTCCAACAATTTGAAATTATGTACTACTCAGATATCAGCAAACTGTCGACAAAAGCAATTAGGTATGTATGTATGATGGAGTGACATTCACTGAGACCTAAAAGATCTATTGTGCTCCCTTACTTCTACTTAGTTCCTGAGAAACGTCTCAGAGACTAGTAGCTCCTTTAGTCCTATTTCCCTGAGGAATTTTAGGATATCTGCAGGCTTCAACTCAATAATAATCTCCTAGGTCCTGTGCCCTACGATTCTGAATTGCTGTGCAGTTCACAAGTATATGGATGGAGGTTTCTTCTTCCATTCCACAATTTTCTTGCTCCACTATTTTGAACTTTTTAAGATGCCCATTCAGGCGACAATGTCCCGGTAGGATACCTGTTAAAACTCTTAGTTCACTTTGACTTTGACTTATGCATTCATTTGATTCAACGGGTTGTAGACACCCATCAGAATCTTTGATTGTTCAAGCCCTACTAGATCTTTCCAATCTTCAGATCTTCTCTTTTCTTCGGCTTTGCCTATTTCTTCCAAAATTACATTATACCGCAAAAAGGTTCCAGCACCCAAAAGGGTCTTTCGGTCTCCCTCTTTGCTAGTCCATCTGCTATTTAATTTCCTTCTATTCCAGGGTGTCCTGGAATCCACAAAAAGGTCACTATATTGTTCTCGCATAGTTCATTTAGTATTCCAAGCAAGTAAGTACCTATCCCACTAACATAATTTAGTAGGACATGTAGTAACTACAATTCCTAGTGTAATGAGGACTTCACAAGTAGTTTTAAAGTTTTTTGGCTGTTTTTATAAAAAACACACTGTAAATCAGTGTAGAGCCGCAGTGATTTGGGTTGAATCTTAATGATTTGACTAAGTTGGGAATTTTGGAACCGTTGTCGATGCTTGACACTGATGATGTGTCTTTTAAGACGTTGGAGGACTACTATGGGTAGATTTAAAATTACACTTTTTCATTGTCATCTGTAATATCACTATTGAACAAACAAAAACAATTTTTCATTACTTCTTTATTTTTGTTGTATTCAATTACGCAGTCGTATCACCGAATTCAATTATTTTATCAATAGTCTATTGGATTACCTTATTTTTTTCTGTTTTTGTCTTTCTGGAAATTCGTTAACCTCCATGCTGATGTCATCGATCTATTTTGCTTTCATAACAAATCTACGAGAACGTTCTGTGAAAACAAACAACTGAGAGGCTGCAATTAAAAGAAGAATGCACATATCCGACATTGATTTGTCATGTGATGTGAGGTATAAATGACGAGATTTTTTCCAATATGATGGTTTTCAGGGCATAGAATGGAAAAAAACAAACAGGACGTATTGTACCTATTCATAGAACCCGCGAGATAATAAGATTTTTTTAAATTACGATATTCAAATATTTTCACTAATAATTATTAACCTTTCCGTTTTTATAGTTATTTTAGGAATCTTTAGTTCTATTTAAGATACACAGTTTGTATTGTATATTAAAATTATGTACAAGGCGATTTTTTTTTTCAATATTTTCCATTTCTCTCTGATAAAGTCCACAACACAACAGCCGAAGGACCGATTGTATTTTGCTCGCGCTTTTTTATAGCACCTAAATCAACACCTTTTTCCCCTGCACTACTTTGAACAAGTTCTTAGCTGGGTGTTTGCAATATATTTCAGTGTCACCTTGCGGTTGCCTAAGTAGTTAGTATCTTTTCTAATGTACAATATATGTTCCACTATCTCGACTTCCCCACCACATTATCTGCATGTAAGGAATAGTTTATTTCACGAATTTTCGCCTGTTTCGGATTATCGGCAAAAACTCGACGAGCAGTGTTTAGCTTGTTCAATTCAGTAAGAAGGACGAAAGTAAATTGACCTAGTACCACTTCTAGACACAAGTGTAAAACAATTTTATTTTTCCCATTATTGTATTCGTATAAATAAGAGATCTGATTACCAAATATTAATAAAAAAAGGGAAAAATATGTTTAAAAAGAATAAAATTTCGGGTTTCTAAAGCATCAAATATTAGGAGAATTTACTATCGAACCTTTCAGTACAGTTTACCATTTCATTCGATGCTTTTATGCCTAATCCGAAACAGGCGTAAATTCGTGAAATAAACTTTACTTTTTATTTGTACCTTGCTTAGTCCGATCACGACCATTACTTATTGCTGGGAGCGTTATGACGAGCTTCACCACCTTGATGTGTAACCAATAGAGTTGGATGTTAGCCCCCATTTTTCCTCAAAGTAGCGTTTGGTCACTAGTAGTGTGGTCTCCGCTTTCCTTATCAGTTCATTTCTACAATTAATCATTATAATTATAATAATCTCCGTAGTCTAAGAGATCCTATAGCCCCTCCCTTTTTTCCTACGGATAAATACCATTACGGTTGTTTAATTGGGACTAATATTTGGTCGTGTCCATGTCCTTACCAAGTCTAGTATTTTATCTCCAATTATGGAATTGTATTTCCCATATACCATGATGACTATGTCATCACGAGTAGTTTTCAGATAGAGGTTCCCCTTGGAGCATCCTCTAGCTACCTTAGCCACCAGTGTATCCTCTATTCAAGTGCAATATAATATCCTTTTCTAGGGTAAATCCATTTATGTCTACTATGGACTAGTTGTTCTGGCAGCTTTCCAATCCTATCCTTTGTATGAATTTTATTGCAAGCTCCTATACCGGAGAAAATAGTTCGATGAACCGCTGAAGCAATAAATTTGTATTTGTATTACAATTTCGGTATTTGTGCCTTGAAAGTTGAAAAAGTTTACAAACTGTTGGAAGATGCAAATTATACTTATTTGCGTCGTCGTAGAATGTAATTAAACCAATTTATTTATTATTGTTCATAAAATAATGTTTTAATGCATAGAGCACATCGTGTTTTCTATACAATGTTTTTCTCAGAGATTCTATTTATACAGCTTGTTAGTCACTTGAAACTTTTCCAAACAATAATTGTTTCCTATCAGTTCCAAAGTAATTTGTTATGTATTCGTGAATTTATATGTAAAACTTTTGATGTTTTAATTTGATTTTGATGTTTCATTAATGTTAACAGTGCTTTCTTCACGACCAATTATAAAGTTTTTGCATTTCAATTTGTTTTCAACAAAAGGGAATATTGTTTTGTAATTTTAAAGTATTATATTGGTTGTTTTAATAAGTAATCTTGTATAATTAGAATTTATGGTATCAAATAATTGTTTAAAAATGTTTTTTTTTATTGGTTTTTTCTCAACATTGGTTAATTCCTTGAGATATTTATCCGTTACACATACAATTTATTAATGTGGATAGTATTTCTAAAAGGCATATCATTCAAAACTCAAACAAATATTTAGTATCAAGATCATTATTTTTGCATTAAATATTCACTTATGAAAAAGGGTTTCAGAGTTTAGTCAGTCCTTCAACTAATTAAATATCTATTTCAATATGAACTTGTTTCTGCTCTCCTTTTATCTCACATTAATTTTCAAGAGTCCTTTGACCTTTCCACCATAACCTTATGCTGTAAAGGTTATAAAATAGAACTGGAGACTGGAGAGGCTTGAACAGGTACATGATCCTCCATTTTGTTCCAATATTTGTTATAGTACCTAGTCTTTGTCATATTGTTTGTCATATAATATTCTCTATCACATTCTTTGTCGTTGTTTTTGTTGTAGTCTTTGTCATTACATATCGAAGAATAAATTATTATTCTATCCCTTTACTAAGCTTTGAAAAATATTTTTCAAAAAAAGTGACTATTCAACTGAAAAACAACTACTTTCCGGGCTATAGGCCACGACAAACATTTAATAACACTTCTTAGTCAGACGGGGTCGGTATGATCTACAAAATTTGACCAACCATTCTGGTTTGCAATTAGAAGGGACAACATAACTTTCAGACCGGTTTCGGCGTATTTGCGGCTCATCAGTACAAGGCATACAAATTTCGAAAGGGCATTTCGAACCGTACGATTTACACAAGCACGACAAGGAAAATATGAGAAAAACAGCTTGAAAGAGAGAGAAAAAACAACTGTGCGTGGCCAACGAGGGCGTGTATTTAGTTCCAGAGGTCGGTCGAATGTCCACTGCCCCCCCCCTTTTCAACCGCTTGTAGATATACCAACCCCGTTTGACTTTGGGGTGTAATTCAATGTCCGGCGGTGCATATGCACGGGAAGTAGTTGTTGCTCCTTAGTTGAACGGCTACTGTTTATGAAAAATATTATTTTTCAAAAAATTCATAGAGTGTTGAATATTTTAATTATTCTTTCGACATCTGTTGATACATTCACTCTATTAAATACGACAATATTACAGGAAACTGTAATAAGATTTAATTTGATTGTATTATTTGTGTTTCATGATGAAAATGTCATTAATCTGGATAATTTGTGGTTATGTATTAAAATGGTTCAAGAATATTATTATGATTCTGAAAAGGATCTAAACTAATGATTGGAACTGAATTATATATATCTTTTAGAAAATAGACATTTATTACTTTTTATATTTATTGACAGTTCTCTATGACATATATGTTATTTTATGATTAATATCAACAAGTCTAATAAAAGGTCACAACAATTCTCCCCTCCTTATTACAAACTATTTTACAATATAAAGAGACAACTTTTAAAACATATAAACATTCCTATATATTGTTGAATTCTTATTTTATGCCATTGCGTAGTCTTTGGACCAAACAGATGGACGTTTTTCTCTTTGAGGTCGTAATAATGACGTATGAGGTGTTGGTTCACCTAAATAACGTTCATTCAATAAATCTGGAATACTTTGAGGTACTGCTGAAAGCATTGGAACATTGAATGACTGTCTTTTTCCTAAAAGGACCAGATAAAGGGGTTTCCCAAGTTTCTTTTTTACATTTTCGAGCTGCCATATGTGTTTATCATGTATGAAAACCCTAGTATGGATCCTTTCCCTCACTAGAAATGAACGTGCTGGTTTGTATGAAATCTGTGAGGCTTTGGGTCGATAGGGAAAAATTGCATCCAAACGGATTCGCATAATCCGATGTAAATACAACTCTGCAGGAGATTCACCACAAACTAGTGATGTCGCGCGATAGGTGTACTGTCATGCATACTCGCTTTTAACCTATGCTTTAAAGTCTGCATGTTTCTTTCTGCGAGTCCATTAACTAACGTAACGAAATTTTTGAAAATGTTATGTCAGGTTATGTTTATTTTATCATCAGATCAACAGATGAACTAAATATTGTTCAATAAATTGGAATAGTTTAAAATAGCTTAAAACAGTTGGCCAATATTTCACACAAGAAATCTATTCCAAATATTGTTCCAAAACGTGAACTGAATACTGCTCGAAAAATTGTCAAATCAAAGATGACCTTTATATAAAAAAAAAACCATAAAAAGTACGTTTTTTTTTCGTTCAAAACGCTTATTATAACTTACTGAGGAACATTTATTTTTTGTTTCCAAAACGTATCTAAATTATGCTTCGTCCTTGCAATACTTACCCAATTTGTATATTAATTTTATCAATATTTTCAGTGTCTAACTATACAAAAATTATATTGCCACTAAAAATAATTCACATTCCCACGTAGAATACCTCGAACCAAACTTTCGGTGTCAAAAGTTTTAACAAATTTTGATCAAAATCTGTCATAGACGTCAATTAGTTAACTTGCCAAGCGGACATGTTTCGTAATTAATATTTGGTATTGATTCCAAACTTCATAATTGTGAACCGCAATCTCTGGGGCAGGATTTAATTTATATGCACGTCCAATTGAGGCGCTTTGTTCCATACATTTATTGTAGAAAACCGTTTTATAAAAATGAAATGTAGATTTTTCATAATAAAATACAAAACATTTATGCGTAAAAACTGTGTTATAATTGCCTATAATCACTTACTATTAAATCAAATGTTTTTTAGTGGTGAAAGCCACTTTCACAATAATGGTGTAGTTAATACACACAATGCCTATAATTAGTCGAACAAAAAAATCCTCACTGGGTTCGTTCAGCTCGTCTTCAAACAATTTGGGGTATAAATGTTGGTGTGGCTTATTCAATGGTCATTTGATTGAGCCATACTTTCACGAGGGCACATTGATTGGATACAGGTACTTAGATCTTCTTGAAAACAAATTACCCGAACTTATGGAAGACATTCCTTTGGCAGAGTGTTATAATTAAGCTAAGAAAATGGACCAAATAACGTACAAAGTTTCATTAACATCTTAACATCTCACTGTGATAAATACAGTTAAAAATACATGAAATAAAATCCCTTGAATATTAATATTTTCCAACACAGAGCGAAGTACAATGATCTGACAACAGGACGGTGCTCCACCTCATAATGCAGGCATTGTTGCGGAGTATCTCAATCAGTATTTTCACAACAGATGGATAGCTGCTGACGGATCTATAGCTTGGCCTCCCCGCCCGCCCGTTCGAAAAAAATCCTGACGAAATTTTAAGTAATAATAAATCTTTCAGCAATAAATAATCACTGGAATCCAAAAATGAATGTCTATTATGACCTAGTTTCGCTGTGAAATTATGTCGCTCGTCGAGAGGGTTGAATTAATAAATATTTTCGTCATCAACCATAACACTAAAGTATCTCACTTACACCCCATTTTCTCAAGGATCTCACAACATAGTATCCTTGACCCAATATCCAACTTTTTATATAGAAAAAGAATTATTAACTACATTCTCGATTATCACAGAAAAAAATTGAGATTACTTTGAAATAATCAGTAGAGAAAATTTATGTTGGACAAAAAATATAGTCTAAAGTAGAAGTAAAAAAGTGTGATTATTTTTTGTCACATTCAATGTTGAAGTGAATTAAATTTTGCTATAACATTGGAATTGGTTCAGTGACACCAAAATCACTACCTAGTTCGTTAGCTGCAATTCTTCTTCCAACCCCAGTTGAGAAAACTGTTGGGACTATCATACCACCCTTTGATTTGGAAATAGACCCGCAGAATATATTGGACAGAGACTGCATTTGTTGGAGGTATGAAGGCTAGATATGAAGTTTGCTACCGCTAAGGATTTTGTCCAAGGAAGTCTTATCGGCCTTGAGTAAATAAAAGGCTGCCTAAAATAATTGACCTTCTGGATTGAGGTCCTTAGTGGTAAATCTTGACATCCTCCTGTGAAGCCAAAGCTTGACAATAAAACACTTATATTTTAGCACACCCTCTGATTGCATGTGGGAATAGAAGGTTCTGATTGGCAGCGGAAGTTAAACTACCTGGGATAGCAGAACGTTTTCTTAGAGGTCTTCTTTCCAGGTTTCATGGTTAAAATATTTGAGGAATTTGGTACTTTGACTGTTGAAGGTCCTCAACAGCAAGCCTCACTGCTAATTTCTTCTTTGCTATTATAGTTTCAGTAAACACCACGTTTATCGAAAAACGTTTGAACCAACTTCTACCCCCTACCCAACAAACCCGACGCTCAAAATGGTGTAACTTGTTGCTAAACAATATGTGGACTGTCTACAACAATTTGAAGTTGGAGAGAAGCTTTTACTTTGAATTTGGTTAGAACGTTCTTTGAACTAATTGCACGTAACTATAAAATTCAAGATGTCAATGATTATTTATTTTAAAAAGACCGCAATGTAACCTATAATCTTTTTGCCGAATAATTAATTGTATAAATATAATAATTAATTACCGAAAGTTGAAAAAAGTATGGTGTAATTCTCTTTTTATAGCGGCAATATATAAAATGTACTTTACCTCATGAAACCTCTATCGCTTCCAGGCACTGGATTTGTTTGCATAATAGCATTTCATTTGGTCGCCATGTGACCGATATTAAAAAAATAAATGTAAGCAAATAACTTGAGGATTTTATTACAAGCTGAAGACAATTATTGCTTATTAAATATTGGATTGGATAGTGTTGCTCACACGTTTTTAGTACTAAGAATAAAATTATTTGCAGAATCGCACGTCAGTTTATTTCTTGGTAAACGTTAGTTATAATTATTTTTAAAGTCGGGATCGGAGATATAACTATTTCTTTCGTCATTTTGTCTTAAATGTTTATAACAAATTACTAAAAAACATTTTCGTGTCCAAAACATATCAAAATTATACTACGTAATGTCTTTTATATGATGGCATCAACCGTTTTCTACTAGGATTTCCGTCAAAACTATTTACCTATTGCTTGGCCTTGGTTCAAGCACTGATAGCTTTACGAGCGCAATTTGCGCTGCTGTATATAAATGAATTGAAGGCGACGTATGCCTGGGAGATATGCAACCAGCATTTCCATTCCTCTGTGTGTAGAATTTCACTTCAGTAAAATTAAATGCAAGGTTGGTTCAAATATTTTGAAACAATAACAACGGGCGTCGACCCAGCACTGTAGTGGAACGCCTCTCATGCGATAATTACAGTGAAGCAGTCTCGAGCGCGGTTAGTACTTGGATGGGAGACCACTGGATAACACCATTGTAGAGCCCGTACAGCTTGCAGCAAAAACACTACTAAAGTGCACCTTAAACCGTGGGCCCGAGTCCATGGATTTTGGGGACGATGAAGAACCCTACCACTGGCTGGAACACTAGTGGGTTCGGCAAAATGTCAGGTTAGGGGAAGTGTGCTTCCGGCGTCGGTGATTAGCCTCAGTACTAGAAATGGATCAACGTTAAATAAAAAGAAAACTGTCGTTAATGTGTTTTGAATATATTGATTGTAATAGCATTCAACAACATGCAGCGAATCAATTGTGTGTTACGAATGATAATTTTTTTTTGTTTATCGATAATTCTATCTTTGAATAAATTATAAAGGTTTTACCTACTAATTCTCACTGTTTGTAGTCACATTTCATTTGTTCTAGTAAATCAATACATCATGTTTGATTTGCTCTAAAAGCTTTGTCGCTTTATTTCCATCCGCTTGGCAATAATTATTCAGGATTCAATGTATACTTTTGTTCAATATTGTATGGGAAAAGTTCAACATATTTGTTCGTTTATGTGCAGGTGTACCAGATACGACAAATTGTCGATAATTCCAGTTTTAAAAACAATTAATTTATTTAATTTCATGAGTTAATAGTTGTTGTTAGGTTTTAGTATGGGGGGAGGGTAAGAATATACCCTTACATAAGAAAAATATTGAAGATGTGAAAAATACATACCGAAAAGATTTCATCCGGCCGCAAAATGTGACGGTAACACACCATATTGTTGATATCTGAACTTTTCGGAGAGGGGGGGTGTTTGCACCCCAAAACTTTCCTCCTGGCTACGCCCGTGGTTTACTATCAGAACATGCGCAATGTGGAAACCGCATTTCATCCGCAGCACCAAAACCAGCAAAATTGTCTTGACGAATTCTGGAACTCTTTGCGCATGTCAATGTACGTCGCCTGCTCTTTCCGGTAACTGCGTTTACAACGTTGTCAAGTTGTATGGCTTTCTTGCGCATCGTCAACTGCCAAAACTAATTTGCCAACCTGTACATTTAATAGCGTACGTCGTAGGAGAGTACTTTGATTTGTAAGCGATTATATCGGTTGAAAACTATCAATAAAGCTTTTATAGTCTGGTTGGTCCCAAGAAAAAAACGCATGTTAACAAAGACGGCTGTGTATTGGACGACTCTGTTAGCTGTAGGGGAACAGAATACCTTCTCCACTTGCCTAGGTGATTCAATATTCACGTGATTTTACTTCGAGTGGTTTTTCTTGAGAACGAACGAACTTTCGTTCGTTCTAATTTTTTAAGCGGTACTATTTCACCGGAATGCGGTTCGAATATTGTAGTTGATGCATAATACTGGAATTGATTTTTTTTTCGATGTGGGGTTCTCAATCCATATTATATGAATCCCGTCCGTATATTTCTGAGAAGCTCGGTCTTGAAATAAGCACGTAAACGTGCAGAAATATTTGTTTTCAAACACGTGTTGATTTCAAGGCGTCTTGAAGAACGCACGGATTTGCATGAAAACACACCGCTGGTTGGAAGTAACGTGAGTTTGGGGTATTGAATCCTTGCTTTTCTTGGTGTAATAAACATTTAATGAAATCTTAAGGAACATAAATTTTGTCATTGAAAGGAGGAGGCAGCCGGCTTATGGAGAAATGGGCTTCGGTGAAATTTCATGAATTGTTAGTATATTGTAGTTGACGACTTTCTGAACAATATTGTCCATGAGCCCAACTCAGTCCTATGACTAGTTTCATAGATACAGGAAAATAGCCATTTTTTAAAAGCATGTGTTTTTTATTTTCTTCAATGTATCAAGAATTTTTTCCTGTGATAGTGTTCTAATTACACTAAATATCAGTCCCTTATGAAAGAAAGTTTCATTTGCTACAGGGATACTCAAAAATTAGAAAAACGGAATGTCGACTTGAAATATAATTCAATTTTCAGGAATTTAAATATCTGGCAGGATTTGCTTCTGGATGGTTTATAATAATGAGATATGCAAACATTTTTTACAGGGCGAGTCAGAGAGTTGATCGCCCTGTATCCTACATTTAATAAAGTCACTCCCATAAGTTAAAATGGGTTTTGAAATATATATAATTTATATATAATATACAGGGCTATTCAAAAGATATGTATGGAAGAATATCCGAGAATCGATTTTTTTTTGGAAATCTCCCTGTAATTAAATATTTCCTCGGTGAATTTCTGTGATACTTTCATACTACGTTTGCTTTGAGTTTGTTGGTCGGATGTAAAAGTTTTGTCAACTTGCTATGATCAGCTTTTTTATCCCGACAATATGATGACAAGCCTATCATTATTTTCTTCATATATGTATATCGGTATTTTCGATGTTGTTTACGTTATACCATGATCGACATATACATAAAAACAAACAAAATAAATATAAGCTGATCTTGATATCGGAAAAAACAATTAACATAAACATGTCGAAACTAACTGAAATTACTGAAGGAATTCAAAGCTCTACAATATCTGGACCATAATGTGTGTTTTCTGGTTCTATCATTTCAGCTGCATCAGTTGTGTCATTTAGGAGATGAGTAGATGGATATTTCACATTCTGTTCGTATCTGGCATAACCCAAAAACCATAAAACACTGATCACATGAACACATGTACCTAAAGTTCTAGCTCCCGACAAGTGCAATAATAGTGAAGTTCCAAAGGTTGATTTTCGATATCATATCATCATATTGTCGGTATAAAAAAACTGATCATAGCAAATTGACAAAACTTTTACATCCGACCAACAAACTCAAAGCAAAGGTAGTATGAAAGTATCACACAAATTCAACGAGGAAATATTTAATTACAGGGAGATTTCCAAAAAAAAATCGATTCTCGGATACTCTTCCATACATATCTTTTGAATAGCCCTGTATATTATATATAAATTATATATATTTCAAAATGACTTAATGTCACCTACTAACATGCAATACAAAGTATATAAAACTTTATTAAATGTAGGATACAGGGCGATTCAACTTTCTGACTCGCCCTGTAAAAAATGTTTGCATATCTCATTATTATAAACCAACCAGAAGCAAATCCAGCCAGATATTGAAATTCCTGAAAATTGAATTATATTTCAAGTCAACATTCCGTTTTTTTAATTTTTGAGTATCACTGTAGCAAATGAAACTTTCTCTCATAACGGACTGATATTTAGTGTAATTAGAACATTATCACAGGAACAAATTCTTGATACATTGAAGAAAATAAGAAATACGCTTTTAAAAAATGGCTATTTTCCAAGTTCAACACCCTGTATCTCTGGAACTAGTCATAGGATTGAGTTGGGCCCATGGACACTATTGTTCAGAAAGTCGTCAACTACAATATACTAACAATTCATGAACTTTCACCGAAGCCCATTTCTCCATAAGCCAGCTGCCTCCTCCTTTCATCTCTTTTACATAAATGATGGAAAAAATTGAGAGAAATCTGAAATATTCGGAAACTTTGTTACCGAAAACTAATTACCATACTTCTTTTTCTATCAAAGGCTTACAATAATTTTTTTATAAATAAACATTGTCTAACCTTTGAATTTCTTAAAATTTCATTACACGTAGCCTCTAGTCTTTCCCCAAGCTTAAAACGATTTTGTATTGGAAAAACTAAAGATTCTAACCATCGACTTCCATACGTAGCGCCAAGATATTGACCAACTTCTTGAATTAAATGAACAAGGCATCCATAAATTTTACCCTTTAGGGGAACGTCGTTAAATCGAGTAAACTATTTTGCAGAGAGTTAATCCTCTCCTGTTGAATGTCCTAAATGGCCCAGTAGTTAATTATTTGAGTCCAACATCGAGAAAACTTTAAAATCAATATATTTTTTTACGCAAATCACTTTTAATGGATCTAATTAAAATGTCTGATTTTTTGAAATATATTCCTTAACCCACAAAGGGGGGTTGTCCCGTCAGGACTAAATGAAGTGAAATAAACATATCTATAGATTATTAGTAAGAATTATAATAATTAGGACTGTAAAATGATGTAAAATGAAAGTTGCTCATATCATTATATTTAGAAAAACAGTTTATTTTCTCATTAATACAAAAATACAATTGACAAGTAGAATATTTAGAGTGTGGTCTAGATTCAACTTCAGAGTCCCGTCAGTACCTAAAAGGGTTGACGATTACACACATTTATGCCAAATCTTTGCTAATCTTCGTCTCTCCTTTTGCGTGTGGACTTTCACAAATGTAGGCATGAAGATATGCATTATGTGAATTGATAATTCCGTTTCGGGTGAACATAGTAGCTTCATCACTAAATTAAATATTTGGGAAAAAAATTGGTAGCTTGTTTCTGCTATAATAACCGGTTTTCCAGTTTTTTCATTCTCTAACCCAATTCTATGGACGTATTTTTCATTTGCAGGCAATGAAGATCCTTTCAAAGAAAAAGCTTCTTAAGAAACATGGTATGTTTGGTCGTCTTCCACCACCACGTAAAGACGGGCGATCTAATTCATCTCCAATAAATCATCCTTTCCAGAAAATTTACAGGGAGATAGCTATTTTAAAGAAACTTGACCATCCCAACGTGGTGAAATTAGTGGAAGTACTGGATGATCCAGTCGAAGATCATTTATATTTGGTATTTGAGCTACTTGAAGGCGGTCAAGTGTTGGAAATACCGACTGAAAATCCGTTAGATGAGGAAAAATCTTGGACATATTTCAGGGATGTTGTGTTGGGAATTGAATATCGTAAGTGTACCAAAATTTTCAATAAACAAAATAACTACATTATAGTGTTTAGATATATCCATGTATAATCTACTTTAATTTGATTATTATTGTCCAGCTATAATTATTATCATTATTTTCTATCCCCACTATAGTTATTATATTCATTTTAATTTTTTTTTTAAATGTCCAAAATATTATGTAGTTCTGTGATTTTATAAATCTATAATATCATAATATGAATGCTTGCAGAATCAAATAATGTAGGATTGATTTTTAAATTTGAATTCATTAAAATTTACTACCCTTTCCCTACATTTCTCTCCTTATCAGCAAATTTCTTGTCTGTTGAGTTTTTGCTTCAATTTCTTCAATATTTGGTCATAATCTATTTAATTCTGGATTCTAATTGTGCCATTAAATTCCACCAATTCAATTAAAAAAGGAATAGTATCATGTGCCATTAAATTCCACCAATTCAATTAAAAAAGGAATAGTATCATGTGTTGGCACACACACGATGCAGCAGAACTTCGTTGGATGTTGTTTTTTATATGATTCTTGTTGAAACCGTTTTTCAGGATTTAGATCCCACACTGAGACTACGGAACCGTATTTTTCTCAATGTTTCACTACATATCTTGAAAATGACTATATAGCGGAACTCGGAACTAAACGCGACTATCCAATTACCATCAAGAAGGAAACCAGAATTGGATCCTGCGTACCGGTGGCGTCTAAAGTTTGTCAAGAAGATGGGGAAACCTCAGAACACATACTGTGCTTCTGCGAAGGCCTGACGACTAGGTTGAGGTTTTCAATAATAGGGGAGGAAAAACTATTACCCTCCCAGTAAATGGTGAACCTGAAGTTTGCCATTCGAAGTCTAGTAATAAGGACGGGTGTAGACAAGGAACTCTAGAATACACACGCAATAGATCTGCAAAGGTCGTAGAGGAGAGGCTCCTAGAAGCTCATAAGACCCATATTTATCTTATCTTATAGTTCGTCAAACAACGACAACTGACAATTCTAATGACAGATTCAAATAGAAGAGTGCCACTGAACCCAATGTCGGTGAAAATCTTGACACTTCTTGCCAGGTAGGTCGCCAAATTCCTTCTGTTGCCGGATCATCTTTAGGTGTGAATTATTCTCCTAATCTTCTTTGATCCTGGTGGGTGACAATTCTTCGTTGACTACTGTCATTCTTGACACTGATGCAAGCAACGTAGGAATTGAAGGAGGGCATGAAAGAGTGCTGGAATATTATAGTAAAGTTCTCTCCAAACCAGAACGAAACTAGTGCGTCACGAGAAGAGAACTTTTGGCGAAAGTAAAGTCTGTGGAACACTTTTACCTGTATCTTTATGGAAGGAATTTCTTAATACTGACTCAAGTGGTTGATGCAGTTCAAGAATGCCGAGAGCCAGATCGCTAGACTACAAAACGACCCTCTTAGATTCTTCTAAAATTTATGATTTAGTGGCTTGTTATCCATAATTTTTAAAGTATTTGCAATAATGTTACAATTGTTACCCATAATTTTTTAAAAAGTATGTCACTTAACACTTAGTTTTTGAATTTAAAATAAAAAATATCAATAGTCACAACTTAATTAAAATTCGCATACCCTGCACTATTTTCCATAAAACTTCGTATCTTCATAGTTTTCCTTTATTTTCAGTTCACTACCAGAGAATTATCCACAGAGACATAAAACCGGCGAATTTACTTCTGAGCGATACGGGTAGAGTTCAGATTGCCGATCTTGGAGTATGCAACGAGTTTCACGGAAGCGATGCTTTTCTTTCGAATACTGCAGGCACTCCAGCTTTTTCAGCACCAGAAGCCCTTAGCGATCAAAAACAAGCGGGATTTAGTGGAAAGGTAAAGTATTATATTGCAGGAAAATTTAATAACCAGTCATTTACACTTGTAATAATTCGGAGATGGAATAATAAAACCGTAGAATAAACGGACGGATCGATAAAACTTTATACAGTTTGTTCAATAATTCTGAGCATATTCAAAATAGGTATTCAATACCTAATCGACTGGGATATTTTTTGATACATATAGTTAAATCAGGTGAACATTCTATGGTATAATTAACAATTTTCCTACATGTTAATACATGTTAGACATTCGTTGAAAATTCAAGAAGTATTTTAAGAAACCCTCCAGATCAGGCATTACCAACCTTTTCAAGATTGCGTTCCATTTTTAATATAAGCAAAACCCTAACGCATCTATAAAATGTCACAATTCGTCTACAAAACCCCAAAAATTAACGTTTTCAAACATTACCAAATATGGTCATAAACGCCCACGCCACATACATTTAGATGGAGAATCAAATAAAATCGACCAAAACTTAGTAGGCTACTGTTATCTTTAAATACCTACTTAGTTGTCAAGAAACTGTCAGATAATATTAGAAGCATATGAATCAACCCTCAACTTCTACTATTAATATAACGGAGAATTTAATGAAAAGGAATGACGTTCCGGGTTTGAGCATACAAAATTGTACAAATTTCACCATCAACTATAATTTTAAATAAAATTGTTTAACAGTTTAGAGATAGGATACTTTAGTGTTATTTTTGTTTTACTAACCATAAAAATAAATATTAAGTTAGGTCCTTTACTTGTATTCTTTAAATTTGTGCAGTTGTAGAAAAAGTATAGTGTACAACATGTGGGGAAATTACTTTTCTTACTCGTGTGTTTGCGGCACTCGACCTTCGGGTTCGTGTTACAAACTTCCACACTCTGAGAAAAGTTTAACTTTCCGTACTTGTTGCATACTATACTATTTTCATACAATTTGAGGAGAAATCAGCTTGCCTAATTTATCTTGAATCTGTAGCTCTTTTCAAAAGAATTCAATATCCAGAGGCATTATGAAACACAACACAAAACAAAGTACGATAATTTTACTGACAAAGCTCGCGAATCTCAGATGCAGTTATTTTAAAAAAAGTTTGAGTTCTGCTGAAATTTTCCGTCAAACAGAACACCTTATCGCTATAACTTTCTAAACAAAAAATGGTTTATACTATATACAGAATACAATGTTTTCTTGACTTTCTAGTCATGTGTACTCAGCTATAAATATTTTCACTTTGGTAAATTTTTTACTGAACACTGTTTTTGTATTACCCGTGAATATATGCAACAGCCAATTTAAAATATTCCCTAACTTAGATCAAAATAACATCTACAACCTCTTATCTCTATGGATATTAATCATTCCACCTTGCCAACTCACCAGACGTTCAAAATTAAATAGTAAGACTAGTTCGAGAAGTGCCATGCTATTAGATAGATCAATATTGTAAGTTTGATTTTAAGCTCTAACAAGAATAGCAGCTGGTGCATTGAAAGGATACGATGGAAGGTCCGGACAAAATTGGCTTTATAAACGAGGCATGCATGAGCGACTTCCATAATAACTGTGAGGTAACTAAGTTAAAGTTGTAATCTGAAGCGAGGCCGTTAATATAACGTTCTGTAAGTAAAATCGGGGTTTTAGGATAAAACTTTATTATTGAAATTTGATTGAGTGTAGAATATGTTCTGTAGAGAAGGGAAATTTCAGGAAAACAATATTGAATTCGAGTTTGCTTTTGTTTCGGCTGAATAGACGCAATTTGAAAAGGTAAGAGTAAAAGTCACGAGTGTTTCTCGTTACGTCATAACTCATAAACACCTGAATCGAATCAATAAGACAGTTTTCACCAGCGGCGCATCATTGCTAGAGGGTTTGGCATGTAGGTATTTCTGGTGATCTAATTATGAAAGGAAATAAATAAAAACCAAATATAACATTATCATAGCTAGACTACGATTTGAATTTCTACAAATAAATTATCACAAAACTCACCTCTTGAAAGGCATTTAACGGCAGAAGTGGTCCGCCATTATTCATGTAATTTTCTAGTACACTCACGTTTACTTTCGTCCAAACGTTTACCAGGCATTTTGTCGAAAAATATCACAATAAATGTAAATGAACTTTATACCTATTTGAAGTAATGACAATGACGACGAACTTCAATGGTGACAGAATGATTTCTGCATGAAGTGACGTTTCGCTTTCCAAGTACAAACGTTGTCACAGCACAAGACAAACCGTATACAAGACAAAGTGAAAAACCAATAAAGACGTAATGGCGTAACTTAATTCAGGCACAAAAGATATGTGTGCCTTTGAATTTGTTGTAATTGAGCATACGCGGTTAGTGATATCCACTTAAAAGTGTCTTTGAAACATTCATGGAAGTATGACGTAACGAGAAACATTCGTGACTTTCACTGTATATCTCTATCTCCAAAGCTTTTGGTATAAACTCGAGAGACACCTTGTATAGAACAGTTTATTACATTACCGAGTTGGATTTTTTGAACATAGTTTATCTATTAGTGACTATAAAAAAGTAGATCGATCTAAAATCTATTTAGAACTGTCTTTATTGGAAGGAACTTTACCGATTATTCACGCCCTAATCAAAAAACCAATAACAAAGTAATGGGACCCACATAAGTGAGACACAAAGGCTACTGTAATCAATTAAGGCATCTCCTCTAGTATAATCGATCTATGGATTAACGTGCTCAAACTTGTCTCTAAAGTTTTAAATTTTACAATTCTTTTAATATGTTGAAGAACTCAAACTTTCGAAGCGTTGGAAATTGTAGTAAATTCATTATCAATTTATTTTGTTGAATTATCCTTAAACTGAAAGTGGATGCTGCACTTTAACATCTCTGATGTTAGCTGCCCGCATCATAGCACATTAAGCCAAAATTTTAAAATCCGTCAGACATTTAATGAGAAGTACCACTTTCTTTTATTTTTGTATCTATTATGAAAGCCCTCTCTAAATAGATTTACTTTTTATATAAATTACCTTCTTATCCATCTCTTATTATTTTCAGGGTACAGACATCTGGTCAATGGGAGTCACTCTATACGCCTTCGTCTTTGGTCAAGTACCATTCTTTGATAACCATATCGTTGGACTCTACTCTAAAATCAAAAGCCAGTCGATTAACTTTCCAGAACAACCATACATCAGCGAAGAACTAAAGGATCTTATACAGAAAATGCTTTTAAAAGATCCTGCACAAAGAATAACGCTACCAGAAATTAAGGTATACAACTAAAATTTCTTGTCTAGACACGCCCTTATTACTAGACTTCGAATGGCAAACGTCAGGCCCTCCAAACATTGGAAGGGAAGTGGTTTTTCCTCCCCTATCGTCGAAAACCTGAGGCTAGTCAGGCATTCGCAGTAGTACACTGTGCTGAGTTTTCTTTATCTTCTTGACAAAACCTGCATATGGATGTGTCTGACGATACGATGTTATTCATGTGTTTGTTAAGTCTACAATTCCTTATCAGGAGCACAACTAGGATCCTGATTGTTCTCCTGTTCTGTCTCAGTAGGTACTCCGTGAATTTTGGCGAGGGCTCTTTCCATAATTCTCGATACATCTTTTTTAATTCAAGTACTGCTATTTGTTTTTAGCAGCGCTTTCGCTATGCCACAGAAAGGTTCTGGGCCAATGGGCTCTCTGGCCAGTGAGTCTGTTTCTCCATTGCCCCTGTGACCTAAGTGGCCTGGTACCCAGGCTAAGAACAATCTATTATGACTGCCCAGCTCTTGTAGCGCATCCAAGCAGTCCTAAACGAGTTTGGAACTGGAACATGGAACTGATCGCTTTTATAGCCGCTTGGCTGTCGGAGTGTGAAGCAATGGCCTTTTCTAAAATTCTTGCCTCAAAGATCTCCTGTACAGTGCTGTATTGCAGCAGCTCCTGCCTGGAATATCGTCACATGTTTGCTCAAGAGCAGTGAGATTCTTGTCTTCAGCTTGGATATATATATTCCTGCTCCTACACCTTCCTCGGTTTTTGAGCCTGTGTAGCAGATTATTTCTGCATTAATTGGAAGTCCTTCCATGTCTGTTGTGATTCTTTTGAAGTATTTCCTGAAGTTACACTTGGAAATGATCTCTTTCGATGTCATTCCCATTATGAATATACCTCAGAAAACGTACAGAAGATATTTCACCTTTTTTGGTGATAGAATGGACAATTCTTTTGGAAGACTTCACCAATACCGATCCAAAACTTTATTCCTAGTAACTTAGAATAAAAGACGTTTTTGTAAACCGAAAGGAAAAGAGACGAATTTCAACCTGTAATAACCACTAGAGGTTGAATTATAATTGTAAGAGGGAAAACATTTTCTGATATAATTGTCTCTCGAGTCAATTCGAAAGAAAAATTTCACAAAAAAATGGGTTTCACAAGTTCAAATGTGCCAAGGACTGTTGCTCTACCAATTTCAACAGTGGAAATAATACACGGTGCGGCATCAAAAACAAAACATATCGAAATATTTTTGAGGTAAAGGGAATTATCTCGGACCAGACAGACCGCAAAGCAAGTGACTATACTGGAAAAAGATACAAGGCGTAGGGCAAGGCTTCCTAAGAAAAATTCAACTTGAAGGGGTAATTTTATTTGGAGTGAGGCGCAATAACGCAGTGCGCGGTTCGGAAAAGGCTACTCTTAGAGACCAAACCGTACGTTTCTCCCTATCATCGTCTCGCTGTCAAGTGTGACAATTTAATTGAAAAGGTAATTTTAGGAAGAATTTAGCCACGTGTCCGATTTAATTTTGCTGCCATCTTGCGATAAAGTAAACTATTTGGTATTCCAAGTTATGATACCTACTTTATTTGAAAATCAATTGTAATCACAATAATCTGTTTTGATATTTGATTTGCTTCGTTTTCGATGAAGCGAAGCACTCTGTATATCAATTTAACTAACGCAAATATCAAAAGTTGCATGTTTTTATGTTCATTTTTAGGTTCATCCGTGGGTAACTCGCAACGGAAAATGTCCACTTCCATCGGAAGAGGAAAATTGCCATTTGGTTGAAGTTACTGAAGAAGAAGTAGCTAAAGTTATAACTTCAATACCCAAGTTAGATACATTAATTTTAATCAAGCACATGCTCAAGAAACACTCCTTCCAGGTTTGTAAATTGTTTATTCAACAAACGTATGTGTTCCGACCAATTTATTTTTATCCAAAAGTTCTAGCTTCTGCAAAATTTACAAAATTTTAAGACAGAGGGTCACTTTTAATCCTGTTTGATATCGATAAATGCCATACCTGTTAACTGGATGTTACTTTTGTTACGTTAGTGTTTGTTTTAAAGAATTGATTATTTTTGTTGCATTTTGATGAGATTGTACAATTAATAAAAAGATTTCCATAGAGTTTATGTACGTTTCTTCTGGATTACGAAGCACACAATAATTTGTTATTATTATTCTTTGTTTGAGCTTCACAATGGCTTCTCTTCTTTATAGAAAGTAAACTAGCTGTCCTTTTTATTCGCCTCCAATCATCTACTGCGTGTTAAAGTATTTAAAAAGTAACATATTCTTGTAACCTAAAATATTTATTTAAAATATGTTTTTAGAATCCATTCCTTCATCGTCGAGACACAACAGTAGTTCCTGCTGTTTCACACTCCAGCTCAGTATCCACTCCGCGTCAATATATTGGCCAATCAGGACGATCAAATTCAGCACCTGGTAGTTACGATTGTCATCATGAGAACCAGCTTAGTATCGACTTGAGTCTCGAATCTGTTAAAGAGGTCACTGTGGACCAAACTCTAGAAGAAATTGCGACTAATGGTAGAAAAAAAGATGAAAAACGGTGATAACGTTTTTTGTATAGAATAGAAAATTTTTGGAGAATGTTTTGGTGAATGTTAAATAATAGTCCGGTCGATTTAGCCAGAAAAATAGTGATAAAATAACAAAAATTCCTACAGAGCTGGATTTTGGCAGAGACCTTGGATACATCGTTAAAAATAAATTGTTAGAAGTTTTTTTTAACGTAGTTTTCCTCAACGAACGGTTTTGATGGAGTTTTATGCGATAATATTTTATTAATGAACTATATTGATATTGATAGTGGTTCTTGATTTGAATAGAGTTATCGATTTTTACCGATATCTTAATCTAATTGACCTTTCTTCTATTTTTTTTTCTAGTTTCTTTTCTCATACCAAGGTTGATTGAATATGAAACAAACAAATGTTAACTTCACTTGCTTTTTGTGATAATAATTCGAGGACCATACTTCAATTTCCAGCCAATTTTGATAATTTTGTGACGTCTGAAGATGTATTTGAAAATATTTGGCAAATAATTAGTTAATTGGCAATCATCACTATTTTCGATAAATTCAAAAACTTCCTCCAGAAAAATTCAATTTTGTCCTCTGTCCTCGAATATTTTTCTTACGGATCGAAGGGGACTTTCAACACTTTATTTGTAATAGTGTTCGTAAGGTCTCTGCCAAAATTTTTGTTTTTTGGTATGTCTAAATTGATCAGACTGTAAGTCATTATGAGCTGGAACTGTGATCAAAATAATGTTTATTACGTTTTATTGTGAATCTCACTTCTTTGACACATTTAAAGATTTACTTAATTAATGAAATTATGTTTTATTTGATCTTAAGCAATCTTCTTTTAAATTGACGTAGAAAATGCTTTACATGTGTTGAAGTTCCGTTCCTTTTGTTTTTAATTCATTATATAATCCATTCAATGAAGTAAACATTTTCGAAAAATAATACGAAAATGCTAGGAACGACGTAAAACTTTTTGCACATTGTTAAAAAAGTTGTTTATTGCTCGATAATACAAGTTTGGTTGTGTGGTGGGTATCCCGTAATTAGTTATAAACAATAAATAAACAGTTATTAGACAAATTGATAGAGAGAAGCTAAGGTCTTAATCTCAAAAAATATCAATTATTATACAGGCACACCTTTTTGGGGGCCATAATCTCAAAATATTTTTACAGTGAATGAACCAGAATGTCATAGGTCCTCTTGTATACATATTGTTAAAACTACGAAAATACACAATAGTTCTTTTAGTTTATTTATTCTACATCCAGATTTTTAAACCGCATAATTGCCAAAAATTCACCTACACCTCCTTGACTGGATTAATAACATATTGAGTATAAATTTTATTTATGGGGAATCCAAAGCAACGTTATAATTTAGTAATTTTAAAATTTTTGGTTAAAAATTTATTGACATGTTTAGTTTTTTTAATAAATACGTATTTTTTATATTTTTTTTATTTTTACCTCATTCCCTATGTAAGTTAGTATTCTCAATAATTTCTAAAGGAAAATGAATTATCCGCTAATTTATAAGAAAATTCATTGGTACACAGTATTCATTCTAAGTTTTCTTCAGTTTTCACATATTTCCTAACTCTCCTTTCCTGTCAAATATATTTTTTAATGTGAGAACATACCTATTCCTTCCAAAGTATAGTATAGTAAATAGAACTAGTAGATTAACTCAACTCCTTGGACATTCGCATTGACACGATGATACTATTTCAACAATGAGGTGTATACAAATTATTGAGCATATTTCATATAACAACACAATGTTGTATCATCAAAATTTACATCGAAATTACACAAATGAACATACACCGTTTTATTGCTATGAATAATAGTCCGGGCTCAACAGTCCTAGACTTACAGTCCGCCATATTACTTCTTCTATTACTATACTATACTACTAGGGAATGTCTTAATTACATTCATTTTACGTCTTTACTAAGATACTAATTGTAACGTTAAAATATCACTAATCAGTATCCCAATGTTATAGTAACGTTGTTTTTACTCTACCGCTGTCGTCAATTGGTATGTTATCAACTGACGTATGCTGACTACCTGAAATTTATTAAATAAATACTAAGACGTTCGAAAAGTTCTGGATCAGTTGATGAAATAGAATTTTTTGGAAGTATCAACGTATATTGTTTAAAATGAATGTCAGATATACTCTCTATTTTTGTTGATAGTCGGCGCTCAGTTCTCCAATATGTATTTTCATTTGATTAAAACTTTCAATAGCTATAAAGATATTTTCAAGTTTATGAGGAGATTATAATCTCAAGGAACAAACTTTTGTGAATACGAAGAAACGAGTATTTTGTTAGCCAGTTCTGTTTGCTACATATGATTTTGTCTTGTTTGCAGCAGAAGATCTAATCAATAATTTACATGTACATTCCAAAATCTAAATACCATATCTCACTTTCACTTCAGTTTAGGTAAGTATCCCACTTCTATCCAGTAATCTCCTAGGTTTTGTGCCCTAGGATTCTGTATTGCAAGTACGTTAATCTACTTTCTTCTTGCTCCACTAGAGCTGTTTTGAGGTGCCCATTCGGGCGGCAGTCATCAATCAACTAAAGTATAACTTGCCCATTAAAGCATGGTTCTGGAGCATGACATTGGTCATACTTTTCTCACATATCTTACTGTTTTGTATTTTAAATGAGATCTAGCAATTTATTGGGTACGTATCAAACAGTTTAATGTTGCGACGTTATCAAGCAAATATTTTTATGAGAACCTGAAATGCAACAAATGAACATAAAATATGTCACTTTAGAAAAACAACCCTACAGATACTGAGGGATAACTGGAGAAAGTAACTTGGCTATCGTGAGAGTGTAAAGTATTAGTGTTGGTGTAAACTATGCTCAGTATCTCAATCTGTTCCTCCGGCTGACAAACTTTGCATTTATGGAAACAATTTTATGTTCAACACGGTAACGTCGCAACACTACTGATTTGGGTAATTTACTAAATTTTTATTAATTTAAAAAATATTTTTCCATTTCAAAAAACACTTATGGTACATCCAATTTCATATCTCATTCCCAAGTAGAATAGACTAATATGCTTTTACGTGATTTCCTATTTATAACTATTTGCATGTAGTTTAGTGAATTTCTATTTGTATTAATAACTTTTACACTTATTAGTAAAAAGCACTAGATTTTACAATTTTGCACAATATTTACATTACGCTGTTATAATTATACTAAGTAGTGTCAGCAACGATTTATTGAAATTTAGCAGAATACATTTTTGATATTTGGAGTCCGATTTTTATTTGCCTTGTTACCATTTATACAAACTTTTACATGGAAGAAGAAGAAACTCCCTCATACGTTATTCGCGAATACGAAAATCTGACTTATTGGAGAAATAAACTCCTGTGGCTAAAGCGTTCTAGAAAGGATTTCTCCTAGAAGCTATATAAGGAAGTCTATGACTGGAAGTACCTACTTTATAATCAATAAATCATTTTTAGCTGGGATTCCATCGAATTCTGTATCATGTAGTGATCACGTGGAAGTAAAAAAAATCAAACAACATTCTAGAAAAAAAGGTTTAAGCCTTGGAATATTTTTTCATTTCATGCTCTTTTCAAATAGATAGGAACAAATAATAAATGTGACACAAACATTTATTCTACCATTATTTTTGTACCATTTAATTATCTAATTTTTTTGTATTAATGTAATTTTCAATTTTACGTTTAATACTTGGAAAAAATCCCACAAAACGATTCATAACATATCGCAATTAAAACAGGACCATTATAGGAATATAATTTTGTGACAACAGCAAGTAGTTTTATTGTTTTCAAAAATATTCTTCATGAATATTAGAGAATCTTTTGGACTAAATCGTTGACTCGGGTCAAAACGTGTTTAACATTAACGCTAAAACTGTCCAATTTAATATTGAAATTATTATATTATGTATCTTCATTGAGGAAAAGAAAAAATTAATATTCAACCATTTAATTTAATTTTTGAACAACCGAAATTCACATTATTTGGAGTACTGCTCACACGAAAAAATATCTATAAAAAATAATCCTAAACACTAAATAACTAAGAACTATATAAAAATTAAACTAAATAAATACTAATCGCACTCAACATTGGTTTTAAACACAGTTTAAAATCTTCATCAACTCACAATATGGTAAAAAAAATCAAATACATAATTTCCACTTTACCTTTCCTCATACTTAATATTCGTTATAAAATAAAAATTAATGTTGCATAGTTCAAACTATAATTTCACCGTATTTACAAAAGAATATTTTTCAAGCTATTTACAAAAGCGTGACGTCATAGACAGCGCCTTTAGAATTCTGGCGTTTCGAGAAATTAAATGTAGATGTTTTGATTTGTTTCTGTTCGAATTGACGGAGGCAGTACAAAGTGTAATTTTTTCGGTTGTGATGTTTCTCTAAAAAAATATTATTGCAATGTTTATTGTTCTTGAAGAAATACAGTACATTAAAGCCAAAACGAAATAAGTTCATAATTTTCTTCAAATTACATAATGTAGGTGATACTTTATAGACTTCTTCTTCACACTTATTTATTTATCCTGTTATGGCTTATAGTCGTTTTGTATTTGTTGACACTTTTTTTGCTGGTCAATGATGGTGTATTGCAATTAGTATAGTTTTGTTTTAATCGTCGAATTGAAGCTATCGCCTACACAGTAGATATTTGCTGAACCGATTTTTTCAGTAAGAGTTAGGTTCCTTTTTCTGTTCCACTAACAGTTTGAAAGTTTGTAGAATTTATCTGGGGTTCTTCTTTATCATCCCCACAAAGATCTCTTACAGTGTATAAAATATTTCATTCATATTCACAGTTTGTTTTTCTTTTTTTTCCAATTAATAATTTTTAAAAGCTGTCGCTCATTTTCTAGTTAAGTTATAATAATCAGATGGTCAGCATCTTTTTATATTTCTAAGTGTAGCCTGCAAAAACTTACTTCTATATTATCTAATTAACTTAAGAAATATGAAATCTTAAGATTTTCGGTAAAGTAGACCATTATGTAAATTTCATAAATATCACAAATAAAAATCATTTACTTAACAATTCTTGTATCTCCTGTAAACTTTTACCTTTCGTTTCGATAACGTAAACACTACAAAAGATCACAGCTATAAAACAGCTAAAAGTAGAAAATAAAAATACATTTCCTAGTCCGAACGTAGCTACGGCCAGCCCAAAGTATTTGGTTACCAAAAACGATACCAACCAACACAGGGTTGAAACAAACGCAGCTGCAAAAGATCTATACTTTGCTGCAAACATTTCAGCTAAAATTGTCCACGGTAACGGCCCGTAGCCAAAATTAAAGGAAATAATGAATGTCGTAAGAGTTATCACTGGAATCAACGAAAAGTGTTCTACGTTTATGTGGGAGTTTTTAAGATGAAGGTAAGTCGCTAGAGGTGCATTTGATGCTATCATACCAATTGCTGAGATTAACAGACACAATTTCCGACCAAACCTGAAATTAAGAAGAGGTTACATTTTTCAATTCAAAATTATTTTTTAATTGAATTTTAGCAATAAAAAATCGCATAATCTACAGGGAGTAGCAAAATATTGGTGAGGAATTAATAAAATTCGTATTCGGATGCTTTAATTCAGATGTCTCTCTGTGTGATTCAACTGCCAGTTGTGGCAATAGTAATAATTATAAATATGTTTTATATAAATTGGACCTTAATGAGTATATATACCTATATAAGTGCTGTAAATTGAAATGTCACAATAGGAAATGTAGTTTTATAGTGAAAACCATAGAGATACTACAGATAGAGCCGATAAGCCATAGGCCGCAGTGTAAGTGTGAATGTCCCACCGATAGACCATCAGAGGTTTTTCTGTCTTTGTTTTTGTATATCATGCGTGCTATTAGAGAAAGACAGCCTAAACCTCCGACTTTCTATATCTCTCTTACTTGCTGACGGGTTCCGAGCTGACTTGTTGTCTCTATCTGTAGTATCTCTATGGTGAAAACACATTTTGGTGTGTTTTTGACTGAACATATGGATATATAACTTACCTATCAACGAAGAATGACACTAGAAAGCTGCTGACGAATTGCACACTCACTAGAATAATGGTACAAATATGAGGTTCTAATTGGCTACCAGCTTGTTCGAAAATGGTCTGACTGTAAAACATTATGGCATTTATTCCAGACAGTTGCTGAAAAATCAATAGTCCCAATGATGATATTATTCCCTTAATAAGAGCTTTCGATCTGAAAAAAGGGATAATTTTGAATTACGTTTATTAACATAGAAATCTGAGTAGAAGCTTCGCATACTACACAACAGCTGATTTTTGGTATATAATATGAATGATAAAGATCAATTGTTGGCTTAGTTTTTCCAGTCTTACTTTTTTCATCAATATTGTTGTTAATATTGCATACTTTTTTGGTGTTTCAATGTTGCATTGTAGTCTGTGAAAAATTCTCCTTTCCCGTTTTAGAAAACTGCAAGATTTGTAGGTGGCAAATGACAACAAATTTTTGAATCGCACATATGGTTTAACGTCTAATCAAAAATACATTCACAATACTGGGGATGCAGGGAAAAAAATTACCTTAGCATTTCCTTGAAGTTCAAGGTATCGTCTTCTTTATTTTCACTTCCTGATTGCATTTCTAGAATGTCTTTCTTTGCAACTTCAGCTGTTCGTCCCAAATTATGGAAAACGGTCTCAGCTTTTTCAATTTCCTGATTTTTAACCAAATAAATAGGACTTTCTTCGCCAAGTATACTGAAGAGGATCAAGAATAATAGGGGCGGAATCGCTAAAACTATCAAGAAATAAATATAAACATACAGTTTAGTTACTTATTTGTTTTTTACATTCTAAAGCAGTTCACGCACTGAATCGACTCGGCTCGGGTCGATATTGCACGATATTATCAGCACCTTTTAGTACCCACGCACTGAATTGGACCAGAACAGCGAACAATTCAGTTGAAAATTTAACGTCGTCAAAAAATAGTAAATTGGAAGTGAAGAGCCTGCAATTTCTATACATACACTATAGTAACCTCCAATTATATTACCTGTATTAAAATACTGAATTGTTTTGAACGGACCCAAAGCTACGGAAAATAGTAATCCAAAAGAGCATACAGCGCCACTCAAGCAGCTGATTAATCCTCTATTCCGACTCTCTGCAATCTCTCCTAAATACATTGGAACGAGAGTGAAGGTACCACCGACGCCAATTCCTGACAGAATTCTGAAAACAATAGATAAAAATATAAAAAGCAATTATTTATCATTACAACGTATGGTGTACACTTTGGTTGAAAAAGTTCCAGATTCTGATTCGCTTAGATACACCTTCCAACTGTAGAAGAATGGAAGAGGAATTAATCCTATTTACTTGTGGCGGAAATAAGCTGATTTACAGTCGTACCAAAATGGACGTTCAAGCTGGATCCGTTGCGGTCACCTGGCTGAGCCCGCCAAAGACTGAACTTATTTAGAGTCTTAGACATCATGTAACAGTCATTAAAGCTGACGTTTTCTTCATTGATCGTTGGGTGGTTGCTAGAGGATACTTAATAACAGTTCTTTTATGACAGCCACGAATTGTCTTCGCATTGATTGCTGGTCACACCGGTAGCCTGTGTAACTAAGTGGTAGAGTCAGTTTCAATAGGGAATGAGCCACCTACGTCACAGCAACATGCGTGGAAGTGTAAGTCATAGTTGAAGCCATGTTGAAAATTTGACACTGGACCTTTAAAGATTTAAATGTTATTGGTTATCAGGGATATGAGGGTAATTAATCAATTTAAATAAAATATTTGTACAAGCAGCTATTTTGTTATATTGAACCAGCATTCATTTTTAATTTCTGCCGAGCACTGCAAATAATTATATTGAATTAAATATAATAAGGTTCAAATAGACCCTTTCTCAATGCGCTGTCAATTTATATCAGTGGCACGTATCATGGCGTTCCGGAAGCGTAGTCATGGCAACGACGATTTTAGATTTCTGCGACTGGCGTCACCTATGATGCAAATGGGTCATTCTCTATTGAAACGGACTCTAGACTTAGGTTACCAGGAAAAGAGGTCAGTATCTACCACTTTGTAGCAGACGCCCTAGCACGAGAAGGATCGGCAACCGGTGTAACAAAGGCTTCGGTAAGAACCACATTAAACCAGGGGGTGCACAAACAACACCTCAAATACTGGCAAACAATTCTGAAGCTCAAACACAGTATACTGATGGTTAAACAACCCAAACCAAAACTTACTGAAGAAATCCTAAAGTTAAATAGGAGAGATATCAGGCTGGTAACTGGACACTGCGGCCTGAGAAAGCACCTTCACACAATGGGGATCTTCCAAGAAGAACCTATATGTAGATTATGTGGTGAGGAGGACGAAACAGCCACCCATATAATTGTCGAATGTGAGGCTCTACGTTGGTGGAGGTATAGATAGATAGGGCCGGATGACCCTATATCCAGCCTCACCAAAAGAGATACTGTGAAGAGACTTCTAGATCTCATCAAGGTCACAAATCTTATCACGGACTAGCAGACAGACTGACAATACAATAAGCCAACGGCTGCAGTGTTGGGGCCCACTAACCCGGCCTGTTTCGTCTGTTTACCAACCAACCAACCACTTTGTAGGCACGGAGCCACGACTGAGAATCCATTTCAATCTGGCAAAATAATTATCTTGACCCCATTAGCTGGATTCAAGCCATTATTGATGTAAATATGCTTGTCTTTTCACTATTTTCAATTTCCTCGAGGCAATCTAACTGGGATTTTTCCTGAATATCAAAGTTAAACATTCTACGATAGTGAAGCATTTAAGTTAACAATCATGAAATTAAAACGCGTTTTTTTAACATAAAATTAAACCAAAGGTAATCACAATTACTGATGCCCGATAACAGTGTTTATAATTATTGATTGTTTTTACAATAACGTTTATTTCAAAGTCATATTCGCATCACGAGTAAAAGCGGAAATATTACGGACTCGAAGTCAATAGACGGAGTTCTGCTATTTCGCCCATTTCTTGGCGTTGGGAAGGTTATAAAATTTTTATCGCGCAAGGTTGTTATAATAACATTCACCTTGTTAATTTTATCTGGAGAGTGAAGGTAATATACTTTGAAATACAAGATTTTCAATAGATTCTTAAACATCTATTAGACAGTCAGGTTAATGCCTTTATAGGTACCAGCTGGATATGATTTAGTTGAAATTGATAGAGAAACCTGAAATCTCAACAATGTGATGTATTCATTCTATCAATATAATGCTCCAAGCAACAATCGTTTTCTAGTTTGACAAACCTCAACAACATTCATCATTATAATATAATCTGACTCAAGCACTTTTTCCACTTAACTAGAGTTCTGGGATGAACAACCTAACGTTATAGTGACAATGCTTGGCCCGAATTTACACCTATGTATGAAAGATTGTATCCCCTTTCTTCTAGGTACATAGTTCGCGAGGAAAGTCTCAGAGACTGTTCCTTCAGACCGATTTCCCGAAGGAATGTCAGGATATCCGTAGGCTTTAGTTTAATAATTGTCCTCTATCCAGTACTCTTTTAGGTGTACTTTAGGATTCGGTATTGTTATGCAATTGTGCAAGTATGTGAATGGAGGCTTCTTCTTCCATTTTACAGAATCTACATCCCTTCTGGATATTTTCTTCTTCTTCCTTTCGGCATTGCCTATTTCTGCAAATATAACATTGGAGCAAAAGGGTTCTGGCCCTCAAAAGGGTGTGTCAGCTCCTCTTTTCTGCTATTTAATTTCCTCCTATTCCAGCTCCAGGAATCCACAGAAAGGTGACGTTGCTATTCTCGCCCAGTTCATTGAATTTTCTAGGCATTCCCATGCAATTTTAGAACTGATTATTGAAGAGCTGGGCACACTTTCCTATGGAGTGGATTTTCTATTTTATTGCTTCCGATCCGTCTGTATACAACCGAATTTCAACAGAACTGTGTTTATATTTTACAAAATTCACCTAATCTGGTAATATCAGCATTACACAAAACAATAATTACCAAGTAAAATTTAACGAAATAGTAAACATAGAGCAGGATTTTTAGAATTGTAGGATTATTAGATGTTAAAATAATAGTTAAATTACGCCTCACAGTTTTGAAAATTACTTTAACAACATATCAACCCCGTTTAACTTAGAAGTGTAATTCAATATTCTTTGTGGGATATTGCCAGGGAAGTAGTTGTTGCTTCTTGGTGAACGGTCTGCTATTTGAAAAGTAATTTGGAACATTGAAGGGTGAGAACCGTCCGTAGCGCAGGGATTACGTAAGGGTTTCATGGCTTAGGAGTTCCCAAATTCGAATGAGTCCTGAAGTGTATTTTCTAGATTCGTAAGGAAATATATTATTTTTTAGAAACGTCGGAACCTAACCACCATCCGTATACACTCCATTACAAAATGTTGCCCTAGGAGATTTTCCGCACGCTCTTTGACTTTTTTGGACTAACCTTGCGCAATAGAAAATTTCAACTGTCTTTCCTGTAGCCAACATGACATAGGAAATAAAGAATGGAAGTCCAACAAGTAGCATAGATGCTTTTCTTCCAATTTTGTCTGCTAAGAAGCCGAATAGAAAGGGTGCCATAACAGCTCCCAAGGTAAGTAATGACGAAATCCAGGATATCTCGTTGTCGGTAACAATTCGTTGGAATGGATTGGATGTAGCGTTTGAGAGCTTCGGAATTTCTGGAGATGACCAGCAGCATGATGTTCCTGTCATGAACATCAACAAGCTCGCTGAAAAAATTGACAAAATTAATAACGCACAACTTAAAAAATCCTATTTTACACTATTTCTCCCAATATTTTATATTGTTTGATATTAATATTGGATGGCAATTATTTATACTATTAAGCAGGATGTTTTGTATGTATCACTTAAGTGTAATTTATACTAACCGAAGTTTTACCGCCATTTGCTATTTAATCTGTTCATAAAAATATTATAAGATAAAATGTCGTCAATTTTGAATTGCAAATGCAATGTCGAATGCCGAAACGTTGAAAATAAGGCTCACGGTATGAGTGGTACTGTGCATTCAAAAGCTAACAAGATGTGGTGGAGTATTTGCCTTGCTGTGGACGGTTATCAGCTGAAAATAAGGGAAATTGTGACTGAAAATGGTCTTGTAAATGTGAGCGGCTGAAGTTAGAACGAGTCAATTCCGACAGAGTCGAGAAAATAAATATTGATGTCTTCTAATACCTACTAAAAGTGGAAATAATATGACATAACTTTGTATAATAATAATAATAATAAGATTTTATTGCACAAAAAATCTGTTACAAGATAAATACATAAACTAACCTAAAACATGTACAATAAAATGAGTAAACCTTTAAAAAATTTAATTCTTGAATAGGTTGAAAATATATAGGTTAATAAATATAAATACTATACGTAATTAATCTAAAATGAAAGGTACATAATAATTATTAAGAATTAGTGGTAATTATAAAAAGTGAAAGGTAAAAGAACATAGGGAGAGCACAAGTTTCTTGAAATATCATTATCACTTTGGTATAGTAAGAAATAAACACACACACAGACATCCAAACGAACAACACATCCACACAAAAACATACAAACCAATATATCTCAGAAAAGAATAAGTATATTCATATATCCATTGAATAAACTAACACTTATCTTTAACTGAAGTAGTTACTATATCGAGAAGGGGCATTCGATTTGTTCATGTATGTCATATCGCGAAGTTGATGTAATATAGTATTTTAATTTATTTTTGAATTGGTTGATATTATTCAATTCTGAGATGTGTTCGGGAAGGCGGCCGTAAAGTTTCGGGCCTAATTTAAAATTCTTCTGCTCAATAGATTTCGAAGCTGGTGGAGGTAAGTAAGTGGTATGTATCAGTCTTGTATCATATTGGTGTTAATTTATTATCAAAGTGGATTTAGTTTTAATGCTGTTCGACATTCAGGTTCAGGAAAAATAACTGTCTTGGGTCCAAGATCCCAGTTTCAGAGTAAACTAGATATGAAGAGTATCGGCTTGATTTTCAAAATAGGGTTTTGATGAGTTTTTTCTGAACTATCATTAAATTATGGAGTATGGTTTTTCCGACTGCTCCCCAAGCAACTATGCCATAAGTTATATGCGACTCTACCAATGCATGATATACTGTTTTCAGTTGAGTTTTATTTAGAATATATCTGAGGTTTTTCAGTCTGTAAATTAAGAAGTATAGTTTTTCAATAACATGTCCCACATGTCTTTTTCTACTAGTTATTTTAAAGAGTTCCATTTTTGAGTTGAGTAGAAGATTGCTGTATCGTCTGCATACGTTATTATTTTGCCTTCGGTGTTGACCTCAAATAAATCATTTGAATAAACATTGAACAGGATTGGTCCTAATACGGTTCCTTGCGGTACTCCATACTCTACTGTTTCGAATTCGCTATAGACATTTTTCAGTTTAACTTTTTGCGGTCTATTCGTAAGATAGCTTCTGAACAAGTCTAGAGCTTTTCCTCTGATGCCAGCTATATACAAATACTATGCTTAACATAACAAGTTGAACAAATAAAATAACCCAAAATAATGTTATGCTTTTTATAGTGGTCACTGGATATTTCTGACAATAATTATTGTATATTATTTACTTAATTATTGAACAAATTTTATGATGGCTGGTATGCTGTCTGTTATTCACCGATAAATTATGATACACCTTACGAAACCGTCTACCCCAAGACATCTATTTTAAGAAACTATTAAAAAAGTTAGACACAGTTTATTGTTGATAAAAATAGGTTTTATTAAATAATAAGCCTGCTCGTTAAAGAATTACTTCCAATTGAAGCACACTGTCCTTTTTTATATCCAAGTGATAATTAATCTTAAGAAATATATACAGTATTGCCAGTATGAATACGAAAATAAAGTCAGTCAGCAGTTGAGATTTTCCTAGAATAACCAAAACTGACTATCTTGTAGGTAAACAAAAAGATGGTGGCAACATTTGTCTCAAAAGCAGGTCATGTAGCAACAATTCCTCAGCAGGATCGAAGAACTATTTTTGCTGATTTGTACATAGCGAAAGTAAGTTTTGAAAAATTAACCACCAACGACGTATGATCCTGCACCAAGACAATGTTCCCACACGGCTCGAAAACAATTGAGTTCTTAAAAAAATAAAACATCGAATTGCTGGACCATACTACATACAGTCTTGACTTTTTCACTCTCTTTCTCGCTCAAGAATGAACTGCATGGTCAAAGGTTCCAGTCGCCAGAAGATGCAGTCAATGCCTTCAAAATCTCTTATTTTGAAATACCAACAAGCGAGTTAGCGTAGTCAAAGTACACAAAATATCCGTAAAATGCCGCAAAAAACCCAAAAAACTTGAAAATTCAAAATTGAGTATTTAAAAGGGTTGTCATTAACATGAGAAAAACTTTACCATGCTAGGCATGCGATTTTCTGGAAAATCGTCGAGTGAAAATTTTTGTTTTTGTTTTTTCGCTCTAATTGTTTAGGTGTGTTCGTTTGTATCGCGATCACTTCTTAATAGGTTCATTATAAAGTTCACAAATTTTTGAATAATATCATAAACGCTATAAAAAGTTATAGAAGGTTTGCTGATAGACCTCTGATTTAAGTATTTATTTTAAATAAGTGTCTAATATTTAAAAAATTTGATATTTATAGAAAAACTGTATAGTAGTTTCGAAACTAGATGCTTCAAAGTGTTTAGTAGTAAAGTTTCATTGAATTATATTGATTTCGAAAAAAGATATAATTGAATGAAGTCTAAAAAAAAAAGAAGTAAAATTAAGCATGCTAAAAAAAACAGATTTTTAAGAAGCATTCGTTTAAAATTCTAAATATTGATGGCTTTGCTTTTATAATAATAATGTTTTATGCTTATTTGCAATGCTAAAACCAAAAGGAATTTTCGCTGGGAAAAGTATTAATTAAATAGGAATTATAATAAACTGATATTACAGTCAGAAAATCTACTTTTTCAAATTTGAAAGTATTTCTATCTAAATGATGAGATCTTTCTTTACATTTCACATAAGTTTATTTATTTTTTCGGAATGTTATAAGCCCAAAATTATTAATTTTTAAGTCGAGATATTAATAAATTTGGCTCACGTTCCGTTCGCGCGTAACCACGAATTGAATACCACTGAAATTAATTTTATCTCGTAAACCTTTTAATTTACAGAAAAACTTTTTAGACAAAATTTGTAGATAAATGCATCAGCTACAAATTTTGATTTGGAAGTTTTTCTGTATATTTATTATTTAAACAATTAGAGCGAAAAAACAAAAACCATAATTTTCACTCGACGATTTTCTGGAAAATTGCATGCCTAACATCGTAAACTTTTTCTCATGCTAAACACCACCCTTTTAAATACCCAATTTTGAATTTTCAAGTTTTTTCTATTTCTTGTGAGGTTTTATGTGTACTTTGATTAGGTTAAGTGAAATGACTACTTCCAGAATTAGTTCCAAAGGAGGCAAAAATGCATATTTCTTTGAAAGTACTGTTTAAATTGGGAGAAAACCTAGTATCTAACTCAATTTAATATTTAAAATACGACAAACACTAATTTTTTATTAGGTTTGTGTTATTTTTGCTTCTAGACGTTTTAATAATGTCCAATTATCGTAATAATCCATATTTACGTCGACTTGTAGTTTTCATTAATACCTGTTATTAGAAGAACGAGACAAACTCAATAATATAATTTTGATGTGTGATGGTAAAACTAAACTTTATTAAATAATGCTCCTTATTATGTTATTTGACAACAGACTCTGAAATTGCACCAAACAATTCTTTGATCGGCTAAATTTTCAATTAGGGACAGGATGTGAGGAGTTGCGCAACAAACATCAAATTAATGTTCTATAAATATGACAATAAAAAATTGTTAATTCGGTATGTTATTTTGCAGGTAATATTTATGTCGTATAATGGAAAAGTTTACTCTTGTGCCGTTTAAACAATACTGTAATAATCGTATATATTCAGAGCTGGTCTCTCAAAACAATCCATTTCGATATTTGGCAGTAATTAATTATCAGATATAAAATAATGATATTACAGGTCCATTTTTAATACAAATAGAGATATCTATTGCCGATACATAAATTGTAGTCAGCAGGAAAAAAATTTTCTGCTGAAAATTGGGATTGGGATTCGGAATTTTATCAAAGCACGTTTGAAACTACCTTTTAGAATTTAAAAACTTCCTAATATAATCTGACAGTTTTGTGACAACTAAGTAGGTATTTAAAGATGACAGTACCCTACTAAGTTTTCGTCGTTTTCATTTGATTCTCAATATAAATGTATGTGGCATGGGCAAAGTGCCGTGAGAAAAAATATTTCTCACAGTATGAGCAATATTTGGTTTTGAAATTAAGTAAGGTATGAGAAATACGTCACTTTTGATAGCAGTTGTAGAAAAAAAAAGTTTCAATTCAGCCTATTGACTTTTTGTACTTCAGGTTGCGGTGTTTATGTTAAGAGATTAATTCCGCTTATAATACTTAACAGTCTTTCGTTCGGGAATGTATGGAGTATTATCCGAATGAAACAATTACGATTACAACTTCATAAATTGGTCATTTACGCGAAATACCAACTCCCTTTCCAGAAGATAGAACCAGCAAAAATCAGCTGGCTGATGAGTTTTTGAACACACTGTAAGTAGTTTATTTATTATTAACTAAATCCAGAAACATATCGATGACGAGTGATGACGTCTGTAGCAGTTTTTCTTTAATTGAAACACCCCCACTTGGTACAACTAATGTAATGTGAATGGACGTCAAATAGCAATAAATGGATATACTGGATGAATTAATATATGGTACTAATGTGTAATTTATTATGTAGAATTGATACTCAGACCAATGATTTTATCAATTGTTACGTCACGAAATAATTGTTTCCGTGGTCATCTTCAGGGTTGGGTGTTAGAATTCAAAATATATTGTTTTAAATATGAGGTGTTTGAATATTGAATTCAGTTTAATTAAAACCAAAAATTATACCACAATCGCTTCCTTTACCGATTAATATTTGTTCCTTTTTTAGTCTTTTACTTTTCCAATTAATCTATTCTGCTTTTCCCTTGGTTATTATTCCTACCTACGTTCTATCTACGATTAGATTATTTACAGCTTTTGTACAAGAAAACAATATAATTTTTTGAAAATGTGCTGCAAATTTTTTTGGAATAATAATAATATATTATGTATAATTGACGTAAAACATATAGTGCAGCTATCTAATCGTATATCCCCTTTAAGTTATGTTGCGGAGCTAAACTCTGAAAGGTGTTAATATTATTTTCGTCTACTTACCAAACAAAATTCTATATTTTGACCCATCAGTCCATCCTTTCTTAACCGTATCGTGTGTATCATACCAAGTCTTGTCCAAATAGATAATTGGCCGGTTTTCTTTTTTATACTTAGTTACTTGTTCCAAGTATGTATACCGCATATCCACTATTCTTCTACTTTCCAAGACTGTTTGACGTTCATTAATAGTTTTGAATCCCAATTTTTTAATCCAGTTTTCAATAGTTTTCTCACAGCAATGTACATTACGGCCGGCATTTGTCGATTTATTTCTTATTATTTCAATCGTAGGTAACTTATTACTTTTGTAACAGTCATATATGATGGTTTTTAATAATTTTATCAAAGACACATCTGAAGGTTTGACCAATCCCTTATCACATCGCTCCTTTCGTTCATAAGGCCCATTCTTGGCTATTTTACGTATAGTTGACAGGGAAACTTCTGTTAAATCAGATATTGCTTGCATTAATTCTGGTTTTTCTTCAAAACCAAACTGTTCTCGTAGATTCTTATACAACTTATTGAAGCATATTTCCAAATTTAAATGTCGTCGAATCCTATTTTCATTACTAAAATCATCACACATACTTACATTTTCCACACAAAACACACACAAACACTTTCTTGATGTCCGACTACCGACTAAAGAGAACACACCTGCAACACACTCTCAAAAATAGTTATAGTTCAGTCAAACTATTAAAGGCACTCACTCGCTGTAAGCAGTTTCGTTTATTAATCGCCTTCATCAACAAACTAGTTTATTAAATAACTATTAACGATTAGTAGTTGAAATTATAACATTAAATGAATTTATCGTTAACTAAGTAAGCATTTTAAATTATAATATTGACTGGGCTATGACGGTATACTCTTAGTCTTAGATTCAAACAAAAAGCCGACAACTTTAAGTTCACACTATATATTTTACGTCAACTAGACTAGGTTATCTATAACAAAAATTGTTGTATATATTCACATTTTTAAACCCCAAATGAGCGTGATACTATTTGCATTGAACAATCGGTGATGAGTTTTGTAACGGCTACATTCCTTAAATAAATAGTAAATAGTAAATGGTTAGGTTATTGCTGTGTTTCTGTTTTTTCCAATTTCTCTCATTATAGTGTAGGGAAAATACTCAATTTTGATTCAACCAACTTGTCTAATCTTTTTTAAATTGGAATTTTATTCATTTTTGTCTAAATAGTGAAAATGACACATGGGTCATTCATTCATTCGATTGAGTTGTACTCAACAGCCCCGGCACTTTAACTGAATCTTTGTACCATTTTCCATATAATATCTACTTCCATTCCAGAAGCTTTGTGTCTTCTATGTAGGCCACTAGTTTGCCTGGAGGTATTTTTAGTAGTTGTAATGGTTGTATTATTTCATCTCCAAAGTGCTTCCTTCTGAGTCCATGGAAGTTCTCGCAGAAGCAGAGTATGTGAGTAGGTGTTTCATCGTGAAGATCACATTTTCTGCACAAAGGTTCACTAACTTTGCCCATTTTGTGCAGATGTTTCGCCAGGGTGCAGTGTCGAGTCCCAAGGTCGCTAACTATCTTCAAATATCTCTTACTCAGTTGCAATAGCTTGGTTGAGAGTCCCTTGTCTACCTTGCTCAGTAAACTCTTTGTATGGATGTGCCCTCCATTTGAGTTGGTGTTCCCTATCTAGCCAGTTCCCGATTTCCCCTCTTATGCAATCTTTTGTGGTTCCACAAAACGGTTCCGGACCTATGAAGTCTCTTTTAAACCTTCTTTATCTAACTGGTTAGCCATTTCATTAATTGCAATCGCCTCATGTGCCGGCACCCATATTAGAGACACTTTGTAAAAAACAGGGGAATATTCTTGTCTTGCTCTTGGCAATCGAATATCTCCAAAAAAGTAGTATTTAAACTACTTTATTAAATAGATCAATTGAAATAATGTATTGGTTTATTTTGTGATTAATATGATGAGTTTTTAAAGATTAGGTAGGTTTTTTGCCAGTCTAGACCTAGTTGTTGGATTACCAATAGCTTCAAGCAGAACCTGGATGTCAGTGGAAATTTTTATGAACAATGAATGTGCAAATGTAACGGCTCAGTTATTTAATGAAAAATATCAAGATAAAGTAGGAACTAGGTTCTAGAGTAAGGGGAAAAATTTCAATAGACTGGAAATGTAGCAAATAAAAATGAGAAAATAGACCGGCTGTAGTTAACGAAGCTAGTAAAGATGCAGTTTTGAAACATATTCATCTAGATCTAGATCCTACTGAAGAAGAACAGAAACATTTAGTGCAGGAACTTAATGAGGATGATTATGACCGCTGTTTGCAATTTTGCTAAAAAATGAGTGAGCGAATGATCCACAGTTTGTTTTTAATATCCGTTTCTCCGGTACTGTAAATCATCATAATTGCCGCTCCTCATGATTCAAACCCAAGAATTTTCCAGGCGATGCATAAACACACAGCAACCGCAAAAATTGAATGTAGTGGCTGGCGTTTTCGGTGACCAGCTGATGGGTCCATATTTTTCACCTGGTACTCTGACTGACGAAATGTTTTTGCAATTTCTGGAAGATGCTATTGACCCTACCTTGACCTATATTATTGCAAATGACCAACAGTATAGAGAAGATCATTTAATGTTTCAACAAGACTGTAGTCCTCCGCATCATAATTTGATTGTACGTCAGTATTTAGACCAACACTTTCCATGTCACCACTCGATTGGGAAAATGGAGCATTTAATGGGATCCACGGTCACCAGATTTGTTGGCCATTGATTTTTTGGAAATACCTACAAACTAAAATCTAAAAAACACAACTAGCCTCTTCAGAAGATATGCGTCAAAAAATTGTCGATGAGTGCCATCGAATCACTCCGGAAACTCTTCAGAATGTGTGAGAACGTTTCGAACAAAATTTTTATCATTGTAAGAACGCGGGTGGTCATCAATTTAAGCATTCAATTCAACTAAGAAGTAAGTGAAGACCGAAACTTTTATTAAATAGTACTAGGCCGAATATTAAAAGGACCCCGCGCTTCTCTTATGACAAAGTGGCGTTTCGTCAAATGTTATAAATTTTGGATATGATGTTGTACTCGACTTCTTGACCAAAAGTGTTCATGGGACCAATTCAATTCTATGACTAGTTTCCGATATACAGGGTATTAAAGTTGAAAAATCCTGGTTTTTCGTTACCACGTAATTTTATTATTAACAAATAAATATGCATTTTTAGTTGATAACACCAATATCAATGTTCTAGTTTATCGTAAACTTACAAATAAATAGTTCGAAATGTCAACATAAACGGGGTGGGACTCAATTATATAAGGACGAATATTTGGAATTCTAGGAAATTCTTATATAGAATTTCATTTCATTACAAGGTCAGAAATATAAAGTGACTTCATGTTTAATGTTCTTGCATCAAATATACTAATTCTGGAGGTATTCCATACAGGGTGATTCTTAATGCAACCTGAAATTAGTTTTTTTCTATATGAAATAAATAAGTTACACCATGTATTTCAAAATTGTTTTTGATGTTGAAAACGTATTGGTTACCTAGATATTAGTACTTTTCTTATAATACAGGGTGATTTGCACATACATCTTGTTATTAAACCGACAAAAATGAGAGAAAGTACACTTTTTCTGAATCACCCTGTATTTTATAATTCGATCCGTCAAAATGATTAATTTATTTTGTTTTGTAATAAGCTTGAAATAGTGAATAAACTGAAAAAATTTCATAATCTTACTAAGACCAGTCGAGTATTCAAGAAGTCGAGTACAACATCATATCCAAAACTTACAAAACATTTGACGAAACGCCACTTGTCATAAGAAAAGCGCGGGGTCCTTTAAAAACTATTGTAACGATAATTGAAATGGCTTTAAATGATACCCTACTCGACCCTTAATTCCATTTTAATATTTTGAGGTTATGCTCACCCCCGCTAAAAGTAGAAAGTAGCGAAGTCAAAAATACCCTTTCGTCAAAAATCGACGGGTCTCAGCGTTTTTTTTTTGACGCAGTTCCTGATAATGGCTCTATTTCGTTTTTGTCTGACCACCCTGTAATTGAAATTGAGGAAATGAAGTTTTTTATTCGCGAAATCAGGTTCCAAATAATGGAATTTAAAAAAGCTCGAGATAAAATTTGACTATAGCGAAAGATAAAAATGAAGACGTAACAAATCTTTCTACAATCGCAAACCAAACTAGGATTTTAGACATACAAAATCTAACTGGAAAGCCAACGTTTTCGCGATCTGTCATAGTTTGAAAGTATTGGCGCTCTAGGGCAGCAAAGTTAATTCTTTGGCGCTTGACCATTTTCTTCCTTCAACATAGAAAACATTGAAGGTGGAGAAGTAGTAACGTGGTTAATACTTATATTGATGATTCAATATTTAATCTTTATTATTTCCTCGCGTTGCTTGATCAACTTCAATCTTCATCAGTCACCATCTGTTTTCGATAGGAGTAAGATCAGGTTAAGCTGCTGTCTTAGAATTGGTTTTCCTGCATGTAAGTTTGAGTACAAGCAGAGGTACCTTTTAAAATAGAATTTCAGCTAGTAGTTTAAGCCCAACTGCCAATTTGCAAAATAACAAAAAAACAGAAAACTAAAGAAGGGGGTATATTTTATCAGGCAGAGAAATGAAATTTCAGAAGAATGTACTTAAATTTGGTTACCCATGTTGGAGAAAGTTACCAGCAATCGATTAACTTCTTTGCAGGATAGTAACAAACGTTTTTTTTTATCATTTTTGTTGTAATTGTTGCAAAACCAATGTCCAATACACACTTGAATACACAAAACCACAAAATTGATTAAACATAATATTTAAAAACGAGAATAATCTACTTACAACATAGTAAAAACAAACACGTTTTGTTAACAGAATTACAAAACAAGCGATTTAAAAAAAAACATGCATTTCCTGTCCTAGAGTAAACTCTAATACTATCAGAATCGGGATATAAAAAATGTTTCAAATATGTAATCTATTGTCAAGGGTCCTTGAAAATTTGACAACTTTTTGCAATCTAAAACTTGGTTGTCGAATTGTTTGTGATGGGGATATATTTGAAAAATATATAAATATTACTGATGAGGATAGCCGAAACGTTATCAAAACCTTGAAATAAAAACATCAAATTTCCAGAAAAATTGCGAAAAAAATTTTGAATATAAAAAATACCAAATATTAATATGAAACATCATTATAATCTTATAATCAGTTAGCGAATTTTTAATGGAAATATGTGTGTTATTACTTGAAAAAAAAATTACTATCAACGATTTACTTTTTATTTATTTTTTCGAATAATGAGTGTAATTTCATCTCTATTTCCTAATTAAGCAACAAGAAGGAATGGGATCCAAATACCATTACCAGACTTGGAAAGAATGCCATTCAATGGTACACAGACGGCTCAAAAGCAATAGAAGGAACTGGGATAGGAGTGTACGGGCCAGGCACCAAACACTCTGAAAGCTTGGGAAAAACCCCAAGTATATTTCAAGCGGAAATTCACGCAATAAGAAAGTGTGCCCAATTCAATATTGACCGAGGATATAGAAGGCAAAGGATTATCATAATGTCTGATAGTCAAGCAGCCATTAAAGCGCTGAGTTCTTGTGTAATCAGTTCCAAAATGTTGTGGGAATGCCTAGGCAAACTTAATGAACTAGGCAAGAACGATATAGTCACCTAACTGTGGATTCCAGGACACACTGGAATAGAAGGAAACGAAATAGCAGATGAACTAGCGAAGAGGGGGACTGAAATACCCTTTTGGGGGCCGGAACCTTTTTGCGGAATCAGCTCCAATGTAATATTGGAAGAAATAGGTAAAGCCGAAGAAAAGAGAAGATCTGACAATTGGAAAGATCTAGTAGGGCTTAGGCAATCAAAGATTCTTCTGGGTGACTACAACCTGTTGAGATCAAATGAATGCATAAGTCAAAGCAAAACTGCACTAAGAGTTTTAACAGGAATCCTAACGGGACATTGTCGCCTGAATGGGCATCTTAAAAAGCTCAAAATAGTGGAGGAAGAAGATTGTAGATGTTGTGGAATGGAAGAAGAAACCTCCATCCACATACTTCCGAACTGCACAGCAATTCAGAATCCTAAGGCACAGCACCTGGGAGACTACTGGATAGAAGAGGGACAGTTACCTAAGTTGAAGCCTGCAGATATCCTAAAATTCCTCGGGGAAATAGGACTAAAGGAGCTACTAGTCTCCGAGACTTTCCTCAGGAACTAAGTAGAAGTAAGGGGGCACAATAAATCTTTTAGGTCTCAGTGAATGTTACCCCAAATGACATACATACATACATCTCTATTTCCTACAAATCTATAATTTTTGATATATAAGATAATACGGGTGATTCCAAATAAGGGGGGGTAGTGAAAAAATATCTAAATAACACATCCCAACATTATTTACTGTTCATATTAAAATTATTTTTATTATACTAATAAATATTGATATGAAACATTTTTTGTGATAAGCTAGCGATTTTTGAATGAAAGTTTAGACTCATTAAAAAACAACAAAACTTATCTTAATTTCTACTTATGAAAAAGCTAGGTATATATGCTAACATTTTTTAAAAATTTTCTCAAATAGTGGAGAAATTATTTAAACTAGTTCAAATTAAAGAAAAATTGATATAATTGTTTCTTTATTTCTTACAAATTCTATAACTTCTGATATAAGATAATTGATTTCAAATAGTCGAAAATAATTTGAAATAAGACGGGTATATAGTCCAAGGGGTTTGGGTCTCCCATATGGTGAATATTCAAATTTTATTTTTTATGTTTATGAAATTACCAATTAGAAGCAAGAAATAATTTTGGAATATCAAAAATATATGGTTTTACTTAAAGAAGTAATTGATTGAGATAAAAAAAATAATTTTCATTTTTGTTTATAAACCAAAATAATAATTAAAATATATATTTTTTATTTTTAAATTAAAACCCTTTTCAATTAATTTTCGTACTAGATACAGTTAAGAAAAATATAAAATTTCCTTACCTGAGGCAGCTGACACATAAACAGACCTAATCCTGGGCAGCGGCAACATTTTCGAAACACTTCACGTCAAAATCTATATCACAATCGCACTGTCACCCAATATAAAAAAAATCGTAGCAAACTTGAACTTGGAAAATTCAATTTTTATCGGTCTACGATCTACTGTTGACCTTAGTTGCCGTTTTCAATCGTAGTCCTCAATGAACACAGAAATAAGCAGCAAGTAGTGTTGGCAGATTGAAATTGTACTATACTTATTCCTCGGCTTAAATTTGTTAACAATTTTGTTCTTAATTGCAACAAAAGTGCTGGAAAACACAGGAAGAGAATCATTTTTGCATCAGATTACAGGAGTGGTGCGACAATTACACCTTACGCTGAATCTGATCGTTGATTGAGTTGAGTTTTTTGGGGTAACTCTTTCACTCTTTTGTTATTCGATTCGTTATGAAGTAATATTTATTTTCTTACGATATATATATACAATTTAAATAGAATTAAGTTGCAATATTTGGTACGGTTGACGTATTTAATAAAGCATAGATACAGTATGTCCCAATAAATACTTTTTTTCACAACGTGAGGAAAATAAGTAGGTATATGGATATTAAGAAACGGAGAAAACCTACCACTAATATGAATACAATACTTACTAATTGTTCAGATTCACTTCACATTAATGGAACATTAGATGGTAGAAAGCCTCTACAGTAAAAGTCACGAATGTTTCTTGTTACGTCATACTTCCCTGAATTTGATTTTTTGTGGATATTACTGACTGCCTATGTCCAATTAATACAAATGGAAAGGTATAGTTTGGCAAATTTATCTGAAGCTACGCGGCATCGGTAAGGGGCGAGGAAACTTGGCAGATATCTGTCATAACCGTACCAATGGTGTATGGTACCTATTTTATAAAAGTATTAAAAATAATAATTATTATTATATAATAATTATATATAAAAACTGATTTTTGCTTTGCTTTAAAGGTAAGGTAATTTTCAAAACACGGTATTTGTTAAAAACAAATAATGTTAAGTATTGTGCTTGAATTCAATATGGATACGAAATAGTTCAAAATCTGACACTGACAATACCAACGCCACTGGATAATCAATGTCAGTCAATTGACAAAATGAGAGGGAAGAATACACGCAGGCGCTTGCTAATAAGAAGTCAGCTGGTCGCTAAGCAACAAAGACCTTTCGATAAATTTCACCAGTTGAGTTAGTTCGGAGGGCGTGAAAATTATGGTTTTCGCACAACGCTGCCAGAGCTTGAAGAAGCCCATAACAAATTTGGCAAAGTGTTCCTCTTTTAATATTCATAAATCGAAAGAATAATGTTAATAGACAAAATCCAAGTAAACAAGCACATTAAAGAATTCACGTTTAATCATATTGTTAATAATAAAAAGTCCATTTTCTAATTATTATCACTACATACTTAGCACTTCAGCTTTTTCATAGTTAAACGTGGCAATATCGAACTTGCCAAACTATACATATATCTTTTGTGCCTGAATTAAGCTACGCCTGTACGTCTTTATCGGTTTGTCACCCTGTCTTGTGACAAACAGTGAAGTTCGTCGTCATTGTCATTACTTTAACTAGGTAAAGTTCATTTACATTTATTGTGATATTTTTCGACAAAATGCCTGGTAAACGTGAGTGTATTAGAAAATTACATGAATACTTCCAAAAGGAGTTGGCTAATGGCGGATCACTTCTGTCGTTAATTGGCATTCAAGAGGTGAGTTTTGTAACAATTTATTTGTAGAATTTCAAATTGTAGTCTAACTATGATATGTTAAATTTTGTTTTCATTTATTTCCTCTCATAATTAGATCACCAGAAATTCATGTCGAACCCTCTAACAATGATGCGCCGCTGGTGAAAACTGTCTCATTGATTGGATTCGGATGTTTATGAGCTATGACGTAACGAGAAACATTCGTGACTTTTACTATGGTTACAGTGTCAACAACTGCCATATAATAATGTTGCCATTTATCAGGACATCCCCTGGTTACCATGACATCAAGCTGTCAATATACATCAATTATATTCTTGTCAGGTTTCATAATTATTACCAGTGCTTAGTTTAATGTTTATAGTAGAAAAAATAATGTAACTATTACAATGTCTTTAAGTAAATAGACTTCCATTCACGACAAACTGCTCCAGCGACGCGATGTATGGTTTTGAATTACTGACAGCCCAGTAAATGAGCTACAACTTTAAGCTCCCTTTTAAAGGTTGATTATCCACTAATAAACTGCTCTACAACATAGTACAAACATTCAGTTCAAGTGCCTGTGCTGTTGAGCACAACCCAATCGAATGAATGATAAAAATGCTCCACAACATTTTAACAAATTACGATTTCATGTATCTATGTGTTATAAGTTGAATGTTTTTCCATTTGTGGAAGCGTTTGTTTGCCCTTTTGCTTAATACATTTGCAGTTTTAAACAACAAAAACATTAATTTGAGATTATGTACCTTTTAAATTTCATCAATATTCGTTTATGACGGGTATGAGTTTCCTCTAATATCAATTACAGTCAAACAATGGGACAGGGATGAGTTGCGCGCAGCGGCCATTTTCTACCTGAATACGAGTAAGAACACCAAAATTAGGAGCCGAATTGCGTGCAACAAGATAAACACAAAATTAAGGAGATTAAGGAAATATAAATAAATTAAATGGTAAAGGTATTTGTACTTAGTTTTTGTCTATCGAGAGTACTATACACTTCATGATTATGCACTAATTCACTTTCCACAATTTTATTTTCGCCCATGGTATATAGTTTTGCTCTGCACATTTTTGCTGTACAACGCCAATTAGTTTTGCCAGATGCCATCGTTCTACATTTACAAAATTTTCCACGGTTTACCACTAGAAGAGTTTTGTCCTTCTCACTTAACATAACTTCACACTTAATTTCCATCTTTGTTGTACAGTTGTATAGTTCGAAGACAAATAAAATACAACCCGTAAAATATTTGTTAAGATATAATTCTAATAAAACCTTTGCCTACTCCCTACCCCCGCTAGGGTAAACTATTAGAGCAGTCCCGATAACAGAACATTTATTGGCTTGTTATTGTCTTGAAATTCTATTACAACAAATATCCTAATCACGGTATTTTGGTTTTTTCCTCATTTTATTAGCATAAGCACCTCTTTGCATTATCGTCAAAATTACGTATTCCGGGAATGCCGATAATCCCATGACGGTTACTACCTGAGCTACCCCTTATTAAATAAGGTAACATTTTAACCATCGCGCGCAACTCACCTATGCCGAAACAATGTATCTACATTCTTTCAATAAGGACGTTGAAGTAGTCTCAATCGATTGGTCTCCAAAGTTGGGTAAAAGTTGTATAATTTCCTGGAGTGTCTGTGGAAATGGTTCAGGCAAATTCAAGACTCTTTGTAGTTGGTCCAAAGCACGCTTGAAGAGATTGAGGTCGGGAGCACGAGGGGGCAGTTCCCGCAGCGGGAATCCAGGGAACTATAAAGCGTCTTTGATTAGACTTGCACGATACGGTCTAGCATTACCTTATATATGAAAGGAGAAAAGAAAATCTGAGCAGTCCAAAACTCAAAACACTCCAAATGGTTTCAACTCTTGATAAATTAAACCTCATGCGCAACACTATTTTCATATCTTAAGTTGAAGGTGAATCAACCTCAAAGGCACTTCTAACATGATTAGGACCTCAAAGGCATTTCTAACATGATTAAAACCTCTAAGGCACTTCTAACATGATTAGGAAAGTATCCCATTTTTCGTAGAACCTAGAGAAAAAAATTCCTGGAAATTATTCTACTCTAGCGCTAGAGGGCTTAGTTCACAATTATAAAACAAAAACCGCGTCTCAAGTCGAGCTCAAGACAGGTCGCAGGCTGTCTTGAGCAAGACTCCACTCGCTCATCCGCAGTTGCAGCTTTTCTCAAGTTGAGGGTCTCGAGATTCGACTATGAGATACGTTCTCGTCTCAAGGCGTTCTCAAGCTCGAACTCGGGCTCAAGTCTCGACTATAAATAAGGGCATAAGAGTTTTAACAGGGACCCTAACGGGACATTGCCACCTGAACGGGCACCTGAAAAAGCTCAAAATAGTGAAGGAAGAAGAATGTAGATTCTGTGGCATGGAAGAAGAGACCTAAATCCACATACTTGCGAATTACACAGCAATTCAGAATCCTAGGGCACAGCACCTGGGAGATTATTGGATAGAAGAGGGACATTTACCCAGGCTGAAGCCTGCAGATATCCTAAAATTCCTCAGGGAAATAAGTCTAAAGGAGCCGAGACGTTCTTCAGAAACTAAGTAGAAGTAAGGGGGCACAATAGATCTTTTAGGAATCAGTGAATGTCACCCCATCATACATACACACATACATGGTTATGTACGATGGTTGACACTACGTATGGAAAACGATGGACCGTACCACTCAATTAGCCTGCAAGATAGCCCGCAGTATGTTGTTCTGAGGTACTGTATTCTAGATATAGACACCCTATCAGCTGAGGTTCTGTATTATTCATCAGTTTAGCAGGAAAATTAATTAAATGATCGTTTCTTTTGGTGGAAGATTTGATTCGAAGGAAGCACAAAAATCTTTCCTTTGTTTGGAACGTCAAACAAATAATCTCATCCTCATTTATAATTGGAATACAGAAATATTGTATAATAATTATCCACCTTTTTACCTGAAGCCAATGTCAGATTCTTTCTATTGATAATGGCCTATTTTGTATGGGTCATTTCATCTTTCCATGATTGAAGGATTCGTTTTTTGTTAAACTCATAAATGACTTAACTGTATTATGAATATTTTCAATGGTAAGTATCTGCTTGGAACTGGTTGTAAACACTTATTTCTGGAATCGTTTATTTAGGTACATAGATACGTTGGATTCATTGAATTACCGCATTGAAGCAGATTCAAGCAATCACTTATAGATTTTGCAGATAAATCTTCAAAATAATTATCGATCTCCAAAAAAATTGAAAAGGATGTAATTTTTCGTTTATTTGATAGATAGTTGATGTACAGTATGAGAGAACAAACTTTACGATTATAGTGTGTAAAGTTTTGTTACCTATACTATTTATATTATCAAAAATTGGACTGTCTACTGGTATGATGAACCTATTTTCTTAATACTTAAATTAAATCGAAACAATTTTATGTATTAGTGGTCACAAGTCTAAAGAATATTTAGCTCTGTCTGTGGTAGCTCTGGGTTCTAATCTGGGACCTTTGCTACTCAACATATTTATTAATGATCTCAAATGGGTGTTTATGTATCGTTATACGAGTATGCTTTGAAGATATTTCGTGGAATTGTCGAAAAAAATTATTCACGTTTTAAAAAAACGCAGACCCGAAGATTTTTAATCAAAATTTCGTGTTTTTGACTTTACTACTTCCACTTCCTACCGGGAATAAGAATCACCCACCCACTCCGTTTATTTTCGAAAGTAATGTCACAAAAACTTCAATTTGCTAATTGTATTGTCCTCTAATTTAGATCTAATTTTCGAAGAAATTAACCCAGCTGAGGAAAAACATCTTTCAGATTCGAGGCTTGTTGGCAGAATAGTTTTTAAGTAGTCAAATGCTATTTGAAGATTTTTTCCGAGATTGTCCTCTTCATTTAACAAGTCTATTTCTTCGGAAATAATAGAGTTTGAAGTCCCCAGCATTTTTTCAGGGAGAATAGTTATTGATTTCATAGTGAGGTTCCAATAACAAACCCACAGAGCAGTTTGAAGTACTTTAAAACGCAAAAGAGTTGATCAAATAAAAATAAACAAATTTAAAAATGGCAACGACCAACCTCAAATTAAAATAATGTTAAAAATGGCAGTGGTAGTAGAAGACGAGGTTTGTTAGGTTAGTAAGTTCGTGTGAAGCGCTATAGGTTGCGTGCAAACGTTGTTCCAGCTCCTTTCAAATGCTTTAAAAAATCTCTTGATATTTCTCTTTGCATTACTGTAAACCGGATAGTTTTACAACAAACCATGGTACTGGGTTTGGTATAAACGAACTTATAGTAAGAAAATGTCATTTTGCCTTGTATTTATGAAAACATCAGGGGCTAGACTGTGGGAGTAGAGCTCAGGCAAAAGCACTTTGGAAAGGAAATAATACAATCATTGAAACTACTCAAGGTTCCCCCTATTAAACCAGTAGCCCAAACAGAGGACACGAAGTTTCTGGAATGGAATTAGAAGTAATTGGAAATGATATAAAGATTAAATTCAAGTGCGTGGGCAAACGAATAAATCGATACAATGAAAATTGGTCCAGCAGAAGATAAGCCCTGTCCTGGGCATATGTATACACCTGACGATCTCAAATATTTTTTGTACTCATAGCTATTGATGTTTTTAATAAACAGTTTCGTGATTATAAATGTATTTTGATTGAAAAAATTTCGTAGAAATGAACAAAACAAAATTATTTTGTTTACATGATTGCATTTTATAACGTATTTATCAAACGGAACGAACTTGATAATTCTCTTTCTATATAAAAATTAAATGGCAAAAAATAATTGCTTTCATTTGTTATAATAAATACTTTTTGTTACGATTTTATGAAAAACTCGTGTTTCAAATATCTCGTAATGTTTATAGTTTCCACATAATTGTTTGTTTTATTGAGAAAGTGTTTCGAGAATGTTTTATATATTTTGGTTTACCAATAATGGTTAGAAGGCTATTGTATATAGTCCTTCTAGGAATATTTTCATATACTCGTATTATTACTATATTACGTCATACATTGTCATACTTAAAGTGTGTTAGAGCTATGGTTCAATTTATACTTTATGGATAGGGCAATTTAGAGTATACGGGTTGGCAAACAAGACGTTGTCAGATGAATTGGTAAAATTTTTCAGTTTAGTTTTACATTTATTGATTATTCGATCATCTTATTTACAAGCTTTTTTGGTGCTTTGGAATTAATTGTTTTATATTATTTTCGTCTACTTACCAAACATAATTCTATATTTATCAGTCCATCCTTTCTTAACCGTATCGTGTGTATCATACCGAGTTTCATCCAAAAAGATAATTGCTAATAAATACATGTATACTTACTTACAATTTCCACACAAAAATACACACACTTTCTTGATGTCAGACCACCGACTAAAGAGAACACCTGCAACAATCTCTCAAAAATAGTTATAGTTCAGTTAAACCATTGCCTAACTATTAAAGTCACTCACTCGCTATCGCTCGTTCGTGCTTCAGTTTCGTTTATTAATCGCCTTTATTAACAAACTAGTTTCTTAAATAACTATTAACGATTTTTAGTTGAAATTATAACATTAAATGAATTTATCGTCAACTAAGTAAGCATTTTAAATAATTATAATATTGACTGGGCTATGACGGTATACTCAAAAAGCCGACAACTTTAAGTTCGCACTATACATTTTACGTCAACTATACCTAAATGTCAAGAGATAGTAACATCTTCGTTAAAAGTTATTTTAAACGAAAAACCCGCTTTTCCCGCTTAATGCTGTAAGAGATGTGAGTTATACTATTTATATTCATTATTATTAATGTTATACATTTAAACGTAGAAGATTGTAATGTTGGGTTCAGTAGATGAAAACTTGATATATTTTTATATAAAATGATTGGATACTGTTTCTTGTATCTTATCCACACTTTTCACATAGATATTAAGTACGTTTATTAAATAAATTTGAGACTATATTAATGCAAAGGCACAGGCCAATAAAAAAGAAGAAAGCCAGATTGACATTTCTAGTTTTTTTACAGTAAAGTAATTATTATATTTTCGTAATCCCATACTGTTTTTTTTTATTTAACGGTATTCAGATGACAATTGAAAATTTAATGTTATCCACAGCCTAGCTCCGTCCGTTGAGATTTTGAGATCACTTGTTCAAAAATTTTTTTCAAAACTTTATTCTGCTTACAATTAATAACAATAATTATAATACCTAATACTAACTATTTATAAATTTGAAAAGTAATTTGACAATTGCTATTATTTGAAATGTCTAGTCCATCCATGAGAGATTCATCATATATAGCACCAGTACTTGAACTTGTTATCTGTGCGGCCTCATTACTGTGTCTCGTTATCTTCATTCTCTTTGAAACTGAATTTTCAATATACGACTCCGCCACCGCTCTTTTACCGATAGTAGATCGCCACCATTTTCTACAAGCATAGTAAAAGGATCTGCGAAAAGAGTGGCATGTGTAGAGCTGAGCATTTTCCAATTTTGAGAATGCTGCAATTTTCTTTGGAACAGCCCCAATAGTATGAATACCTACAAATTGTTTCACATTTACCATTCCTATAGCCAATGAAGAATTGCCGATTTTCCAAACTTGAAGGCAGCAAATCTACGTATTTTTGGTATAAACCGCATAGACATCAAAAAGAAGTCCTTCGTTGGAAATGACAAATACCCTGTTCTTTTTGTTTTTAGTATACCTCAATGTAACCAAAACTCTGGTACTGGTGCTTTCAAAATCATCCACAGTCAGCTTAACAAGTTCGTCACTTCTACAGGCGCCAAAAATACCACACGTTAATACGACCTTTTCAAGCAACCATGTATGATCAACTGCCTCCAACAAAAGTTAGTTATTCCATCTTCCAAACAAAATGTTTGCTTTCTTTGGTCTGTATCCATTAGACTTTCGTCTCAAGAACAAAAATCATCTTCCAAATCTAAAAATACCATTTCTGTAGGTAATACTCTATGGTGTACGATTCAAAATAATAACCTTGAAATGTCAAAGTTGTCTTGTTCTCTTTGCGATTTAAATTTAGCTGCACTAATATGTGTTATAAACATATGTCACATAATGGTTGGATTATCTTTGGAGAGTAAATGGTGGGTGAGTCTTGTGTGACCTATTCTAAGGCGTGTGAGTATCGTCTCTGTTCTTCTAGTTCTCGACAGGTTAGTCCATGGTAAAGTGGATTTCTTGATTTACCTCAGTTTGGTTGAAGAATGTACCCAAAGGTATTTCCGGTTGTCGCCGATTTTCCTTCTAAAGGTTATTTTCAAATCTGAGCTGAGAATTGAGGATTCTGCGAGTGGTAAGGTGTTGTTAGGGGATGTTAGTTTGGTTGAAGAATGTGCCCAAAGGTCTTTCCAGTTGTCGCCGATTTTCCTTCTGAAGATTGTATTCAAATCTGAGCTGAGAATTGAGGATTTTGCGAGTGGTGAGGGGTTGTTAGTGGATGTTTGCTTGGCGAAAGCATAGGATCGATGCAGTAGAGTGTGTATAGTTCCGCTGAGTATACACTGTAACCATCAGAGGTGCTACTGTTTGTTACTACAGCTTACGATGTGAAATGTTCAAGTTTTGATCCATCTGTGTATACAATTTCGTAGTTTTGGAGCTGCTTATTACATCTCACGGTTTGGAGAGTCCAGGGTGTCGATGCCCCATTTGAACGTAAATTGGAGGATAAATGATCCTGTATTTCTGGCATGTTCTATCGATTCTTTCATAGAAAGGCGGAGTTATTCGGGAGTGAGTGATAAAGAGGGATTGGAATTAGCTGGCGGTGTGTTCTTGGTATTTAATAAAAGAACAATAACGCTTCAAATGACATTTTCTTGGAATTGAGAATATTAAACAAACAATTACCTTCCGCCGATATTGTAAAATAATGATAATAATTATTATGCTGGTAGCATTTGTTATTCATTTAGATTTGTTTGTATGCAGCGCGGGCAGTCGATACTTATTTGGGCCAAAGTCAGATCATATTACTTCAGAATCTGTAGTAAAGGCCGAAAAATATTCATTAGACCGGTTAATAAATTAATAAACTAATTATTTGCGGCAATGTTTATTTATCTGTAAATATTGCTTGATTTGGTAAAAGTACATGTTTTTCTAGGTGACTTTTCATTGTCACACACTTTTTAGTTCACAATTAACTTTATTTTTTCTTTCTAGTTGTTCAAAACAGTGTTTCGTATTACACGTACAGACATGTAAAAATTAAATGAAAATTGCTAAAACAAATTTTGCAACAGTATACTATTATAAATTATGAGTTATAAAATATTTTACTAACCTATTGTTCCAAGTGTCCGAAGAATGCTTTTATCAATTGTTGCTTACCTTGAGTGTGGTGATTTATGCGAAAATCTATGATAAATTATCGGTTTTAATATACAAATCATATGGTAGTGTATATAACGATTTTAATATCTAGTAATTTTTTTTGGGTGGACCATGAGAATCTTAGATTATCAAAATCTGACCAAAGTTTATTGTATCATCTGTATCTTCCTTGTTTATTAAATAAAAATGTGTTTTTGAATAAATTTTGGTAAATAACCATGTAGTAAATCTGCTGAATATAGAAGAAAGTCTGACTATTGGAAATATCAAGTAGGGACTAGGCAATCAAAGATACTATTGTTGAGATAAAATGGAAGCCTGAGCCAGAGTGTGAGAGTGCACTGAGAGTATTGACAGGAGTCATAACGGGGCACTGTCGCTTGAATGGGCACATGAAAAAGCTCAAACTAATGGAGGAAGAATAATGTGGATTATGTGGAAAGGAAGAAGAAACCTTTATCCACATGCTTGCGGATTGCACAGAAATTCAGAATCCTAGGGAGCACCTGGGAAACTAGTTGATAGAAGAGGGAAAATTACCCAAACTAAAGCCTGCAGATATGAGACTCTCCTCAGGATTTAAGTAAAAAATGGGGGAAGAGATACTTTTATCTCAGTGAATATCCGACCAAGATACATACATACATATATACGACTTGTAATAATATTTTAATCTGCGGATTTGTTTTTCTCGCAATATTTTTGCAGACAAGAAATTATCTTCACTAAAAGCCTACATATTTGAAAGAATACATTCAGTTTCAGATTTTCCTTTAAATATGTAAGATTGGACATCGGTTTATTGTTTTTTACAAAATAGATCAGCGCATAATTGACTGATTAATTCGCATTTTAAATTTTTTTCAAACCGTACTGAATATTGCAAAATACAATGTTAAAGTCTGAAGAGGGATTGTCAAACTATTTATGCATATCACACTCTTAACATTTTTTTATAATATCATTGTCATTCTTGATTGTAAGTAAAATGTGGGTACGTGGTTTCAATTATGTGTTGTTTATGGCTAGTGTAAGTATATGCAGTCTTTTTATTTAAGAAAACCTTATAGTTAAGGCCCTTCACTACCTTTTCCATTATTCATCATTCCAGCATTGTTGGAAATTGTGGAAATGTTTGATCGGAGTACAAATTCAGTGAAAAAGCGACTACCTAATTGTTTTCATCTTAGTGTTATATAGACATACGCTGCACTCAGATGAAGAGCTAAGTATACCTGATATAACATGAATCCCAAAAAATGTCATATAGGCAAATGTTGTCGTCATAACTGGACTATGTTGTCAAGCCATTAAAATATTTTGAGAATCTAGTGAATGTAGAACGAAGTTTATTTAATATTCTTCCTATTTGCCTGTAAACAGTATCACGTATTGCATATGCTTTAATTATTGCAGTTTGTTTCTTATAACATTTTTTTGGAGATGACTTTCGTAGGGATATATATACCTACAATATACATACAGGTTTGTCGGCTAATTTTTCTCATCTGTGTTGTGGAGGACTTGTATTTTGTCTCCATTCTAAGTTATTACCGTTTCCATTACTAGCCTTGAAGAGACCACGTATCATATCAGGGTCAGTACTAGAGTGCCACCGTGATTTGGTTGAGGCGACAAAAACACACTATCGTGGGCCAAAGGCCATGGTAAGACTAAAGAAAGCCACTTGGCTGTCTAGGAAGCCATATTCTACCCCAAATCAGTTTAAACCTGCCTGCTTCGCCAATGTATTAGTTTTTGTAGTAGCAAGCCTAGTGCCTTAGTAAAGTTTACCATTTGAAGATATTTATCTGAAAAGTATTTATTCCCTTGTAGATAACACACTTGGCTTATTCTTATTCATACCCATCATTTAGCAGTGTTCCAAGAGCTTTGACAACAATAGCTGTGTCCGCTTCATCAGCCGCTTCATCACCTACATTGGCAAGGTTTACAAACATTGCTGATTACAGGAGAAAAGAAGGAAAAGCTCAAGAGTTACAAGCAGAAAAGCAACTGATAGAAGATGACGAAGTCGGAGAAGATCCAACTGACAAAGATAGGAACGAAGCAAATCCAAGTTTCTTACAAAAGAAAATAAATAAAATTTTAACAAAAATACAGCTGATTTCCAGTTTTGTTGCACCATCTGTACAACCAGAAATAGAAGAGAATAACTGTAAGTAAATTGATTTTAAATTCTTATTTTCTTCAATATATCAAAATATCAAACAATAAGTTCAGACACGTAAATCTGACTATGGGTTGTTGAAAAATATAATTTTATTGAAATATAACATATTATTTACTAGCAATATTTTCATATTTGCAGCTACGGAAAATGCTTCAGAAGAAACTTCAAAAACTGAAGTGAAAATAGATTTCCATGAGCCCGATTTTTTCAAATCAAGAACACCATTCCAAAACATAATTTCTCAACAGTATGGAGATCCGTTGAAAATAAATTTGGAGATTCAAGATATCGAAAATGTTACCGACAGTGAAGATATTAATAATAAAAACTCTACCAGTGAAACGAACCATAAAATTGGACAAGCCGGGATATATTTCACTGAATTATTTGGGAGTTTTATCGGACTTATTTATGGAGCTTTTGCGCATATTAATAGGGTTATCAATGGAGAAACCACTCCTGAAACAAAAATTTGAAATGTGTTTGTCTAGTCAATATTTTTATAGCACATCTACTTTTGAAAAAATTTATTTTTGATTGAATTGATGTTTAGGAAATTTGTGAATAAATTACCATCTAGATATCAAAGATAATAGATTTTATTTAAGTTTTGAAATATCTACCTTATATTGATGACGCGCAAATACGACCGGAGATAATATACACAATACGACGAAACCGGTCTGCAAGTGATATTGTCCGTTCTAATTGCCAACCAGAATGGTCAACGCACAGCCTAAGCCGCTGATCATAGATACCTAAAACTCGGAGGGTGTGTTGTTTGTATGACGTAGGCATCCGATAAAAAAATATTTTCCAAAATTTTACCCGTAAGGGGGTGAAAAACTGGGACAAAATTTTTATGGGACAACGTGATTCCTTGGTCCAATCTCTACTTAAAATTTTGCATAAACATTATTTAACTAAAATGATGGAAGTGTCTTATTTTATTCAGACAACCTGGAACATGCCACAAGATGGTATGATGAAAAAGTATAACTTTTCAAAGAAATTCGTTACGGAATTAAGCAACAAGAAGGAATGGGATCCAAATACCATTACCAGACTTGGAAATAATGCCATTCAAGAAAAGCGATAGAAGGAATAACCTGGGATAGGAGTGTACGAACGGGCCAGGAACCAAACACTCTAAAAGCTTGTGAACAACCACAAGTATCTTTCAAGCGAAAATTCACGCAATAAGAAGGTGTGCCCAGTTCAATATTGACAAATAATACAGAAGGCAAAGGATTATCATAATGTCTGATAGTCAAGCAGCCATTAGAGTGCTGAGTTCTTGTGTAATCAGTTCCAAAATGCCTAGACAAACTTAATGAACTAGGCGAGAACAATATAGTCACCTTACAGTGGATTCCAGGACACACTGGAATAGAAGGAAACGAAATAGCAGATGAACTAGCGAAGAGGGGGACTGAAATACCCTTTTGGGGGCCGGAACCTTTTTGCGGAATCCGCTCCAATGTAATATTGGAAGAAATAGGTAAAGCCGAAGAAAAGAGAAGATCTGACAATTGGAAAGATCGAGTAGGGCTTAGGCAATCAAAGATTCTTCTGGGTGACTACAACCTGTTGAGATCAAATGAATGCATAAGTCAAAGCAAAACTGCACTAAGAGTTTTAACAGGAATCCTAACGGGACATTGTCGCCTGAATGGGCATCTTAAAAAGCTCAAAATAGTGGAGGAAGAAGATTGTAGATGTTGTGGAATGGAAGAAGAAACCTCCATCCACATACTTGCGAACTGCACAGCAATTTAGAATCCTCGGGCACAGTACCTGGGAGACTACTGGATAGAAGAGGGACAGTTACCTGCAGATATCCTAAAATTCCTCCGGGAAATAGGACTAAAGGAGCTACTAGTCTCTGAGACTCTTCTCAGAAACTATGTAGAAGTAAGGGGGCACAATAGATCTTTTAGGTCTCAGTGAATGTTACCCCAGAATACATACATACATACATTATTATTTTATTGAAACTCATCGCATAACGGGGCTAAAATGGGGTAGAAAGTTATTTTGGGGGTGGTTTGCATCGAAGTTGATATCAATACACCGCAATGCTTTTGGTTAAAATTACATTTTATTTTGACACGTTTGAAAACTCAATCCGATTTTATTTAAAAAACGTTGAACTCACTTAAAGGCTTGGAACAATGCAATGCTGACGTAAAAAAGTAATTAAAAGTCCTATTAGAACCATTTTCGACTTCTACGCTGGTAGTTATCGTATAAAATCATCGATATCTCTATTGGTATCACACGCTTCACTACAGATACGACAATTTCACAGGAAAATGTAGTTAAGTATAAAATTACCATCTAATTTTATTTGTTTTTAATTTGGTTTCAACCTACCTCTCCACAAAACAACAAGGTCTTTTACAAAGTTTATGATAAATTCAAGGTATAAACAAAAAAGGTCCTTTTGTTTAAACTCGCCATAATGCATACTTTACGACAAAAATCAGTAAGTAATCATTTTCTCACCAACTCTGTTTTAATTCTGCAAATAAGATTATTAACAGCAATAATATTATTGAATATTATTACATCTATATGACCATCATTTGGGGTCATTTTGAATTTTTCTGTAGTGACAAGGGATACTATTTTTAAATTGTTTAAAAATGAATCTTATACATCTGTGATTATTATCAATACCCACTCACTAATATTCAAGATCTTATAATCAAACAAGAATTTAAATAAGGTTATTAACACCACGATCTCAAGGTTATTCGGTATTGTCACGTTATAAAGTTAATATTTTAGATTTAAATTAAAGTCTTTTGTACCCACACTGCTGGTAACCATAAATATTTTTAGATTAAATTTACGATAACGAACGAATGAATATGTTAAGATGGTGAATTTCATCTGTATCTTTGATACAACGTCTCTATATTATATAGGCATTATAAAGATGTCAGAAATAATTTTGTAGGTAACATTTACATGAACTATAAATATTTCCAAGTATTTCTCATTGATTAAAAGATCCAACAAAGTGATTTGTACTAGAATGTAATGCTTGCAAAAGCAGGAAAACTAAACGGAGACTATACATATCTATTACATCTCCTACTAGTGTTCGATCTACTTTCCGATGCATTAGAATACAAAAGAAAAAAGTGAAAATAACTAGTACGTTCGAAGACTAGGCCTGTGTGTCGCGCCATTCTTGAAAACTACAGTTATTCACATTGTGAATCTTTTATTTTTTATCGTTTGGATCGCTTAAAGACTGGTTTTGTCGCTGGGCTCATTTTCATCAACAACAACACAATTTGTGGCATCATTCTTCTTATTATTCTCTAGTCATACTGGAGAACAGTTTTTGCCGGTTGAGAAAAATAACATTTTAAAATGTATTCGATAGTTACTAAGTGTCTAGTGATACTTGGGATGATAAAGGTAGGTGAAAATTGTACTTAATTATGTTATAAAAGGATCAAATTACTAACTGAATGTGTTGTATGTGTACAAGACTGAGGACAAACAGGATATTTGGAAGATCCATCTAGAAATTGGTCCGACATATAATAGACTACTTTCGAATTTGAAGGAAAATTTTCGGAAATTATTTTTTAAAACTGTGTGGAATATAATTACTAAACATCTAGAGGTCAAGCGTTTTACAACAACACAGGATGTTGCCAAGACATTCGCTGTGAGCATTTTGAATATCTAATTCATTGACATCAATGTTTTGTTTGTTTTTTTACATGATAAAGGCATACGTATTACATATCTCCACTCACTTTTCTAATGAGCAACAGCAAAGTGCTGTTTCAGTGAATAACAGTGCTAAAACTGTTAAAGTACGGAAAACCCATCAACTTTTTTGAACACTGACAATACTCGAGGCATGGAACATCGAGAGGAAATAATGGCAAAAATTAATTACAATTAACATTTTACCAAGAACATTGAATTAAGGAGGTCAACTTTTTCATTAGTTGGTGACCATAGTTCTTCAAGTGTTCCATATGACTAGTTTAGCATTCGATCATTTAACAGACTAACAATACGGACCACACAATTTGTTTGTAATAACCAGCATTCTATTATTTCGGAGTTCAGAACAGTTATCAATCTGTTTACCGGTGCACCCTACCATTAGGGTGTTCAACTACAAATTTGTTTTGTTAGGTAATATTGATAAGTAACAAATGGGACATTCAAAAATAAGATTATTTTAAATTCAGTCTTCAGATTACCAGAAGAACAGACACTTTTAGCTTGTCATAAGTTTTTACACGTATCCGTATCCGTATTGGAGTTACGTTGACGTAAAGAAATTGTCAAGAAAACCTTTTTAGCAGAAAAAGTATCGTTTCGTTCTGTTTTTAATTGTACTTATAACCTCAGTTTTTTTATTTTCTTCTTATATTTTTGTAAAACGTAAAATGGGGGCGATATACAATATTCCATTGCTGCTAGACGAGGATTTTGGTAGTCACCAAAATTTTCATGTCAACTGATATTTTTTAGTTCTATTACATAATTTCTTAGTTGCAGCAAATTTCAAAAAGCTTACTTGTATTGGTACTTGTTTGCTTTTTCTTCATATTGGGAAACAAGCAGGTTCACCCTTTCTCGTAGACTTCTGGTACTAAATTCCTTCCCAGTTGCCTTTGCTGGGTTTTCATAAATTTTAGACCATCGAGACGGGTCTTCGAAGGGGTTTTGGCCATCAGCCTGGTGAAGGTCGTCCTCTGGTCCGTAAAAAAGACGCTTTCGTTTACCACAATTCTTTGGTAAGAGTAAAAATAAAATTAAAAATATTGTGGTTATAATTAAACCAAACCAATATCAAAGAAGAAGAAGACCTATAAAATAGCACTAATACCCGGAATACTGACTTTGGTCGGGATACGGATACGTTTAATTATACCGTTGAGATACGGAGTAGGGTACGTAACAGTACGTTCAACGCATCGTATCGGCTGAGACGTAACGGGTCTACACATGCGCAGTTCGTTACGGATACGTGAGAAATTTAAAACAAGCTAAAAGTCTCTAATATCTCTTCCAGCAGATTAATAACTGGTCTGGAATACTAGACTATTCCTAAGACAAAGGGGTGCAATCAATATAAGGGTCTTCTGAAACGAGTTTTGATTCAATCCCGTTTCCTAAGTAACAAAATGATGAATCAATTTGTCAAAAAGTGACTTCAGTTTCAGTTCATAGGCAAGAAGCATGGAAATCTTTCAAATCTGGCATAAAAGAACTATACCTCATATCGCATGTACTACCAAAGCAAGTTTCTTACCGAAATAATACTAAGCTTAGATAAGCCAATGCCTTTAACAAAACAGAATACAGATGCCTGGCTTATTATGGAGAGGATTTGAAATATATTTATAAGTTTTCAAAGGTTGCAGGTTAAATTATCATCAGGGCAGAATAGGGCTAATGATTTAGGCTATCCAAGAACAGCATTCCAACTTCTTCAATTATTTACAAATCTTCATTGTTTAAAACCGTTTGAAATATAATCGAATACCTGATTATATTACTTCTGATACCTGGCAGGGTAAAAACATTCGAATAGCTCTGCGGTTAGATTGAAAATAAATTGTTATTGCTGACGGTTCTTATTTACAAAGGTTACTAACCCAAATTGAATTAGCATATAAAGTTGGATTGTTTGATAAAAAATATGGTAATTTCGGCCGGTCTGCAAAATTTGTTGATATTTTTGTATATGACATCATCCAGAATAAAAAATTTGAATTTAGTTAGGTTAACTGGTACTTCGGCATATAAAGAAAAGTGCAAATAAACATAGACACTTAATAAGTGACAAGAGCACGTGCGCAGTAAGTATCTACTTCTGACGTATTTAAGGTATTTTTCCATGACGAAACATTTTCAAAAACCGTTTTGACACAGTTTCGTCGTGACGTAATGGTAAGTGGCGATCGCAAAATTGAGACGTTTTAAAACGTCACGAGATCAGTATCTATATGTCATCTGCCAGGCCAGTTTCGCTTTGTTGACGTTTGTCTCTGAGTATAGCTTCGATATTACAATGTTATTATTTTCTAGAACTTGTTGAAGTTGAGCATAACATTTTTGAGCAAAATCAGGATCTAAAATCGGCAATATTTAATTTAATAATGAAAAAATTAGAATGTCTAGTTCAATCTTAGAATTATCTAAATGAACAACGGTGGATTTATCCAGTGTTATTTCATATTCACCCAAAGTGATTTTCACCATTTATTCCATTGCAAAACACAAAAAATTAAACAAAACGGTGCTATAAAAGTGAATAAATTAAAAACGGAAAATCCATTTGTTTTGTATGAAAACAACAAACAATTTCAAAAATGACAGTAGTGACACTGCTGACAGCTTAAAACGGTCTTGGAGAACGTTTCAAATGTTGACAAACAGTTTTATTCCTTAACCGGGCAAGAAAATGGACCGTTTTAAAACAGTTTTTCAAGAAAAAATGCCTTTAGCTCTCCTTACCATGGAGATTATGTAAAACCAAGTCCTCATCTATATAATCATTTTCTTCATCTATTAACGCTCCAAAACTGCTAACATATTTTAAAATTAAATAGATGAGGCTTTTACTTGATGAAGATCCATACTAAACAATGAAATAAAACAATTTAATTTGTTCAAATCTTCATTATATTAGAACTACGTTCAATATATATTCGTGACGCGTTTCGCTAACACAGTAACTTCCTCAAACGAGTGGAGGCCCAGATAACACACGATCATACAATGGATGTCCAATGGATATCCACATTGGACATTAAGGGATATCCATAGGATATCCGTTCAGGTCCAGAAGGATATCCTATGGACATCCATTGGATATCCATTTGCCACAAAATTGGACATCCCATGGATGTCCGTTTTGTACTAAGAATGGATATACCTTGTAAAAATATGTACATTCACTGGATATAATAAATAAACCATGGAGAACTCATGGACCTGAACTTGATACGTTCTGTACATGGACAGGATGGCATATGGACATCCCGTGTACTTGTTATGGACGTGAACTATTTATTTTGTCCACGACTATTTGATAATTTTAACAATTTACGTGTACTTCTTCACTTCACTTCGCATATATTGAAGATTATTCATATTTATACAAATGCCACAATTTATTATTTTAAAATTTTCACCGCGACGGCCGACGGGGATTCGATCCTATGTCTAAAATTCCTCACTTCACCAAGTCAGCGCCTTAAACCACCATGCTATGCAGATACATGAAATAGTTTATCAAGCTGCGGTATATACACGAGTAGATCGTTTTATATACAGTTTTTTATCTAATGTGTTTGATGTATGTCAAAAGCAAAAGTGACATTATAAATAATTAAATACTTATTAAATATATAATCTGTTGAATAGCATAGGTAGCAATTCGTAGTTTTTTGTAATAAAGTATAGTGTTTTAGTTTGACCAAAAATGTATAGGTACCTAAGCAGGTAATTAATAGTCGTTGACAAAATATAGTGTTCTACTCGCATATAATGGCTATTATTCACTCATCTGCGGTTCACGACATAAACGCACCATCGTGAATAATAGCCATCATTATATATATTATATACTATAGGACATGAACTGGAAACATTTAGGACATGAACTGGATATCTTTTGTACAAAAGCTGTCTACACAGTCTAACATCAAATTATTATTTATTTTTATGAAACCACAGATGTTCAGCCTTATTCACTCTTCCTCCTTCCAAATTATATAAAAATAGACATTTTATGTAATGCCATTTTCATTAGCCGCACTTGTCTAAGCTTTTGCTACCTTCAATTCTTTTTTTTTTCATTACATGAAACTAAAAATATAATAGGTACTCATTATACGAGTGTAAAAAATTAATCGAGTAGCTGATGGAAGGTATATAAGTATAAAATATAGCGGACCTAGTACATTTTTAATGAGTGTATATTTCGATTCGACCAAAGGATCAATAATGGATGTCCAATGGACGTCCATCACTCAAATAAATATTCACGTCCAGTGGTAAACGAGAATTGAAGGTCCAGTGAATGTCCCCAAACGGATATCCATTCTGTGTCCATGTCCATATGGAACAATCGTGGACATTATATGGATATCCTGTGTTTACTGGGGGTATAATGAAATTTTTTTCAATTTATACAGTGCATTAATACGGATATTGACAAAAGTATAATAATCTATTAACATAGAAATAAAAAGCAAAAAAGTGTGTAAATATGGGATTAACTAAAGTATTGAACAAGTTTACCTGGAAATTAATTCCCAACAATCTTACCGGAAGCTTTCTAGGTACCTATAAAGGTTTAATCAGGGAGAATGTTTCATCTACATATACCCATTTATAATGTCTAATAAATAATAGGGATATTTTCAAAGTAACTCAGTTTTTACTTTATTTCAACTCCATCATCAACCTTTTAATACAATTGGTTGAGTCTTTTTTAATTCATGGATAGTTATTAAATACTAATAAAATTTGAATTTCAGATTTGTTCATCTCAAATCGGCACCCCGCCAAAAGTTGAAAAACTTACCTTACTACTAGAGTCCTATATACCACCAGCTATGCAGATGATGGCCTATCTAACTGAAATGATGAAGTACGATTTGAAACCTACAACACCTCCACCATTCGGACCAACAACGTCAACAATAAAGCCTACACCTTATCATAGGCCGGGTATCTATGCTCCTCTTAAACCACCAGGACCTGATACGTATTATCAGTCACTCCAAAAAGGTAAGAAATAAATCTAAGCAGGAAAAAAATTACATTCCCTAATCCAAAATTTTGAATTCATCATTAAGCAATCACAATTCAGAAAAAGCATTTAGCCGGGAAGTAGTTGTTTCTTGTTCTTAAGCACGTGACATTAATATTAAATAATAATGTGATTATATTTAATACTGACATCTAGTGTTCATGTCAACGATGACGTTCATGTTTATTATATATATTTTTTAGATTCTGGATACAGGGAATACGTTGCCAGTCTAAAAAGACCAAGCGGAGTTAACTATTTTGAACGGTATAATCAAAATTTATATCCAGCTACGGATATCGAAAGAAAAGATATTAAAACTGACGATGAAGATAGTGTATTTTCAAATATTGCCGAATATTTTGGAAGAAACTTCTTGGATACTTATAAGCTTAGAGGAGAAATAGAAAAAGATGTCGAAAACGATATTGAAGAACAGTCACAGGAATTTTTGAAGAAATATGATGACTCGACTCTCAGGTAAGATACATTGATACCTGATGCAAATTTATGTAATGAAACGAGTCCAAAGAATGAAAAATAATCAAATGGGTGGTTATTATAATATGTACTTTGCGAGTCGCTCATTTGTCTTTTAATTCGATTATTTTTGTTGGATACATTCAATTTTTTAGCGATTGATTCGAAATACTTTTTTCAGAGCGGAGTTCAGACAAAAACAAGTACCACCAACAAAAGCGTACGTTACACTTTTATCATTATACGATATGTTTAATAAAGAGTCGAAACGTTTAGGATTGAGCAAATATCAAGTAAGTATAGTGTGATACAGTATTATCATGAATTAGTTTACTTTTATAATTCATTTAATATCAGAAGCCTTAGATATTTACAAATTCATTCATAACTGCATGGAGAGAGATGTAAATACACCATAATATTTTACATAACCTCATTCTAATTGAATGTTAGAAAATAATTTTAATGTCTAGATTAATGTATTTTATCTTATCCAGGGTTACACAGAGAAGATCTTGAAGGAACTGGTAGATATTTCCAGCGGCACATCTTCGTACCAGTTACTCTATACTCTGAAAAAACTTATAGAGCATCGAGACACTAACAGAGCTGACATTGTGAAAAAAGTGAATCTGTTGATTACTGATTTGGAAGATAACGACAGTTATATAAACTTAGCATTACAATATATCCCACCATTGCCATTCGTCTTGTAAAATTAGGTTTTGTGAAACTGCATTAAATGTATAATGTACATTTAATAATATGAATGAATAAATAATTTTTGGTAGACTGTAAGTCGATTTTTTTTTGTAATTTGAAGGTTTCTATGGTGAAAAGTAACTAACCTCTACAATTAAACCCCATGGTTTCCAAGTGTTAAATCGGTTGATGTGCTATTTTAATTGTTCAATTATTTTAGGTTTTATAAAAGCAAACACTACTGACGGTAGAAGTTCTTATAAGTTAACTTGGTGCACTTCTCCCTGTATCCAATTTTCAACGACTTTGTTGTGTAGATACGGCCGAATTTAATAAAAATTAGATCAAAATATTCATATAAATATGAAGTTTGAACAGTAGAGGTAAATTTAAATTAATTTATTTTAAAATATATACACTTTATGCAATATTATCTATTAACCTTATGACTTCCGGTAAATTTTCCAGTTTTTCATATAATTTTTGACAACTCTCTAGTTCTGAGTCTTGCAAATCTTGTAGTTTCAAAGGAACATATTCAACTTCTGCACTAGTAATTTTATATCCTATTTTTTCTAATTCTCCAACCACTTGGTTCAAATTAGTTTTACCGCAAGTAAATTGTAGTAAATTGTTATCAATTACTTGGACATCCTCGGCGCCAGATTCTATGGCATGATCTGTAGCTTGCTCCAAAATAGCTGCTTCAGATTTATCAGCAGTAGATTGGTATTCTGCTTCTATACGCCCTTTTTCATCGAATAAGTGTAAGCCTCCACCATCACTGAATTTTGACCTAAAAAATACGATATGTCTTTAGCTTTAATAATTCAGATCTGGTAGTGCTAAGACAATCACAGATACTCAGGTTAGATCAAAATAATGCATAAGCCAGAGTAAGACTTTATTAACAGTTTTGACAGAGTGTTTAACTATGTGCCTATGAATAGAAAGTTTCTGAAACTTTTGTAAGGACAGTACTTATCTGACTTGTTTCTATGATCAAATGTTATATAAACTTCAATAAATATATTGTTATTATTATAAACAACCCTAGAATATAAAGAACTGGAAATCCAGTCCTCCAAAATAAGATAATACTTACTGATGCTTTTTCATAATTGTACTTATTGCCATTTTGGTTATATGTAACTGATTAGTATACAGTTCACATAAAATGAAACAACTTCCTGGTCCCCTACAATTAAAATAAGTAAATGAATTTCTTATACACAGAAAGTTTGAGATGAACAGCATGGATCTACAAGTTATTATGATACATCTATTGGCAGCTTTACTGTATTTTAAACAAACATGTGTGTCACAGTTTATGAATTGAGCAATTTATTAGGTGTTATAGCTTACACCTCATACTTTGCTTAACACAATTTTTATTTTGTATTATTAACTGTTACTTACTTAATCTCCAGAAGATATTTTTTGTTTTGTGACTTATCATTTTCACAACTTTTCAATATACTTTGTACAGTAGCTGCTGGCATGCTTACTCTTTTTGTTTGTTCCAAAATCTGACTCAATTGTAAGTTTCGTTTGGGATCTGCTGATCCTCCCTCTGTAAAACATTATCATCAATTCAACTCTGAATGAAATATTCTACTTTCTTTCCCACTTACTTGAAGTTCAATCGTTAGGTAAATTGTGCCCTATTTACTTAAAACTAACTTTTGTCTACTTACTATATTCATACAAAATAATAAAAATATGTACAATTAATTCTAATAAAATGTTTTCAACATACCTACCTTGAACTGCTACTTTAATCTGTCTTCCTAATTTTGTAAAAACTCTAGCTCTTTCTGCATCTTTAGCACCTTTTACATGCCGAATATTAGCCCATTTTGAATGACCTGCAAATCGTCTAGGTATTATTATATTTTTTATACACATATCAGCTGAAAATGGGATTGATTTTGTAAATATTTGCTTCAACATTATTTTAAAATGAATAAAATTCTGGCCAATTTATTATATGACATTATAGTAGAAAGAGGTTAGATTCTCCTAATTGTTCTTCTTTTTTTCGATTTTGTAGTTGTAACATTGTATAAAGATAGCTTTATACAATGGTTGTACGTATTGTCACTTTATACTAACTGTTCGAAACTTCAGTTAATAAGTATTTATAACTGTTATTTTATATTGTATAATATAATTTAAATAATTGGTTCCTTAGTAAAAACATAAACAAGTTCTGTGAGAGCAGATTTCTTTTCGTGAATACAATTTATTGTGGTCCTCACATCATAGATGGCAGCATGACTCCTATACAAATACATAATACACGAAACTCGATTTGTTGGAAGTCATAACATAAAGGCTAATGTTTAGTTTAGTTATAGGAATAGATGAGAGTGAATTGAATATGTAATGCATAGTTTGTTTAATAACTAACTTACCATAGCAATAACTATTTGTTGGCAAATAAAAATCATAAATATCCATATTTCCTAGGAACTCCTATTTTATATGAAAGAATTTACTAAAATATATATAGCAAATAACATCCACTTCACATAATGTTTAAAGTTTTCATAATAATTATTGAAATATTGATTAAAATTAGAACATGTGGCAGTGGTAATAAAAAATGGGTTTCAAATATCAAATTCAGAGTGAATTTGGAGTATTAGGAAACCATTTCTGTATCGAAGTATGAAATCAATGTGTTCACTAGACCTCCTAAAAACATATTACATTATTCTAATACAAAGTAGTGGCTTAGTTTAATCACAATATATTTTTGTTCGTTTTTCATATCCCGAGAAAACAAATTTAACTTCTCTGAAGCTATCCACGGACCTCTTTCATTATACGGATCGGTAATTTTTTATTTACTACACGTACACAGCACTAGTAGATTAAGTCTGGAAATTTCTGAGAAAACTCTGCATCTCTCTGGATGTCACATTTAATCTGGCGTCCATTTTGCCGTCTAGACAAAAAGCCGACGCCAAAGATCTGCGACGCCACATATAATCCGACGCCGGAGAAAATCACTAGAAAGTATTGAAAAGTTTCATCAGTACTTGAAAAATTAGTGTCGAGTTACGTTAAAGGGTAGTAAATCCTTTAATGGTGGAGGCAGATGGTTTTAGTACAGCATTCAGGAATTTATTTTTCATTGTCTTTTTGTTCTATGAAGCACATATCTAGAAAGTATCATATTTAGTAGTTTGGTTATTTTCCTAACCAAATTTTTTTGCAGCAGTTGTCCAAGCGTACGTGCGCTTCAATCCGAAAAAGATACTTTCTGTGCCTCCTAGATGTCAAAGATAATACTTAAATACTATTTTAACGCCCTACAAAGTTTCGGAAAAATACTTTCAAAGAGTAGACCGTTCATTAAGAATCAACAACTACTTCTCTGGCTAAATGACACACGTCAGACATTGTATTTTTCAAAAACTTTGTAGGGCGTTAAAATAGTATTTAACTATTAGGTATCTTTGACATCTATAAATAATTTACAAGAAACTGTAATTAAGTAAACAGTTTTCCTATTAGCAGGAGTAAAATAAATAAAATGTCGATTGACAGTCCCGTTCAGATTCATTCGAAAAGTTTAAAAAGGAAATATGAAGGTTCTTGTTAAGCTCACTCACTCATAGTTTCTTCAAGTCCGGGAACGAGAAGAATTTTATTGTGAAGGAATTTTGTTGGCTTTCAAAATTCGCCAGACGGTTAAGTCCAGATAATTCTAATTTCCTGTACTAAAAGTTGGATCTGCAACAACTTGTCCTAAAATGGATAGCTCCCTTACTATGTGATTTAGATTATTTAAAATGTTCTACAAAGTCTCCCTAACAACCAACTGACTTACTACACATTCCAAAACACACAACTCCAACTAATCGGTTGCCGTCCAGAACAATATGGCCGACTTGTCAAAAAATTATGTGTTCTGGAATGGTATATAGTCACAGAGGGTTGGAGAGGGATGTACGACAGTTGATGATATGATCGAGAGATGTACTTCTTGAAATAAGATTAGACCTGTTTTTGCATTTTCTTCGAAAAAGATCAAACCCTGTATAACCAGAATATTTTAACTTTGCACTAAAGCTCCTGCATATCTATATATTGTAAAGAAAATTTCCTACAGAAACCGGATTGCATTTAATGCTTCACCCTTTATACCGCTGAAATGAGATTCTGCAAAGAGGTCTCATCATTTTGCGCTTATTGTGGCCAATCCTTTTTAATTCGATTTTAAAATTAATTATATTGAAAAGAAAATGAGAGTTCACTGAGCCAAAATGATAAATTTAATTTAATTCGAAAATGAATTAAAAGAAACGTTGATTACAAAAGCAAGCAAAGTTCTGAGAAGAAATAAGAAGACATTCCACAATAATTCCTGTTTAATTGCACGTTCTAATTAAGAAAGCCACCACAGAGTTGAGTTCTGAGATCTTATTGCGGGTACAGCGACGTAGATAATACAGAGCTAAGAGGATATGAAAATTGAGAAAATAAAATAATTAAAAATACACACGCAACCAATTGAATTGGATTATTTTCCAAAAAAAAACCATCTGTGAATTATTTTTTGATTTTTAAAATCATAGGACAAATGGAATAATTTCCTATACTTTCATTTATCCCGATGTCAAGGTAATCACATGAGCAGTTAACTTGAATCTTACTAATAAATATATGTAATGGAAAATCCTATTTATGAATGAAGGCATTCACAGCACCGGATGTTTATTTCATGTAACCGGATGCGAAAGATAAAAATACCTACGGATTTCAAGAATGGGATCAATCAGGTTTGGAACAGTATGAATTATAATTGTTCTGTAACTATACATTGTCACTTCCTAGGAAAACATAACTACTAGCTATTTCATCTGCCATATAAAGAGACATAATACGAGAGTTGTCTTTTAAATGTTACATATAACAACATAGTAGGCGCCTGTCAACAAATATTAAATTCAACTGTCATGTTGAGCTAACTAAAGGTACGGATTATTAGTGCGCGGGGCAAAACTCACAGTCTGCCTAAAGGCGCTCAAATCAATGTAATGAAATTAAGTTATGTTGGATTGCTAGGACTACGCCGAGCTGAGAGCATTCTCGACACATGCTTGTGCGTCGTCCGTTTACGCCGATACCAAATGTAGTTTGATTTGGACGAAAACGTTCAGCAGAGCAGAATTGACTGTGGGCTTGACTTGTTAAATTGTTCTATTATTAAGTTAATTATGGCAAATTTTCCCCTGCGGAAGAAGAAACCTTAATAGAATTGGTCGTCAGTCGGAATATCTATCCTAACACTCCTCTCTAACAAAAGAAGACGTGAGTCGAGGTGGACAGATTCTGCCGTAAGTTTACGTCGTGCGCCGCGCACTGTTCTAACAATCCGTACCTTAGGTTAGGTTCGTTTAAGGCTGTACCTAACTGAAGTTGATGAAAAATGGAAATAAGCCAAGAAAAATTCGTGGTCTCAACGAAAACGCCTTGCCCTGTAGGTTTCTGTTTTCGGCAATGAAGAACAGGTCCCCCAACAACGGGATTCACCCAGGAAAACTTCGATGCTGTACATAAGCTGATCCTAGAATATCGACATGTCACATATCATTGGACATTTCAAAGTCCACAATTCAACAAATATCACATGAAGAATTCTCTGTAACAAAAATAGTCTTTTGTTGAATACCGTATCTGTTGGTGGAACTTGAAAAGAACGTCAGTCGGCTTTTTGGGTGTTCCAAGATGAACCAAAACTGACGAAAGTTATCCATTGTTTAAGAGTTTTCAAAAAGGCGGTGGTCATGGATCAACAATTTCCTGCATCGAAGTACTGTTACTGCTGTTTGGCTCATATCCATTTGTTTGCTGAATTTTGAAAAACCAACTTTTAATGACAAATGATCCTCCACCAAGACAATGCAAGTTCCCACACATCTCGAAAAACAATTTAGTTTTTAGAGCAAGAAAATATCAAATTATTGGGTTATCTTCCATAAAGTCCCGACCTAAGTCCTGTGTGGTCAATGGTTCCAGTCTCTAGAAGATGCAGTCAACACCTACAAAAACTCTATTCTGAATGTACCAACAAGCGAGTTAAGTAACTGCTTCCAGAATTGGTGCTAAAGGGTGCAATTTTTCTTCGTAGCCATTTTTCAAGATCATCTCTTCTTAGAGTAGTTGTAAACGATGTACGGCTAACACTGGTGATCATTCGTGGTATTAACTTATTAAATCATCTCATGAAAAAATGAATGAACGTCTTGAAATTTTTCAGCTCCTACTCCAAAATAAAAAAAAGATATACTTATCTACATCTCTGTATTTGCGAATTAAATCGTTTTTGTATTACTTTTAATTAAATACGGGAAATTGTGGGGCGGAAAGGATTTGCTACTTTTAATTAAGTACACAACGATGTTTAAAACGAAAATATCTTGATGAAGAATCTTTTCTTTGGGTTTTCTTTATTGTATCCACGAAATTAACGGGCACTCTAAAAAAACTGGAATAAATGACATTTTTTAAAAGCGCAATAAGTGAACTATTTGGATCAGTTTGTTTTAAGCGTTCTCCCTCTGAAAAAAACGTATTAATTAATGGAAGTAAAGAAATTGAATTAACCAGAAAGTGGAAAAATGATTATTGAAACAAGTTATCGTTGTTGGTATTAATATTTTGGAAGTGAAATTTTAGCAATTTTTTCAAAAGAATCATAATATAAAGAGCGGTAGTACAAGAAAATCGTTATCAGTAAATTAGTAAAAGGAAAAAAATCTGTATTTTCACCTGGAAATCTGAAAACATGGTATCCTGAAGGAAACCCAATATCTACCAAAAAGTCTGCAGACATTAAGCTCCTTATGTATTTCCTGTCCATCTACTAGCAAAATTATGAATGACATTGAAGAAGAACATGAGCTTCAACACCAGAAAGAGGAAGATAAAGATTCCATTAAAGTGCGAAAAGATGATGGGGATAAGTCAACTACAGTAAAGAAAGAAATAAATTTATTGATCTTTACAAAAAGGTATACGCCAGTTACTTCTATAAATCAACCAACAAGTTTACACAATTAAAATGGGATTTTATTTTTTTAATTAAATTTAAGAGAGGAAATCAATCTTTATATGAAGATCTGGGCCATTCAAAATCGAATACCTCTTCAATCCCATAAAATCCCTGCCCTACAAGCGCCTATATATTTCACTGGGTATAAATTTTAATTTTTTAAGTGTAAAGTTTTTCCATAATAATGGAAGAGTGTTATATATCTTGCACTAATAGAATTCTGTTTGCCTAGCAGTACCCTCCTGATTCATTTTTGTTAGTGTAATCTGGTTTTTGTTTTTGGTATTATAGTAGTTGTGTATCATTGAGATCCAGTGGTATACTTATGTTTATTTTTATGCACAAAAATTATAGCTTCCAAAATATATAAACAAGGTATTGTGAGAATCTCTAATTTAATAAAAATTTGCCTTGCATGATCTCTAAAATTACCTTTGATCATATCCCTTAATATTTGTTTCTGCAAAACAAAGACATCAATTGATGATGTTGACGATCCACATAGTAGTACTCCCTATTGCAAATGACACTGAACTAGAGCATAATATGCAATTCTAAGAGCATCATTAGGTACTATACTTATTCTCATCTTTTTCAAAGCAAAACGCACTTTTGGCAGCTTATTACAAAGTTTTTCAGTATGATTTCTCCAATTTAGGGTATTATCGATGTGAAAACTTAGTAGTCTTACAGTCTGTTCTCCTTCCGAAATTTGCATTCTTTTAGTAAAATTGATTTCTTCGGTTTTAGCTTTACTAAGACACAGAATTTGAAAGGTCACATAAACATAAGCCTTGTAGAAATTCCCAAATCTTTGTTTTTAACAATAGTGTGTACAACATCTGTTACTGGCTGGCATTCTTCAATTAATCTGACAAATCAAAGGAGGTAGTTGGCATTCATCTGATACTTATTCCAAAAATATAACTGATTGGAAAATTTTGACTCTCTGTTCTGTAATTTGATTGGATGTTTTTCATCATTTTTTTATATTAAAGGAATTATTTGTTAAACTTGAATGTAGTTAGGAAATCCGTTGCTTCTATGGTCAAGCTTAATTGATTAATTACAAGTTTTATTCAATTTTTTAGTATTCTAAATAATTCTTAAATACTTTATCAACCTGTTGATATCAAATGAATGCATGAGTCAAAGTAAATTGCACCAAGAGTTTTAACAGGGATCCTAACAGAAAAATGCTGCCTGAATGGACACCTGAAAACACTCAAAGTAGTGGAGGAGGAAGAATGTAGATTTTGTGGCATGGAAAAGAAACCTCCAACTACATACTAGTGAAGTGCACAGCAATTCAGAATCCTAGGGCACAGCACCTAAGAGATTACTGGATGGAAGACGGACATTTAGCAGATATCCTGAAATTCCTCTGGGAAATCGGACTAAAAGAGCAACTAGTCTCTGAGACTCTCCTCAGAAACTAAGTAGAAGTAAGAGGCACAATAGATATTTTACATCTCAGTGGATGTCACCCCAAAATACATACATACATAAAAAAAATTGTTTCTAAGGATATGAAGTTAAGAAGTTTCTTGTTAATAGCTGTTTTTATAATAAAATTGAAAAATGAGGAATTGCACAACAGAAATACATTGTCAAGGGTAAAATTACTTATATATTTTTATATTGGTTTGGTAATATTATATTGCAATGAGCTAATAAATAAGACAGCAGCAATCTTTATGCATATAAGAGAATGAAGGGTAATTTTATAAAGCAACAGTCTACCATTAGAATAATATATGGCAACAAATTGGGGTATACTGCAGTAAGATAAAGCTTCGGACTAAATAATTATGACCAAATTTCATATCCTAAAGCAATTTAGAAACCAGGACAAGCAACTCAACTGGAGGTTGAGGATAGATACTGTGATGTCTATCATAAAAGTATGTATTAAGGAAAGTAAATCAAGTTTTGAAACCAAATAAAGAACACAAAGTATATACAATATCTGACTACATATTTATAAAACTACTTTTAGGTTGTATTTAGAGTTAAGAGTGTTTAAATAAATAATAGTTGGGTTTTTAAATAGTGACAGCTAGTGATCTAAACTATGTGTTTCAATCGGTCAGTGTGTGATTAATAATAGACAGAATCAAATGAAACTTGAAGGAAAATTATAACTTAATGTGCTTTTCAATTTCCAACTGACAAAAGGACAATATTTAATAATGTTGAGAAAACAATAATTTTGACTCGACTCGTATATCATAGAAATGTCAAAATTTTATAAGTTTTAATTAAAATCAAGTTACCTGGATAATTTGCTCCCATAAGAAATGCATTGGGAAGAAAAAGTCAGTAAATCTTGAACCTTCTCCCTGTGAAGACGCTCGCTGGCGGTTCAAAAAACAAACGAATAACTCGATAATAACTTTGACAGTGCTGATATCAAAAATATGTACACTGAACACTCAATGGATAGCTAAGACACGTTTGTGAGTACTCGTTTTCAAAATAAATACTCCTTAAAATTAGGGAACTTCCAATCAAAATTATAAAGCACTACGTATTAATTATTATAATAGACAATTTATTCTTCGTATCGGCATTTCTTCTCCTTAACCTAGAAATTACAAAGTGATCAACGTTCACAAAGCATAAACGATCTTATTTTAATATTAAATAAAACTTAAACTAGGTTTATTAATTACATTAGTGTATTTACCTGATATGGAGAAACGTTTCACCCAAAATATATATCAATCATTTTATATTATTTTAAACTTCATTATATTTATATCAAATTACATTCGAAAGAAACTAACCTGAAAATATTTGACCTCGGCCTTCTGTCACAACTTTAAGCGGCAATTCATAAAATAATCTCGATTATACAGTTAAATATTTGAAACCGATGTTATATGTGTTATTGAGTATGTATTATGATTCTTAACCATCTTGAACTTGTGTTGAATAAAATAACCGTACTGATTTGTTCTTTATTCAAAATTAAACTAAAATTCTGTCGAGACCACTTTCTCCGGTAAGACGAAAAGAAGAAGACAGTCTCATGGGCGTAGCTGACAAAACTTTTCGCAAAATATATTTTAATAAAAAAAATGATGAATAAAACGAGATGGGTGTTGATGTTTTTTATTTGCAGTAAACTCACAAATTTGCGAACAAGCCGCCTAAGGTTTCGAATGCCAAGAGTTTAGTTCGTAAAAAATAAAGGTTTTATTTAATTTTAAGCAAGGTGGGTAACATTATATAGGTATATTTTATAAATCTTAAATCTAGGTATATTTTTTGAAACCTTACGATATCGGGCAATATTTACATACAAGGTGATCTACCTGGCACCTAGATACACCCATCAATTAATCTCAAATTAAATATTTATCAATTATTGTTAACTGGCATATAATAAGTAGGCTACACCATTACAATATATGTTATATTTAATAATTATCGAAATTTTCCACGTAGTAAGTATTGACATTTAAGAAGTTTGAAAAAAATATTCTTAAAGAGGATGAAATTTCCATTAAAAAATACCTGACTCTGCATCCGTTATTTATTATTTTAATTCAATGCTACAAACAGGTCTTGATATTAATTGTTCATTTAGAAATTTGAAGAATTCATTGGCGTTGGAAAAAATTCTTAAATTTAATTTTCCAACAAGTTATGCAATTGTTAATTAACAAAATTCTTTCGAATATTCATGTATCTTTATTGTAAACTGAACAAAAATTCAAATAATTGTCGTAAAAATATATCGTTATGGAGCCATTTTAAACATAGAATACTTAACAAGATGACACGTCATAAAAGTTTAAGAAATTCCAGTAGGTACTTTGTTTATAATAATTTTTTAACAATGAATAACTGATTTGCAGTTTATTGCTAACTTTTATTACTTATTGAAATGTTTGAAACTTTTATGACGTGAAACATTTTCAAGACAATTATTTAAACATTTTTTTTAGTTTACAATGAACAAGAAAGTTCAAGAACATTTTGTTAATTAACAATTACCTAGCTTGTTGAAAAACCAACTTGCAGAATGTTTCCTAACGGCAATGAACTCCTTGAAGTGTTTAAAATTTTTGAATAAACAATTTAATACCTTAAAAAAAATATTCAATGTGCGCGTATACTCAAAATGACGGGCTGAGACCTATTTTCAGCGTTGAATTAAAATTATAAATAATGGAGATAGAGTTCCGGGAGCTGGTATTTTTTTTTGAGAATTTCCTCTTCTTTATTCCTTAAATGTTTATACTTTTCGAGATATTTTTAATATTTTTCTTTGTTGTTTGTAATCAAACAATATTGCATTAATATCGTTTTCTTTCTTTACAGATTTTACCGGTTCTCGTTTTGGCTCAAAAAATGCGATATGCCTAAAGGTAGGAGAATGTTGTGACGAATAACAAAAATAGAAATAATTGTGAAAATATTAATAATTAGTTTATATTTTAGAAAATTTTCCATTTTAAACATTGATAACTATTTTTTTTTTCGATTTCTGACTGTTTTTGATTATTTTTTCTATATATAATTTTTGTATTTAAATATTTTTGAAATCTTATAAATTTATTTTTTATTTTTGTTATTTAAAAAGTGAATCTGAAATGTTTTTGCTATTTACAATTTTTTCGTAAAGGTTGTTTCACTTTCAATAATTTTATAAATATATTAAATATTGGAAACACCCCAGCAAGAGGATATTTTTATGTGGATTTTGTGTGTATTTCCTCCTTTTCAGGTGAAGTTTTTTTAGCACTGCAACCTTCTGTGAGCAAATCGGTCATTCACTTAGGTTATAATCAAAATTTAATATTTTTTATTCCAATTAGGAAGTTATCAAAACAAGAATAATAAAAAAATACAAAAAAATCGCTTAAAAATTTAATGTTTCTCTATAATTTAAATCCTCATTGAGTAACTAAAAAAAATAAATTTTTTTTCAATTTTATAACTAGGTACTATGAAATAAAAAATTGGTCAACAATTAAATTTTCTCTATAGCTGAATTCATATCCAGAGATATTTTAAGAAATTTTTTCAAGACATTTATTTAGTCAGGCATATTATTAACCATTTTATAGTAAAATTATGATTTTGAAATTTTAATACACTTAGAATTTCCTAGGTAAAACCGATTGCTCTAGACAACTGAGAAAGGATAATTTAGGAAGAGAAAAACAAAGGATTTCTGGTGCGTTGTTCTGGGTGTCAATAGGTCAACAGTTTAATTGTTATTTTTTAATATGAATAAAAAGTTATTAAAACAAAAATAATAAAATAGAAAATATGAATTTTTTCAACTCTATAATATGAAAAGAAAAATCGCTTCAGTAATTAAGTTATATAAATTTCTCCACTATTTAAACTATTTATTTAGCCTAGCATATTTTTAAATATCAAAATGAATTGATAAAAAAATGGCTTAAGAAATTTTTTGTTTACAATTTGGCTCTAAATCATAAATATCTTAAGAAACTCAATTTTTTCCAAATTCAAAATATCTAAGTATTCAATTTAGCATATTTACTAAAAATTTATTTAGAAAATTATTATTTTTCAAATATTAAGACACTCCCAGAACGCACTAGGTACAACGAGATCTTCGAGACAACTCAGAAGAAGTGACAACAATTTATTATTACGGGTGTTTCCATTTTTTTCATTTTACTGTTTATCATAAATTAAATTTTTTATCAGCTAAATTTTTTTGTGGTTACACAAATTTTCAAAATCATTGTATGCCTGTATTTATAGTAAAATATGTGATCACGGAAATTTCCTTGGGGACATTATAAGGACTTGTAGTTTTTCAAAATCTTTTTTTTAACGTAATCACTTATTTTTATAATTTCAAAAACTCACCAGTATAAACTAATTTCTATATTTTAAATCTTTAAAAAATTTAATATTTCACTAAAGACACTTTTTGTGCCCAGATTACCTGGACTACTCGCTAACTTGAGGTACTTTGGTTAACATGTTTTTTTCAAAATTAGACCTACTCAAAATTATATCCTTCAAAAATATTCATTCATTTTTAAGTAATTTTTAATATAATCTTAATCTGGATACTGCACCAGATTGAAGTTGAACAATTTATTTTTTAAGACAAGTTCCTCACTCTAGCAATTCACAATTAAAATTTTGTAGGAACTTGTTAACTTTTGTATTACTTAAAAGAGTGTTTAGGTAATATGGTAAGATTTTCACGGACTACAAGGACAAGCAGTCGGGTTACGCTCATCTTCCCTATACTAATCGAATTGTATGATTTATTCAATTTAGTAAATTACAACATGAGATGTGTATTTATACAGTACTCTAAAATGTAATCTATTTTGAATGACATGCAACCGATTTTTATAGATAGGTGAGTTACTCTATTAACACAGGTACTGGCTCGAGGTTGCTCTAACGTAGTGGACGTAGAGTCAGTACCATAGGGAAACTATGTGATGTATGCCTTTGACTAAGAGATAAATGTGGTGGCAATCGCCGGTCGGTAAATGGAAATGGTCGATTTCGGTTTTTAGTGATGGTTAATGATAAAAATGGCGCAGTCCAAATGGTATTGAGATGGAGATTGCTACGTGGATGGTTTCAAATGTAAGTGTTTTAAATGATTTCTTGTCGCCACTGTTCACTTCTACTATTTTATGCATAACTAATAATATAATGATTCAAAGTTACTCTTTGTCAGCAATGATAAACCTTTAAACATATAATTTGTTCCTAAATATACAGTATGGTCCAAATAAAAGGAATAAATTCGTCATTTCGTAAATCGGCGAAAGACGAGCAGCCAACTCTTCCTTAGTTATTTTTGCAATCTCAATGCGTATCCGTTTTTTGAGTTCATTAATAGTTTGTGGTCTATTCACGTACACTTTTCTTTTCAAATCGAGAGGGGTTCCAACTCTTTGTCTATTATTGTCATCTCATACTGAAGGGTACACTTTATAATACTTACCTTTATTATTGTATCCTTGATAACCATTTTTATCTTATAATGTTATTTATTCACCATTCCTTCCTCGAATTATGAGGAAGGAGTAGTGTGGAAACTGGAGCATTCCCAGCACAAAAAATAATGCAAGAAAATAAGAAAAAAACGAAAGCAAAGAAGTAAACTGAATCTATAATAAAAATCGGTTTTAATAACCTGTGGAAACAATACTTCACCAGGGATAATAAAATTAATCATCCAGTAAATTTAGTTTGTTAAGGCTTGAAGCATATTTTCAACGCAATAAAATCTTTTTAGTTTATTACGAAACTAAGCTATTTAGCAATTGTAATATCATTTCGTAATTTTTTTGTTCATTTCATACTGCCTGGTAGATTCAGTTTACGAAACATATTCCTGTACACATTGTTTCACTATAAACAGATCATTTATAATTATTATATCGGATCGTATAGAAGTGTCAAAAATCCTCCATGAATCTAAAAATAATCCCCCAGCATATATTTCTTGTCGCAGAGTAGAAGTGCTTCTCATTTATCCGCGTTCTCCGGAATGATTGCTCAAATTTACATTTAGCCCTAGGATAAGCCGATAGTTATGGTAACCATCCATCTTTCCAGAGTTTTTCTCAAATGCCATTTTACAGTGGCGAAAATCCTCAAAAGAAACTGCTCGAATATAAATGACTGTATATATTTTAAAGTCGAATAAGGCGATGTCAAGTACAGAAGGTAAGAACTTTTTGTTTAAAAGAATTTTGGGATCGAATTTATGTTTTATTTTTAAACAAGATACATTTATTTTCCTAATGGTGAAGAAAATAATATTCTTCAAGGAATAGTAATTTGTCACTTTATATTCTTCAGAATTTTTCAGGATAAGCTTTAATTAGATGAACCAGTTTTAACATCTTCTGTACGTTCCATGTGTGTAAGTTTGTCTTGAGTACGAATTGAACCACAATCATTCCAATCAACTGTTGTATTCGGCGGGGTAGATTGTATCTCGTACATCTTCACTCTTATAGAAAACATTTGTGAACAAATAGTATATTACGTAACGAGTGCGGAAAGTGACATTTTTCACACGAGTGGGAAGTATTGTCTCACGAGGCACAAGCCGAGTGAGACACTCCCACGAGTGTGAAAAATCACTTTCGTACAAGTGATGTACACTATTTTTCCTACGGCCATAAATATTTAAAAAGTACCTTAGGTTTTTGTGTTCGCATATGACACTAGAGTCAAATCATATCTAATAATAGTATAATGAAATAAAAACTAGAGTAACGAGACGAGAAATGTATTAGAAACAAAACTAAGCACAAACGATGTAAACTTATTGCAAGAATATAGAAATTAAACTCATGAAACCGATATGTATATATTTTTTTCTGGAGCAGCATAAATATTAATCGTATAATAATAAACCCTGGCAGAAGAAGTAGACCAACTAGCCCGATCTGCACCAAACGACCAGAACTCTATCCAAATAGACGAAGTTTCTTGTTATGACATAAAAGCTGAAATTAAAGCTAAAGTGTTTAGTGCGTGGAGTGCAACACAAAATAAACTGAAAGAAATTAAACAAACAGTAAATCCTTGGACCCAACCATTATCGAACAGACCAAACCAAGTAAGAATATCACGTTTACGACTCGGTCATAGTAAACTAACCCATAAATTTGTCATCACACGAACTGAGTTACCAATACGTGAAACCTGTCAAAATAGACTTAGTGTAAAACACATATTGATCGAATATAAACAATATGAAGCTACAAGAAAGAAGTACCACATTTCAGCGAATATAGCGGAGACTCTAGGTTAAAACATGAATGTCGAAGATAAAATAGGTTATTTAAAGGACACCGGTTTATAATATGCTGAAGTTCTTCCAAAGTTAATGTGATGACCCATATTTTTAATCCCTTTGAAGGAAAAAGCCGCCCAATGGCGTGCATATACATTTTTTATGAATTCGAATATTGTGAAATAATGTTAATCTACTATATCAATTTGAACGAAAAAAAAAATAACCTGCATACAAAATTCATAAAATTTGTAATACAATAATAAAGCGCTTTCCTCTAGAACACGGAGTATCTAAAGAATAGTTTTTTGTATCGTCAACCCAACCATATTTTAAAGGTAGGTGTATATCCTCATACAGTTTTAATTATAATATAATTACCATTACTACTATTTTCTTACATATTAAGTTAAAATGTATTTTATTTTATATATTTATTCATGTAATAAAACCGTAAGGATTGTTTGAATAACAAATAAATGAATAAACACTTGACAACATCATGTGTGTATCAAACCAAGTTTCGTCTAAATAAATTATAGTTATATTTGAATCACGGTACCCTTTTATTTTGCGCAAATACTCCTGTCTAAGTTCAGCGATACGCCGAGACTCCATTATTACCATTCGATTATTATCTAACTTCTTATATTTAAATCCACAATTCAATAATCCCGCGCATCATCTTGGACTGTTGTTTCAAATGGTCTCCAAAATGCTATTCTAATTAATTATATTATAAAACTTACCCTAACGTCTACGAACAAATTAATATTATATTAATATCAATTCACTTACGCGACCTAACCACTACACCATTAAAAATGTTTTTTATTAATGATACCTTTCTACACTAGATCACCTACACTTTCCTATAAATACCTATAACAATTCACTAAACTCACTCAACCAAGAAATAGATATTATATTAAATATTTCTTTAAAACAAAATTCACACCCGACACTGAATGATACTAATGGATTATAAGCCGAACCACAACACAACCCCTCCGAACACCCTCAAGACCGTAGAATTTTTTCTGCCAAAAACGTCCAACGGATTATACTTCGGTTATTTCGTTATATTACGATGAATACTGCAGTTGATGATTGGTTGTTTCGAAGTCTTTACTGCACGTGTTACTACGTTGCCAACTCTTCAAAATGTTCTTAAATATTGTAACATATAAAAAGTGGTTTTAATTAATTTTTCTTTTTTCAGTAATTTCAAGCGACTTATTTTAATGTTTACTAATAAATTTACATTATGTATTTTTTTAAAAATATTTCCAAACTAGCTTTCTTATAACATCACGAACTAACATTTTACTGAAGTAAGAGGAACATTTGTGTAGCGAGCCTCACAATTTTAGAAAATATATCTGACAACATTGCTTTATTTTATGGTCATCACACTGCCTTTAGGTAAAGTATACTGTAGTTTTTGTCTTTATAATATATTATGTCTCCTATGTCGCTAATAACCATAGTGGTTGAAGCGACTGAAATAAATAAAAAAAAACCCTGGCAGTTTGTAATAAATATTTCACTTAACACTTCACAAAAACTATATTCATATGCTTTGTGTTATAATTTGAGAATTTTGACATAAAGCCTATACTTTATTATTTTTCACTTTTATAATTAGTATAAATTTTTTATGATCAGGCGATAAATTTACGAAATATGATGGTTTTATTTACTTGAATTTATGAGAATTTTGGAGTAGAACGCAGTTCGATTTCCGACCGTAGGTAGTTGTTTTTTTTATCACAAAATTTGGCGAATTTTAATAATTTTTGAACAGATTTTGTGTTTTGTGCTATATTTGTAGTTATTACGTAGGTAAATTTGAATAAGAAAACCACGTTAATGCGGACCGTGCGATATGATATCACACTAGGGTGATATCAAAGCGCACGGTTCGCGTCACTATGATGATATGAGAAACTTTCCGCCAGAGTAGAGAGTGCGATATATGTTAGTTTCCTATATAGTCGTAGGAGAATACTCTAAAACTGGACCAGAGACAAACTTAGTGGATGAAAAGTTGTTTAACACACTAAGTGCTCAAATGTTACATCTTGCGGCGCTGAACTTAAACCAAATTAGCTTATTATTTTTGCTAGTAATTCATCAATTCATCCAAACTAGCTCTGTAAATATTGTGCCTATAAATATATTCCCTTAAAACACGAAAATAAGTCGATTGGTAGGTCAGGCGACCCAGCGAGCCATTAAATTATTCCATTTGTGCTAATCAGCCGATCAAAAAACGTTTGATTGGGAGAATTCATAATTCCACATAACTCTATGAGCTTGAAGTTATCTTCGGGAAAAAGTTCTTGTGTAGTTTGTACCAATTCGTTTCTCTCGTATCAATTTCTTTTGAGAGCACGCCGAACTCTTCAAGCATCCACATTAGCTTTTGTAGAAACCATTCTGCTAAAGTAATTGTTACTAGCTCCAATTTAACAGCAAATATTAATATCCTCATTTTGATGCACCTCATTGACTGGTCTCACTTGTTGATCAGCGGGCTGATGACACGAAATTTCGAAGTTTTTGATTGTTTTATTGGCCATTGAACCGTTTATAATGGTCTATCTTTGTATTCCCATTGAGCTTGATTCTCCTCTTCCCAAGCACTTTGACTTGAATCGAGTGCTTGAATACATTTTTTCCAATATCTGATTTATTTTTATTCGAATAGATTCTAAAGTATTCATAGATTTGGAGCAAGTTCAAATATTGACTTTATTACCAATTTTTTAAATGATAGTATTTTTCATATTTTTAGTTTCTTTGCTCTACTATATTCAGGACAAGTCATTACTTTGGGCCGAAAATAAACTTGAATGTTGAATGTATATTATGGATTAATGATTATTTCATTGTTTGTATTCATTCAATTACTATGTACTTATTATAATTATTTGTTTATTTAGCCACTTTTAGAAATTAATTAGAATTAACACGTTCGTGGATAAAGCAACATAAACCATCTTTATATAAAGATCGCTGTGCTGTTAATACTTGTTAATAACTCACACTTGTGCCCCCCAAAAATGAGATAGTAGCACAATGGAATCCATGAAAAAAACGAATGGAAAACAAACCTTCTTTCAGTTTTGTGAAGACGTCTTGGAATGATACCTTAGAATATCTAATAAAACAAAATATGGCATAAAATTAGTACATTCTGGCTTAGTACGTGGAGGAAAAGGGTGACGCACTGATCAGCTATCTCAGCAGGAGATGAGAGACGAACCAATCCAAGGTTAAATTTTCCAGATACAATTCTCAAAGCTGAAGTCATTATATGAAACACTGCATCGCAGAAAAAACAAGCCAAAACACGTATCCAAAACCTGCCGTAATATACCTGCTCTATATGCAGTTCCATGTTTTCTTATGTTCTCTTCTTTGCTCATAAATGTTAATACAATGTTTTAGGCGTTTTTATCATGTAACTGCGATTGCCGTCTTTGTATCAACATAAACATTTTCTTCTGATCTGAGACAGTATTTGTAGTTTCCTATTTTTACCTACGAAAAATCCATCTACACTCACCGGCACGAAAAACGGAGCAGTTGAATTTTTTAAACAAACTTCAAATTTTAATGCTCTGTGATGTTTTATTATTATAATATCTTACACACAAATAAAATAACATGTTTAAAATATTTTTTAACAACAATTGAACCTTTATTTGAAGTAAAAAAGTTTATTTGAGTTAAAATAATAAACCTCATAGATCTTATTACTTGGCCGTAAAGTGCAAGGGCATAGTTGGCCATGAATTTTGAGAAATGTGACAGATCCAACGTGACAGATACGTGTTAAATTTGTGCTGCGTTTATTTAATCTATAGTGATACATTTATTTAATCTAAAAAATATGTCTGTTAATCCCGAAACAGCGGCTGCTATTGTTGCTTTGCTTCAAGATGGGAGGAGTGAACGATATGTTGCCCGACAGTATAATGTATCCAATAGCATTGTGCACCGTATTTTTGCACGTTTTTTGGAAACTGGAGCTTACAATAGACGACCTGGAACTGGTCCTCAACGCAGAACTAGCGCTCGTGATGATCGTTTCATCACCTTACAAAGTCTTCGAAATCGTCATGCTACATCTGTTGAAATCAGAAATCAACTTCAGTACGTCCGGCAAACTAATGTAAGCAAGCGGACAGTTAAGCGAAGACTCAGGGAAGCCAACCTAACCAGTCGTAGACCTGCGACAGGCACAGAACGTCTTAGGCATCATCGTGTTGCACGACTTCAGTTCGCCAGAATTCATGAGCACTGGGGTGAAAATGAATGGGGCACGTTTTATTTACTGACGAGTCCAGATTTAGCTTACGGTCTCCAGATGGCCGTGAGAGAGTATGGCGAAGGCCACACGAGCGTTTTGCTGAATGTACCTTCAGCCCTAGGGTAGGATATCAAGGGGGATCCGTTATGGTGTGGGCCGGAATTTCTCTGGAGGCACACACAGAATTGTACATCCTTCCGAGAGGCTCCTTAACTGCTGCCAGGTACATTGAGGACGTTCTCCAAAATTTTGTTGTCCTTATGTTGATTTTATTGGAAATGACTTTCTTCTTATGATTGATAACGCAAGAACTCATACTGCGAGAATCACTCAACAATATTTAAACGAGGTAAACATTCCTGTTATGAACTGACCAGCGTTAAGCCCAGATATCAACCCCATAGAACATGTTTGGGACATGCTTGGGCGAAGAATGCGAAGTCGTGTTCCTGCTCCTTTAACTTTAAATCAGCTGCGACAAGCTCTTTTAGAGGAATGGGAACTTATTCCACAAACGGACATTCGGCACTTGATTTTAGGCATGCCAAGAAGGATACAGCAACACCCGTTATTAATAATGCGGCTCCAAAGTTTGGGATAGCAATTCGTTTCAGTTTTGAATAATTTAAAGTCGTTATGACACATCAGAAATTTATTTTCGTTCTGGTTTTTTAAATTGTTACAAAAAGTTTTTGGTTCTCGTTTTTTAAATTGTTCGGAACACTTTTTTTACTTCAAATAAAGGTTAAATTGTAGTTAAAAAATATTTTAAACATGTTATTTTATTTGTGTGTAAGATATTATAATAATAAAACATCACAAAGCATTAAAATTTGAAGTTTGGTTAAAAAATCCAACTGCTCCGTTTTTCGTGCCGGTGAGTGTAGTTCCTTAGGTATTGTCATGGGTTTTTGGCAGTTCTTATTTTTCGGTGGTGTACGCGAAATTCGTTATAATTCACGAGGTTTTCTGCTTAGAATGGCTCTAAAACACAAACTGTATAATTCCAAATTTGACAGTATGTAGGGTTAATTCTATAGAAGTGATTAAAAATTGGAGGATCGCAATTATATTTGACAAAGTCTCCGCTATATTATCTATACCTAGTTAAAGTTGGGATTAATATTTTAATAGGTATCATCTCAAATCAAGAGTTATTTGTTGATAATATTTTAATTTTTTATTTATTCCTACAGACTAGTAAAATCGAGTTAGCAGATTGTCTATATTTTAACCTTGCCTCAAAGTTGTAACAGTTGCGTATAGAGTTGCTCCTTATAGGAGTTAACGGAAACAGTTCTGCATTTGAAGCTCCTCTAGCTACATATTCAACAATTCAATGTTTATAGAGGCATAAAGCACAATCAGTAGTTGTTTTTTATTCGGAAATAATTCATATTATCCACTTTGGGCTAATATTTAATGTTAGTATATTTTTATAATGAAACTAGCAGACCCGACAGACGTTGTCCTGTCGTCTTATCATATACAAATTTTGACTATTTTTATTTTGAATGGAAAATATCACATTGTTACCTATTTTTGGTGGCAAAATCAGATAGTATTGTTAATTTTTTGATAGAAGGAATATATTTCTTGAAAATTCGACTTTCCCTACAATTTTTACTTACTTAAATAAAATTTCATCGAAATCGGTCCATCCGTATAGGAGTTGTTCAGTATGAACCCGATTGCAGCGCCACCTACCGAGACTAATTGTTAATATAAGCCATCCAGTTACTTAATCAAACACACACATAAAATTTCATAAAAATCGGTCCATCCGTTTAGGAGTTGTTCAGTATTAACCCGATTGCAGCGCCACCTACCGGGACGAATTCTCTAAACTGGAGATTAAAATAAAAATGTATTATATTTCATTGCCATGCAACCCTATTGCTCATGTGTGGATGAAAAGAAAAAATATTAAAATCGCAATTTAAAAATAGGGGTTGATCGTAGAGGGGTGAAAATTCAAGGTTGTATGTATTTTTGTATGCTGTATCATAAAAAAAAAACAAGAAATTTTGTCCAAGAAAATAAAAAAAAGTATCTCTTAACATTTAGGGGGATGAAAAATAGATGTTGTCCGATTCTCAGACCTACCCGATATGCACACAAAATTTCACGAAAATCGGTCGAGCCGTTTCGGAGGAGTTCAACTTCTAACACCGTGACACGAGAATTTTATATATTAGAGATTGTTCTTCTCCGCAATCATTTTGTATTATACTGTGAATTTTAAAAACCCTTACGATTCCTTATGGAATCTTTGAATTAATTCTTACGATTTAAAAACCGTCACACTGCCGTAATCTCAAGCAATACAATTATAAACTTTTGTCGCTTATGGCGAAGCAGGATAAATCCCATTAAATCCCACTGAAACAAACGGAACTACCACAAACTATCTAAAAACATTTTCTATATTTCACAGAATCGCAAAAACTTTGTTAAATCCCGTAATCCTAGTCTCGGCATTTGTAACAGGCAGTCGACATTGAGTTTAAAAGCATAGATCGAACATAGAAAGAGAAGTATACAATGACGTGGCACAATTGAGTTAAAGCTGGATTACATTAAATTTAAATATTTTAATAATTTGGATAGTAATGGAATTATTTGTGTTTTAAAAAATGTGAGATACCTAGAGAGTGCTCTTCTGCAAGCAAGGAAAATAGGAAGGGTTACTTGTTAGTTCGTTCGCGTTCAAAAAAACTCGGTGCCGTCGTACCGGTGGGCCGGACTCTAGGCACTTGTCACTAGTTCCTAGGAGTGGAGTTAATATTTTTATATCCAATTGAATAAATCGTCGCACTTGCTGCCACTCCCTTTCGTATGCCGCCCGGAGCCATGGTCACTGCTGTCCCCTACACGCTCCGCCACTGTAGACTAGCTTTTCTTTTTCTGTCTGACATAAAGTTGACAGTTGAAGTGATCTTCATTCTTTTTGTTGCTGTTACTTGGACTCTTTAGGACTTTCTCTTTTGGTAGTGGGACTCTTAATAGTTAAGTGCTGAAAGTGTGGTGCTCCTCACTCCACAAGTTCAGTATTGAGTCCATAAAAAGTCTATAAACTAAAGAAAAATCACGTGAATATTGAATTACCTAAACAAGTGGATAGGGCGTATTCTGTTCCCCTACTGCTAACATTTCAATGTGAGTCGTCCAATACGCAGCCGACTTAGAATAGATCATGCGTGGTCTTTGTTTACATGCGGTTTTTCTTGGGACCGATCAGACGATAGCTGTCTGTAGTCTCCTGATAGATCTTCTTTTTCACGAATAACCTGGATCTTCTGATTCGGTTTCTACTACCAATCTTATGATAACGATGGACAGTCAATCTTTGGATGGCCGTTCTATTGTGCTCCTTCTTTCCGTTTCCCGTTGAGGTATCTGAAAGTTTTTAGTATGGCTCGAAACTGATTTTTACCCAATAACTTTCTCCTGAACTGCAGAGGTGACAACAGTATAGGTATAGTGTAGTTTGGTATAAAGATAAGTCTAGTATCTTGCTTGCTTTCGGATTAATTATTTCTTCCATTCTTGTATATTGTTATAGACAACAGTATCTTCTTTTGTATTCATTATTCTTTTTGTTAATTTTCTTGGGAAATTAAACCACAATATTTTTTATATTTTTATTTCGGTATCATTCCAGATGAAATACGAAATGAAATATTTTATTGTATGACACTCTAACAATACTATAGTTTACTATGAATAGAATCCAGTGAAGTGAAGTTGCTTATTTCGAAAATGTTGCCAATTAAACGCGTTTGGTGCTACTTCTTTTGTGATATGATTATTTTTGTCTTGAAAATATGTCTAAGATAGTTTTGTGATTTTGTGCATTGAAGTGTGTATCGATTAACAACAATCCCAATGATAAACCATAAGAAAACCTGGATCAGAACTTATGATACTATCCTGATAACGCAGGTAATTTATTATTGACAATTTGTCTTCTTAGCATTGATAACCAAATTTTACTACATTCGGCTAGCTACACATTTATCCGCATTTAGTGGTATTGACAGCCAGATTATCCCTTTGGAATCTCAGAAGGATCTGCAGAAAATCTTGTGGTATGAACCCCAAACAGATTTACCAAACAATGGTCAAGCCAATGGTCACATATGGCAGCTATGGAAGCCCTCCTGCAACTAACTCCTCTTCACATTCAGTTGGAGAAGGAAGCCAGGAGAGCAGCTCATAGAATGCTATCAGTGGAGAGGCAAATAAATGAAGAGATTCTGAGGGATCACTCGGGAATACTGAGAGAAATACAAAATCACCACATTCTTGGGATGCCCTCGGATTTCTTTGTCACAAAACTTCCCGTGGACAAGCCCTTTAAGGTCCTCATTCCCACGAGAGACCAATGGGATATCGAAAAAATCCACTTCCTAGAAACGGACTACGTGATTTACACTGACGGATCCAAAACCGGAAGCAGGGCTGGAGCGGCGCTCTTCAGCAGGAAACCCAAAGTTGAAATCACAGCCAGCCTGGGTAGATACGCCACCGTCTTTCAGGCTGAAGTATACGCTATTGAACTGGCTGCAAGAGAGCTGATGAATCAACCTGTTGTAAAAAAAGAACATACACATCCTGTCAGATAACCAGGCTCCTCTTAAAGCACTAAGCTCGAACAGGATAAAATCTAAGCTGGTGATTAACTGTTTACAATCCCTTGAAATACTAGGCAAGGAGAACAGAAACATTTTGACCTGGGTGTCTGGGCATCGAGGAGTGGAGGGCAACGAGAAGGCCGACACTCTGGCAAAAAAGGGATCAGAGTCTGTATTCATCCGTCCTGAACCATTTTTTGGCATTGCGGAAAGCACTGCTAGATCAGCCATAGCTACCTGAGGGAGACGAAAACCTTCACGTACTGGGCTGACATACCGGGCTTCTAACTCGAAGGCGTTCATATACAACCCTTTTAGTACAAAAAATAAGCAGATCCTGGAATGGAGTAGAACAAACCTACGCATTCTGACGGGACTGCTTACAGGACATTCTCGACTGAATTACCACCTAAAGAAGATGAGTCTGTAATTTGGAGGACGAAACTGCGAAGCACATATTATGCTCATGCCCAGCTTTGGGCAGGGTAAGATATAACATATTCGGTTTTAGTACCTTAGAGCCGAACGACTTCAAAAAAGTATCACCAAATACAACCATGCACTTCGTCAAAAGTACAGGCTTGTGGGGTGAATTGTAATCCCTAGGGGTGAGAATAGACCCAACGGGGGTCGCAGTGGAGGTGGCGAGAAGGCCCCACTCACATAGAACCTTACCTAACCTAGTAGTATTGAATCAATTTCTTTGATTTTTCATCTCTTATCATTGGGCTTTCGAAATAAGACTTTCAATTAGACTTGAAGATAAATGGCGCCATTGAGATGAATATAAAATTTGCTACAAGCTTAAATATATAACTAATACTTAACTTAACAAGTTTTAAATTGTAAAATTATAATCAAATAAGTAGAAAGACTGGACAAAAATGCTGGGATAAGTCCTCGGTTGATGCGAAAAAATCCAGAAGCTGTGAACTCCGGTGTTAGCTCTTTGGCTAAACTCACAATACCAGAAGAGTTTGCGTTGATATTCAATTTTTCAAAAATAACACATATTTTTATTAACTCCTTTGATGCTTCTTCTACATTGTCAAACGATAAGATAATCATGATTGCGTATCCCTAAAAATAAAGAAAAAAAATTTTTTTACATTATAGCAGCGCTACAAGAGGTTTTACTTAATAATTTATCAAAACCAGATTTCAAGTTGGTGACGGACACTGATGTTATTATCCGAAGGAGCAATTTTTACCGAACGTGGCAATTGCATTGTGTAACCGTGGAGCTGCTGTGGTGGGACATATTATGAGCTTTATTTGAATTTGTTGTTAGATTTCCTCAAAGATAAAGAAACAAGCCAACATTTGGTTCGTACTAGCTTTACATCCAGTAAGGATCCAATGAAGTCTTAAAATATGAGTTAATTCAAAAGCAAGATGAATGGACTAGAACAAATTAAAGCAGCTACAGTGTAAAACGATATTGGAGAGACGCAAGGTAAAAAAATCAACTGTATATTTTTTGACAGGCCACATTCTAATCAAAAGCTCAACAAAAGATGCAAGATTTCTGTTATCGTAGAAAATAAAATGATCGATTCATATGCTGCTTTGAAACAGAATGCATATCCAGGGCTATCGTCTAGGTTATGTAATAATAAATGAAATCGATATTTAACAGTAATGTTAACTTACCAATACCAATATGGAGAATGAAACATTTGGTAAATGTATATATAGGTGCCCCATCTCTTGTGAGCTGCTATACATGAAAATATTTAAGGAAGATAATGCAAAAAAAAATGTGACCATCAACAATAATAAAACAATCTTTCCAGTGGCTGCACGAAGAGCACTAGCACCAGCATATAAATAATTTAAATTAATTTTAATAATATCCAGAGATTCAACGACTTGTTCTGAATTAGATTGAAGCAGATTATGTTCAATGAAAATATGTAAACGTCCATACTTCTCAGATAGTAATTTTGCAGCATTCCATATAATCAACGATAAATAAGATGTCTCGTACAAAACAAGGCTGACAAAGACATAGTTAATCACTATTGCTGGTTGGTGGAATAAAATTCTGTTATCTTTCCAAAACAAACAAATATGCATAAACAGCGAAGAAAAGAAAAAAACAAACAATTTTAAACAGTATTCAGTTACATTTATATTGTTCTTGAAATTGTTATCGAGTTTGTCTATTGCATTTGAGAATGTTTGCCAGTGTTTATTATTCGTCAAAGCTCCGTGCAAAATAGCAGCGTGGTAAAGAGTGATCAAAACAATACTGGTTGCTGTTATGAGAAAATCTCCGAAAGTAGAATTTGGCATGCCCATAATTTCCCAGAATGTATTGAGAAAACCGTTGAACACAAAAACTATAGTCGTTGATATATTCGCAAATAGGAATAATTTGCTAATAAATGGAGATGGATTCAATGGAACCATTCCTAAATACCCAAGAAGTCGATACATGGTTTTGAAACAGAATGTGTCACGTTCTATGAGTTTCAACATGGTTACTGACAAAAAATTATTATTTTACCTTCACACTATACCTATTTGTACAAACAATTGTTTCAATGCTTATTGATTTTATGATGTGTGTAATCCAATTATAACTTTTTCCGTTAAATACTTAGTAATATCAGTAATTGAAAAATACAGATTGTCTTGAAAAATTATTATTGGAAAAACCTATCAAACGTTTATCCATCTGTAAGTCTGGGTGCAATAGATTTCAAAACTGATTGGTTCTCGTACGGTTTTTCCAATGAACGAAGCATCTAAATAAGAAGGTTCAAGATTATGATTTATTTCCGAAATAATTATGGTTCCCTATTCAAGTGACTTCAATGTAATCCAATGTATCAAACATTCGCACTTAAAAGAAATGTGTAACGCTCATTCGAGTCATGGGTTTATACAAATTTCGACCAGGACCTTTCAATAGTTTCATTGGCTGTCTCAATAGTCACCACTCCAACCACTTCATCAGCACAAAGCGCTGTTTGAATAACCTCTACAAATTTCCATTTTAACACGTAAAGTGCCGTGGTGGGTGTAGGGAGCCTAGCATTTTTTGAAATCAAAATATTTCTGAGGGGTCGTGGTGGGTCTATGTAAGGCACCATACCAAATTTTGCTTGTGGCCTTGGTGGATAATACTGTCCCACCGATTCAATGTAAACTATATTGGGATAGATTCCTAAATTTTTTGGCTTCATTTTAGTGTATTTTGCCGAAATAGATAATTCTATATGATTGAAGGAAAAAACTCATCCGGCCATTAGGATCCGATTTTTTTTATCATAGCGGCATTTTACTTGTTAAAGACGGCAAGTTTTCTTCTTTGACCAATACTAATGTTCCCATACCTGGATAAATGGCTCATGAGCAATTGTTGAACATCTGAACAAATATAAGGGAAATAAATACTAAAAATAGGTCAGATCCCAAAAAAGTCTGAATTACGTACATAGAGATAGATGAAGGTAAACTTTCTGCAAAATGAAGTGATAGAATACAAGATGATCAGACTCTAAGTAGACCTGTTTCAGGTATTTTAAGCTTTGGAGGATAATAATTTCCCTGCAATAGTAGATACTTGTGTTCTGCTATCCCATCGGCATGATCAACTGTCCATGTTGCCTATCTTGCAGAGATGGTATCTGCTTCGTTTATTTTTGACCTATCAGTGTAATAATTGAGGGTTTCTCCCGTTACCGGAGTGATTTCGATTCATATGATGCTTTAAAGGAAAGTGCAATGCACAATAGATCTTTTAGGAATCGTGAATGTGACCCCAATATATGCATACCTTGAAAGCAAAGTGCATGGCCAGAGCTGCTAGTGTTTTAACTCGTGTATCTAATCATCGAAAAAATTAAAAATTAACAGTAAAGTTCACTCACCAATAACAAAATGACAAAGAAAACATTTGGTAAGTGAACATGCAAGCGCGCCGTTCCTTGCATGTTATTACGCATGAAAATATTCAAGGAAGATAATGCAAGACAAAATGTGACCATCAACAATAACAAAACAATCTTCCCAGTGGCTGCAGCAAGAGCACTAGCACCAACATATAAATAGTTTAAATTAATTTTAATAATATCCAGAGATTCAACAACTTGATCTGAATTACATTGAAGCAGTTCATGTTCAATGAAAATATGTAAACGTCCATACTTCTCAGATAGTAATTTTGCAGCATTCCATATAATCAACGATAAATAAGATGTCTCGAATAAAACAATGCTAAAAAAGGAATAGTTCATCATTCGATGTGGTTGAGACAATAACATTCTGTTATCTTTCCAAAACAAACAAATATTGATCAGCAGTGAAGAGAAGAAAGATGCAAACAATTTCAAACAGTATTCGGCTAAATTTATATTGTTTTTAAAATTGTTGTCGAGTTTGTCCATTGCATTTGAGAATGTTTGCCAGTGTTTATTATTCGTCAAAGCTCCGTGCATAATAGAAGCGTGGTAAAGAGTGATCAAAACAGTACTGGTTGCAATTATGAGAAAATCTCCGAAAGTAGATTTTGGCAATCTCATAATTTCCCTGGATACATTGAAAAAACTGTTGAACACAAAAATTATAGTCGTTGATATATTCGCAAATAGAAATAATTTGCTAATAAGTGGAGTTGAATTCAATGGTACCATTCCTAAATACCCATAGAATCGATACATGGTTTTGAAACAGTCTGTGTCATGTTTTATAAGTTTCAACATAGTGACTGAGAAATCGTTAATATTTTACCTTCACACACAATCGTATTAATGCTTATTGATTTTATGATGCTTGTAACATTTTCCGTTAATTAGGTACTTAGTTTTTGTCAGTAATTAATGAATACAGATTGTCTTGAAATATTTGTATTTGAATAACCTGACAGACGTTTGTCCATTTGTCTATCTAGGTGCAAAAGATTTTAAAACTGATTGGTTCTTTTACGGATTTCTCCAATGGACGGAGTATTTGAATGAGAAGGTTCAAGTTTATAATTTATTTTCGAAATAATCATGGGTTCCTAACTAAATTACTTCAATGTAACCCGAAGTCTCAAACATTTTCCCCCAAAATTTATTATTCGGAGTGTGATAATTTGTGAAACTTATTCATGAGTTTATTCAATGGAAAGCGAAACAAACTTCTACCAGGACCTTTTAATGGTTTCATTGGCTGTTTCAATAGTCACGCCAACCACTTCGTCGGCACCAGGCGCTATTTGAATAACCTCTACAAATTTCCATTTTAAAGGCGGCAAATTATCTTCCTTGACCAATACTGATGTTCCCAAGGTAAATTTAAGTAAATTGATTTTTAACGTTGTGTGAACTTCTTGTAGTTTATTAACTACTTTGCAATAATTGCTGTATCAGCCGATACCTGGATAAATGGCTTATAAGCAATTGTTTAACATATGAACAAATATAACGAAAATAAAAACTAAAAATAGGTCAGAACCCAAAAAAAGTCTGAATTACGTACATAGAGATAGATGAAGGTAGAATTTCTGCAAAATGGAGTGATAGAATACAAGAGGATCAGACTCTAGGTAGACCTGTTTCAGGTATTTTAAGCTTTGGAGGATAATAATTACCCTGCAATAGTAGATACTTGTGTTCTGCTGTCCCATCGGCATGATCAACTGTCCATGTTGCCTATCTTGCAGAGATGGTTTGTTTGTTTTTGACCCATCAGAGTGATAACTGAGGGTTTCTCACGTTACCGGAATGATTTCGATACATATGATGCTTTAAAGCAAAGTGCAATGCACAATAAATCTTTTAGGATTCGTGTACCTTCAAAGCAAAGTGCATGGCCAGAGCTGCAAGTATTTTAACTCGTGTATCTAATCATCGAAAAAATTAAAAATTAACAGTAAAGTTCACTCACCAATAACAATATGACAAAGATAACATTTTTTAAGTATACATACAAGTGCGCCATCTCTTGTATGTTCCTACGCATGAAAATATTTAAGGAAAATAATGCAAGACAAAATGTGAACATCAGCAATAACAAAACAATCTTCCCAGTGGCTGCAGCAAGAGCATTAGCACCAACATATAAATAGTTTAAATTAATTTTAATAATATCCATAGACTCAACAGCTTGTTCTGAATTACATTGAAGCAGATCATGTTCAATGAAAATATGTAGCCGTCCATACTTCTCAGATAGTAATTTTGCAGCAGTCCATATAATCAACGATAAATAAGATGTCTCGTATAAAACAAGGTTGACAAAGGCATAGTTGATCATTCGATCTGGTTGCGAGAATAATATTCTGTTATCTTTCCAAAACAAACTAATATGGATAAGCAACGTAGAAAAGAAAAAAACAAACAATTTTAAACAGTAGTCAGTAACATTTATATTGTTCTTGAAAGTGTTATCGAGTTTGTCTATTGCATTTGAGAATTTTTGCCAATATTTTTTATTCGTCCAGGCTCCGTGCAAAAAAGCAACGTGGTAAAGAGTGATCAAAACAGTACTGGCGACTGTTATGAGAAAATCTCCGAAAGAAGAATTTGGCAAGTTCATAATTTGCCTGGATGTATTGAAAAAACCGTTGAACACAAAAATTATAGTCGTTGATATATTCGCAAATAAAAATAATTTGCTAATAAGTGGAGTTGGATTCAATGGTACCATTCCCAAATAGCCATAGAATCGATACATGGTTTTGAAACAGTCTGTGTCATGTTTTATGAGATTCAACATAGTGACTGAGAAAAAATTAATATTTCACCTTTACATTTTACCTATTTATACACATAATCGTTTCAATGCTTATTGATTTCATGACGTGAGTAAACGAATGAAAACATTTTCCCTTAATCAGGTACTTAGTTTGTATTAGTAATATTAATGAATACAGGTTGTCTTGAAATATTATTATTTAAAAAAACTAACAGACGTTTGTCCATCTGTCTGTCTAGGTGCAATAGATTTTAAAACTGATTGGTTCTCGTACGGTTTTTCCAATGTACAAAGTAATACGATAAGAAGGTTCAGGTTTACAATTTATTTCCGAAATAATTATGGATCCCTATCTAAATTACTTTGATGTAACCCAAAGTATCAAAAATTTTCCCTCAAAAGTCATTATTTTGAGTGCGGTAATTTGTGAAACTCATTCGAGTAATCGGTTTATTCAATGGGAAGTGAAACAAAGTTCGATCAGGAGCCGTATCTTTGAACGTTCGACCAAATGCTCCCACGTATTTCATGTGATGGGAGTGAATTTGTTATGTTCGAGCAGTATCTTCGAAATCTCGAATGTTCGACTTGCAAACGAATGAATTTATCAGTCGTATCAGTCCCACATGGGAGTAAGCGAGTAGAGTCTTGCTGAGAACGTCAGAAAAACAAATAAAGATCAAACATAACCTGTGGATATAGCGAGATAGAGAAACCATAGTGATCATTATACTTCCTAAGTTTTTTGATAAATAATAATACTGAACAAAATGAACGCAGATGCTTTCATGCATCAAATAATTGATGATTTGCAAGATGCTGAGGAAATGGCGGAAGATACGACAAGAAGGTTTTCTGATACACAAAATGGAAATAAACACAAACTACATAATAATCTTCTTCCTGTCACGTGCTTTTTACATTACTCTACACTACGCTTTACCCACAGAGCTTTACCTAAAAAATGACACATAAGATCTACAACGTTGTTCGCCACTGTGTTTGGAAGATATTGCTATTTAAATTTTCGAGTACCGTTTGATTCGTGTGAATTCATTCGTACGAACAGAATCCATTCGACTTTCTCGCGAATAGTCGAACTTTCAAAGATACGGGTCCAGGACCTTTTAATGGTTTCATTGGCTGTCTTAATAGTCTCCACTCCAATCACTTCATCAGCATCAAGCGCTGTTTGAATAACCTCTACAAATTTCCATTTTAAAGACGGCAAGTTATCTTCTTTGACCAATACGAATGTTCCCAAGCTAAATTTCATTGAATTGATTTTCCACTTTGTGTGAACTTGTAGTTTATCAATTACCTCTAGAATCAAGGGTCGCCAAAAGTGTTGTTGCAATAATTGCAGTATCAGCTGATACCTGAATAAATTGCTCATGAGCAGTTGTTGAACATCTTATGGTGGGTGTAAGGAGCGTAGCCTTTTTTGAAATCAAAATATTTCTGAGGGGTCGTGGTGAGTCTATGTAAGCACCATACCAAATTTTGCTTCTGGCCTCGGTGGATAATACTGTCCCACCGAATCAATGTAAACTATATTGGGATAGATTCCTGAATGTTTTGGCTTCATTTTAGTGTATTTGGCCTGTATGTGGTGGACTTATGTGGCCCATCATGGCCCGAAATCAATAATTCTATATGATTGAAGGAAAAAACTCATCCGGCCATTAGGATTCGATTTTTTTTTATTATAGCGGCATTTTACTTGTTAAAGACGGTAAGCTGTCTTCTTTGACCAATAGGTACTAATGTTCCCATACCTGGATAAATGGCTCATGAGCAATTGTTGAACATCTGAACAAATATAACGGAAATAAAATCTAAAAATGGGTACAGTTCCAAAAAAGTAGGAATTACGTACATAGAGATAGGTAAAGATAAAATTTCTCCTGAATAAAATGATGAAATACAAGCTGATCAGACTCTAAGTAGACCTGTTACGGAGATTTCAAGCGTTGGCGGATAATTACCCTGCAATTGTACATAATTGTTTTCTGTCGTCTCATCTGTATGATCAATTATCCATTTTGCCTATCTTGCAGATATGGTATCTGCTTCGTTTATTTTTGACCTATCAGAGTAATAATTGAGGGGTTCTCCCGTTACCGGAGTGATTTCGATTCATATGATGCTTTAAAGCAAAATGCAATGCACAATAGATCTTTTAGGAATCGTGAATGAGACCCCAATATGCGTATCTTCAAAACCAAGTGCATGGCCAGAGCTGCTAGTATTTTAACTAGTGTATCTAATCATCGAAAAAATAAAAAATTAACAGCAAAGTTCACTCACCAATAACAATATGAAGCAGAAAATATTTTTTAAGTATACATGCAACTGCGCCATCTCTTGTATGTGATTACGCATGATAAAATTTAAAGAAAATAATGCAATAAAAAATGTGTTCATCAACAATAATAAAACAATCTTCCCAGTGGCTGCACCAAGAGCACTAGCAGCAACATATAAATAATTTAAATTAATCTTAATAATATCCAGAGATTCAACAGCTTGTTCTGAATTACATTGAAGCAGAACATGTTCAATGAAAATATGTAAACGTCCATACTTCTCGGATAGTAATTTTGCAGCATTCCATATAATCAACGAGAAACAAGATGTCTCGAATAAAACAAGGTAAATAAAGGCATAGTTGATCATTCGATGTGGTTGGGAGAATATTATTCTGTTATCTTTCCAAAACAAACAAATATGGATAAGCAGCGAAGAAAAGAAAAAAACAAACAATTTTAAACAGTATTCAGTTACATTTATATTGTTCTTGAAATTTTTATCGAGTTTGTCTATTGCATTTGAGAATGTTTGCCAGTGTTTATTATTCGTCAAAGCTCCTTGCAAAATGGCAGCGTGGTGAAGAGTGATCAAAACAATATTGGTTTCTGTCATGAGAAAATCTCCGAAAGTAGAATTTGGCATGCTCATAATTTCCCTGGATATATTAAAAAAACCGTTGAACACAAAAACTATAGTCGTTGATATATTCGCAAATATAAATAATTTGCTAATAAGTGGAGATGGATTCAATGGTACCATTCCTAAATATCCATAGAATCTATACATGGTTCTGAAACAGTATGTGTCATGTTTTATGAGATTCAACATAGTGACTGAGAAAAAAATTAATATTTTACCTTTACACACAATCGTTTCAATGATTATTGATTTTATGATTTGGGTAAACGAATAATATAATTTTCCGTTAATTAGTTACTTTGTTTTTATCAGTAATTAATGAATACAGATTGTCTTGAAATATTATTATTTGAAAAACCTGACAGACATTTGTCCATCTGTCTGTCTAGGTGCAATAGATTTTGAAACTGATTGGTTCTCGTACGTTTTTCTCCAATGGACGAAGTATTCAAATAAGAAGGTTCAGGTTTATAATTTATTTCCGAAATAATTATGGATCCCTATTTAAATTACTTCAATGCAACCCAATGTATCAAAAATTTGCACTCAAAAGTCATTATTTTGAGGGTGGTAATTTGTGAAGCTCATTCGAGTCATGGGTTTATTCAATGAGAAGCGAAACAAAGATCAAGAACTTTTAATGGCTTCATTGGCTGTCTTAATAGTTACCACTTCAATCACTTCATCGGTACCAGGTGCTACAAGTTATCTTCTTTGACCGATACTAATGTTCCCAAGCTAAATTTCAGTGAATTGATTTTCCACTCTGTGTAAACTTATAGTTTACTAATTACCTCTAGACACCAGGGTCGCCAAGAGTGTTGCTGCAATAATTGCAGTATCAGCTATACCTGTATGAATGGCTCATGAGCAGTTTTTTGACATCTGAACAAATATAACGTGATCTTAATAAGGAAAAAAGTCTCACAGGAAAACTGGAATATAGAGTGGTCCTCATCTTGCAATAACAGCAATAATCCTTACTACAAAATATACCCTATGCTTTCTTTCTCTCAACGAAGCCATCCCATCAGGAAAATGAACAAAATGTTTTACAGACGTCTTACTGGCCATACTGACGTTAAAGTTAAACTCTTTAGAATGAAGATTTCAGATACAGAGCTATGTGAATAGGATGGAAGTTTGGATTATCTAGAACACTGTTTATTTGTATATCATAGCAATAGTCATGAAACCCAATATCTCTACAAAGTCTTCTTAAAGAAAACGTGTCCCTGTCGCCAAACGTCCCCTCACTATTTTATTTAGCGTGTAGAAATCTCGCAATCAACACCATCTAGTGGAAAAAATGTATGTAGTATGTATGAGGTACTGAATGAATCTATAAATAATGATGTACCTATTGTCTCTCCCTTATTATTCATCCTATCCGTTGCCTGTGTTTATATGACGGGCACCGTAGCGTGAAAAGAGTTTCCCCGATTTTCCTCTTGCTGTTTTTTTATCTTTTGTTATTTGTCTATTAGATGTAGTTTGATTGAGGCATGAAGGACTGACTGCATGAATTAAGTTAGGACCTTCACTCTTACATTTGATTTTATAGTTTTCTTCAAAATTTTCGTTGCTAAAAGGGTCACCAGAGTCCAAGGCCAAAAAATTCAGTTTCTCAAAATATACGAAATTCACTTATAAGTTTACAGCATGCCATTATGTACAAATATCTCATTACTAGCATTTAATGGATATATTTCCAGACCATCTTCTTTTCACACTCACATACACACAACGTTCTCTTCAATCTCCTATTTTATCTTTCACTTTAGTTGCATAATGCATAATTATCCATCATGTCCAGTCTAGACTTTTCAACTCAATGGTTGTAGGGCCTGAAGCGCACAGGCCGCAAGATAAGAGTATGTGCCAGTGCCAGTGCCAGAGCATCAGATTGTTATCCTGATAGTCCTGTCGCAGGATGAGCCCGAACAAAGGGTCATTTGCCCCGTAGAGATTACTGATAACCAACGAACGGTACATTGGCATCAACCTATTTCGTATTTTATGTTAGCTAGCATTAATTTTGTTCAAGTTTTTTGCCTTAAGCGATTTACTCTAGATGAGAAAAATTAGGCTTTTATTGAAGGACCCACCGTTTCGAGACACTTATCTAGATCGTAATTGAGAACACGAAATAAAAGTAGATTTCGTGACTGAAGATTTTGTTGTGGATGAAAATGTTAGTATTTCACTAATAAATAAGTTGTGAAAATACGGGGTGTAACTACAACATACTTTGGAAGATGTTGAATATCCACTGTATGTACCTACCAGAAAGTTTTATAGAAATGAAGAAAAAGAACAGAAAAAAACTCCAAAACTATGACATTCAGGTTTAGAAACATTACATGAAATAATATATTCGCTATGTTTTTGAGGGTTTTTTAAAAAGAAAAATATATAGAGTGATCCATTTGATATAACAAAGTTGATAATATTTTAACAAAAAAATAAATGAGGTAACAAAACTAAAAAATAATAATAATAATAAACGTAGGGCGATAGTTCTATAAAAATGTAGAAAGAAACGTTTATTATTATTTGTTTTTACTTTTTAGATTCATTTAAAAACGTGGTAAATTGAAAAAAAATGTATTCCATTTATTTTTCTCATTTAGTTCCATTGTAAGCTATGCTAGGAACTATTTTGAAAGTTACTCATATACAATTGTCAGAATACAACAATAAGGAAAATAACACCCTGCTCAGGATTCGAACCCTATGCCTACAAGTAATAAATTTCGGCAAACCTTCATACCGCTCGGCTACGGAGACATAATAATTTTATGTTGTATATAGACTGTTGTTAAAACGCGACATCGGTATGTCATAGATGAACGAAACATTTTGGAGCGTTGTAAAAATAGTTCCACTTTAATAACGTGATAAAAATCTGACTAGAATCCAAAAACTATCTAAGATCGGTCATATTACGTAATCCTCACAAACCAAAATTTATTATCCGTTTCCATTATGATCGAGGAGCTCCTAACTCAAAACTAACTCTGCATAGTCAATCTTCAAACAAATTATTTCATTTTTTCAGCAAATCCCTTTCATGTAACTGAACAATAACAATACTTTTTAAAGATCACCTTTTGTTTGATTTATGGAAAACAATATTTATTTTGACTTTATATTGATAAACATGATATATGTATTTCTAATTATGAATAATAAAATAACAATATAATTTTCATTATATTAATCTTAAACTCTTAATCACACTTTTATTATTAGAAAAACTGAACCTCCACGATATGATCTATGCAGCTACTAATTCCCAAATTTTAATCATGCAAGAATAAATTGTATATAAATTGTAATATTTACACGATATATATCTTGAAGCCATAAATGTAATATCCAAAGTGTCACATAGCAGAAGGATTAAATCGTTGATCAATTAGATCTTCTGATTTTGGATAAATACTGCTACTAGCCTAGTCAAAGTACACATAGAATCTCACAAAAAATACAAAAAACTTGAAAATTCAAAACTGGGTATTTAAAAGGGTTGTGTTTAACATGAGACAGACTTTACGATGTTGGGCGTGCGATTTTCCGGAAAATCGTCGAGTGAAAATTTTTGTTTTTTCGCTCTAATTGTTTAAATATTAAATGTAAAGAAAAACTTCCAAATCAAAATTTATAGCTGATGCATTTATCTACAAATTTTGTCTGAAAAGTTTTTTGTATTTTAAAAAGTTTACGGGATAAAATTTATTTCAGTGGTATTCAATTCGTGGTTACGTGGCCCGTGAGCCAAATTTATTAACCGCTCGACTTGAAAGTTAATAATTTTGGTCTTATAACATTCTGAAAAAATAAATAAACTCATGTAAAATGTAAAGAAGGATCTCAACTTTCAGATAGAAATACTTTCAAATTTGAAAAAGTATATTTTCTGACTGTAATATCAGTTCATTATAATTCCCATTTAATTAATACTTATCCCAGCAAAAATTCTATTTGGATTTAGCATTGCAGATGAGCATAAAACATTATTGTTATAAAAGCAAAGCCATCAACATTTAGAATTTTAAACGAATGCATCTTAATTTTACTTGTTTTTTTTAGACTTCATTCAATTATATCTTTTTTCGAAATTAATATAATTCAATTAAACTTCACCACTAAACACTTTGAAGCATCTAATTTCGAAACTACTATACAGTTTTTGTATAAGTATCAAATTTTTCAAATAATAGACAATTATTTACAATAAATACTTAAATCAGAGGTCTTTCTGCAAACCTTCTATAACTTTTTATACCGCTAATGATATTATCTAAAAATTTGTGAACTTTATAATGAACCTATTTAGAAGTGATCGCGATACAGAAGAACACACCTATGGCTCAGGTAAAAAAGAGAAGGGAGCACAAATAAAGGTGAAAAAGCAGGTGAGAAAGCGGCTTAAAAAATAATAATAATAAGAACAACAACAATAATAATAATGAAATATTAACTACAAAAATATGCAACAAATTGCATTAAAAATAGAGGCTGTTATTACAACAATAATGAAAATAAAGACGGGGTCAAAAAAATGAAGGCTGACGTGGAAAATCGTATGTATTTTTGTGAAAAATACATATAAAAATAAAAGTTTCAAATAAAGTTTGAAGATTTAACCATAATCTTTGAAGTACGCTTTGTTATACAATTTAATTTTTCAATTTATTCATGTTAATTAGAGGAATTTGGTAAAAAAAAACGATTTCTTAGCAGAGGTTTACGTGGAAAATCGATGATAATACATTGAAAAATTTAAGGAAAAATTCTTTTTTCAATGTATTTGTAGATAACCCATTTTAGAACACATTTCATATGAAATTTTTTTTCTAAATGTCATTATTTATTTACTATCGTAAAATTAAAAAGATGAAAATTGATGGTGTTCAAAAATGCTACTAGGGAAATTTCGTATATTTTAAAAACTAATACAGAAACAAAAAAAATGTTTAGACAAATTTTGTAGATATTATTAGCTACAATTTTTGATTTGAACATTTTTCTGTGTTTTCATTATTTAAACAATTAGAGTGAAAAAACAAACATTTTCTCTCGACGATTTTCCGGAACATCGCATGCCTAGCATCGTAAAGTTTTCCTCATGTTAATCACAACCCTTTTAAATACTCAATTTTGAATTATCAGGTTTTTTGCTGCATTTTACGGATATATTGTGTAGTACTTTGACTAGGCTATTTGGTGCCTTGGCAAAAAAGTATTAAATGTAAATAATATTATCGTAAAGATTGATGCGACTAAAAACGTGAAACAAAATAAAAGAATTTATTCATCATGAAAATTATATTTGTGGTTTTTATTAATAGTATTAGGTTTGATACTCAGTTTTTTCATCTTGATGAAATATAATTTTTGTGACTTCATGATAGATATTTGGACACGAAACCCCAAAATAGTTACCTACCAACTATTCTGGGACGAAACTATCCATGCGATGAGTGCCGAATTACATCATTTGGAGATTCATCAGCCTTAATAATTTATTGATCATAGAATCTTTCTCTTTCCAACCAAACTATTTCAATACCACTGTATTTATTTTCAATTATAATATGGAGGTAAACGTTAGATTTTGTGACCCATTGATTTTACATAACAGTCCAAATAATTTCATGGTGATTTTTTACTACAGTTTTGATGCGTACGATAATAATTTCTCCGATTTCCGTAAATGAATTTCCACCTCACACTACTCTCCAGATTTTTAATCTTTGCAGTTGGTTTTCGCTTATTTGTATTATTTTAATTTTTTATTTCTTATGCACTGAATATTAGTTTATTATAATTGTAGTTATTTATAATTAATTCAAATTTTTTGTGAATGAACATTATAAATCTTATTACAGTTTCCTGTAATATTGTCGTATTTAATAATTATAAATATTCAACACTCTATGAATTTTTGAAAAATAATATTTTTCAAAAACAGTGGCCGTTCAACTAAGGAGCAACAACTACTTCCCGTCCAATATGCACCGCCGGATATTGAATTACACCCCAAAGTCAAACGGGGTTGGTATATCTACAAGATATTTTAAAACCAACCTTTCTGGTTTGCAATTAGAAGAGACAACAAGGTTTTTGGTTTGCGATAAATAAAAAACTGTAGGTAGATACTGTTTTCTATGAAAATATTTGATTTGTAATATATTTTTTGGAATAACCCTGTATAATCAAAATTATATTAAAAAGAGGTATTATCTTCTTATTTAAAATTTTTGTAATCAAATATTTTGTGTCACCACTTTGTTTGTTTATTTTTTTATAATCTTTTTTCTTTGACGGACCCTGAGGTGTGTGAAAATACATTAGTACTTTAAGAGGTCAGAATTGACTTTATTTGAGGTTTTCGGTAGTTCTACCAAAGAAAACTTTTTTTCGCCATGTCAGGACGTACCTACAAGATAACAAAATTTCATTCATTTTTCACTTAAAAAGTACGGGGTCCTTTGCACAATAGTTCATAATCAGAATTTCAATGTACCTAAATTAATTTTAATTAACGACGTGCCTAAATCTTCTTCTCTCATACATTTTACGTAATTTTTTGGTTTCCGTAAACATGTAATTATTATACTAATATTTTTATATTCATTGTTTTCAATCACGGAATCCAAATCAAATAAACAAGTTCCCTCCATTAACAAATATACTTTAAAAAATAATTTAATCTTACATTAAATACTTGTTTGATATATAAATGGAACGTTAGCATTTTTATTTATCATATTTGTTCACCTCACATCAACAAGAACAACATTTAGACATGAAATATTTATACTTCTTTAGCATTTTGGCTTATGTATCAGCCGAAGCAACGATGAACCTTCAAAGTGGTAAGCTGCATTAATTAACTTTTAAACAAATATATCCACTAAAAGAGAATTCATTATTGTAGGTATTCACTGGAATGAATCAAATTGATGTGATTTGCAATAATTTTATATATTTAATTCAAATATTCTTTAAAAACTTTTTCAATAAGTTCATAACAGTGGCCACATTATTTTTAAAATTTTTCACTTTAGCTATTAACAGTTTCAGTAGATCAAATTATTTTACATACATACAGTTCACTATACAGCCTTGAGGTGAAACTACATTTCAATTCATCACTAACTATTTTTCAGGAACTCCTCTCTATTGCGAATGTAATGATACCTTGAACCAGCTTATCAACCTAATTAGACAGACTGATAACGAAGCCATAAATATCGAAAAAACTTTGATTACAATCAAAAATGACATTAAAGATGTTAAAACAGCAGTTGATTTGAATTGTGAAAAAATTACTGACATTGATAATGAAGTGAACGTATTGGAACAACTGGTCAACACAAATTTAAATAGTGTCAATTTTCAAAAGTTTATTCTTGTTGACATTGATGCTAAGCTGAAGGCACTTGAGCAAGAGGGAGATGCTTTAGATTGCGTGCTAGACGGCAACACTGAAGTACTTGAGGATATTCAATGTGCCTTAGAAGAAACGAAGGAATGTTATTGTAATCCACCAACTACCATAACTGAGCCAAGAACTACCCCCACTACGTTCCACTACGATCATTAATTTTCTGCACTAATACCTATAAAATGTTGTTTCTTGTAACAAAAAATAAATGAAATTTGGAAAATATTTGTTTTTGATACTTTAGTATATGGGCCAATATCCAAACACAAAACTTTAAGTAATGTCCTAGCGTAAGGTTGTGTGTAAGACAATCAGTGGCGGCGCCAGGGGTGGGCGCGGTTGGGCGAGCGCCCAACCTAAATTGTTCTCGCCCAACCGTCTGCCCAACCTGTTCAATGGAGAAAAATAATATCAAGCCTCATGAATAGAATAAAAGAAAACTTAAACCATCGCCTTCAATATTGGACCGTACTATAAGAAATATTCTTTTGAGCTATACAAAAACTGAATAAGTAAAATATCTATATTATTTTATTTTACTTGTTGCTGTCTATTTGATTTATTGCATTTACGGCATGCTTTGTCTGAAGACGCCCGCTTATCAGTCGGAAGCCTTTTAATGTATCATAAAATAAACACCCGCTTTGTCGGTCCGGTCGGTAGTCAGGGTAGTACTACATAGAACTTTTTTTGACACGTGCGGTCGCAATATTGTTGTTACTAATCTCTTGCAAGTGGAAGGGTGTCTAATAAAATAGATGTTATGTATTTCTTTACAATTCTAGCCTAACGTTTTGCAAATAATGTGTTCCTGTGTAAAATAAACTTTAAAATAGTGCCAGAGTGTTTTTTTATCCCATTTATTAATACTAGTTGAAATTTTACAAATCTGAAATATTTAAATTAGGTACGCGGATATCTGTATAAACCGAAATAATCCAAATTTTTACTGCCCACCCTCCAAATTTTTGTGCCGGGTATCGCCCAACCGAAAAGAAAAATCTGGCGCCGCCACTGAAGACAATTCCTGAGAAACTACCACCAGATGACAACAAATTAAATGAATACCAAGGCCAGAATAAGGCTGAACTTGGAGTGTTTATAGATATTCTAATAGCTCAAACTAGTATTGTTAAAAGAATCTTTGAAATGGAAGAAGAAGTTTTCATACTTGAGGAAAGCGTAACAATACGAAATCATTGACCACCTCTGTGGATATCCTAAAAATTCCTTTAGGAAATAGGTCTAGAGGAACTACCAATCTCTGAGATTTTTCTCAAGAGCTGAGTAGAAAAAAGAGCATACAATATATATTTTTAGTATCACTGAATATTGTTATTGTTTAAAAGTTTCGGATAGTGTAATGTCCGCTTTAAATTGTAATTGAAAATACTCAGTTTGATTATGTCTAATATTTGCATTGCTTTTTTTTAAATAAATTGTTGTATTCGTTGCTAAGAATATTATTTTTGACATATTATTAGAAATATTACCAGAATATTTGAGGGTTTTGTAATTTTGTATTGCTTTAGTTTTTTAAGTAATCATTAGTTGCAATGCCAATTTCTTCTCTTTTTTATTAATTAATATTATCACATGTAAATCACAAGATAAGTCGCTATTTGGTCCAGCTAAAATATTAAACATCAAGTAGGCATCACATAAAATGTAACTTCTGTCATTCTGATGTCAATATTGAAATTACTATCAATAATATGTTTTAGAATTTCCATTAATTTTTGCAATAAATATAGGAATTTCAATGCCCTTTAACAGTCAAACATGTGTTAATAGACTGTCCAAAGTTTTCACAGCAAAGAGTGACATTTAACATCCCACCTACTATGTACCACTTACTCGGAGAAGAATACAATATGGAAAACTTGGTAGCTTATCTACGTGCTATTCAGTTTCTGCACAAAGTTTAACCATTAATTATTGAAATTGTTTTTTTTTCATACCTATACTGTAGTACTACTTAGTATTTATTGTTCATTTGGTAGCGCTAATAACCTAAAGGGTTGATGCGCTTTATTTTTCTTAAATAAAAAAAAAAAAAATATAGGAATTAATTAGAAACGGTAACTTTCATATGAAAAATTAAAATAGCTACTGTATAATCGATTAGAACCATACCTGAAAAATACCACTTATTCCATTTTTTTGAGAAAAAGTAGCTGCTAATAGTAACAATTTCCAACAAATCGCTTATTGTCACGACCATTAATAACATCTGTTTCGTGCTGTTCATCAGGCACTCTGGAATATGGGCTGTATTCCAGGCAGAAATCTATGCTATCGATATGTGTTTGCAACTGAATATTGAAAGGGGTTACAGGGGTCATAAGATCCTAATACTCTCTGATAGTCAGGCAGCATTAAAAGCTTTAGCATGTCCTCAGATCAGATCTAGACTGGTCTGGGATTGTCTACAGAAACTTAAAACCCTGGCTAACCATAATAGAGTTACTCTTAAGTGGGTCCCAGTGCATAAGGGCATTGTAGGAAATGAAAAGGCGGACAACCTAGCAAAGCTGGGGTCCGAGACATCATTCACTGGTCCTGAACCAGTATTTGGGATATCCAAAACTGCTGCACGTGGTTGTATATCTCGGTGGACTCAAACTAAACACCAGTCGTACTGGAGACACGTGCCAAAACAGGAACACAGCAAACTCCTGGTTAAAAAAACCCTCGGAGAAGCTGACCAATGAAATACTAAACCTTAGCAGGGCCCAAATAAGGATAGTGACGGGTTTACTCACCGGTCACTGTACTCTAAGGAAGCACATGCATACAATCGGCAGATATAGGGAGGAACCTATCTGTCGGTTGTGCATGGAAGAGGAGGAAAGAGCCTCTCACATTATCTTTGATTGTGAAGCACTATCTCACTGGAGAAACAGACCCCTAGGACTAGAATTTCCAAGGGAGGATTTCTCCAAGAAGAACCTAGTGAAAAGTCTGCTGAGCCTGATAAGGGCTGCTGGTCTCTTCACATAAACGGCACAACCAAGAGCACAAAAAGCCTTAAGGCTGAGGTGCCGAGGACATCAAACCTTTGACTGGTGTGCTGATCCAATCAATCAATCAATCAATTTTGTATTGCTTTAGTTTTTTAAGTAATCATTAGTTGCAATGCCAATTTCTTCTCTTTTTTATTAATTAATATTATCACATGTAAATCACAAGATAAGTCGCTATTTGGTCCAGCTAAAATATTAAACATCAAGTAGGTATCACATAAAATGTAACTTCTGTCATTCTGATGTCAATATTGAAATAACTATCAATAATATGTTTTAGAATTTCCATTAATTTTTGCAATAAATATAGGAATTAATTAGAAACGGTAACTTTCATATGAAAAATTAAAATAGCTACTGTATAATCGATTAGAACCATACCTGAAAAATACCACTTATTCAATTTTTTTGAGAAAAAGTAGCTGCTATTAGGAACAATTTCCAACAAATCGCTTATTGTCACGACCATTAATAACATCTGTTTCGTGCTGTTCATCAGGCACTCTGGAATATGGAAACTACACGAAAAGCTCATTTCGAGTTATTAATCGTAGTTTTTGTTTCGATGGTCGCGTAGACATGAAATTAAGATATTTGTTCGCTTCCTAATGATTTATGTTTGTGGTGGAGGATGTTGTTTTGCACCATAAGTTGAGTTTGATTGCATAAAGGTTCAAGAAAAAGTTTTATAGAATCGCCTGAAGAAACTGATAGAAAGTATTACTGCAAAAAGATGGAAAAGCTTGCGATCCTGCAAAACTTTGTGATTGCAAAAAACATTCATTTTTCAACTTGGATTCCATCAAGTCAACATTTAATTGTAGATGGAAAAGGGACACGAAAATTCTACCATAATTTAGGTATTTAAGACGTTTCCAAAATAAGCAAATGGGGTACTTTTTCTTTAGCTAACAGTATAAGGAAGTAATTTTTGATATTTTCTTACGGGGAAGGTAATTTTTATTCGACTGGTACGTCCCTAGGTTCAACGAATACTGCAGGCTTGTCTCAATTTTTAATATTTGATACACATACGATCTAAGAATTCTGATTATTTCAAACAGAAACAGACAACAGTATTAAAATTTAGAGTTTCCGTTCTCGATAACGAGGTATTGTATTGAAAAAATGTATAAAGGGTGCTAACATTATTTTAGCTTAGCCTGGATACCAATGATGAATCATTTGTGACAACAAAACTAAAAAGATATACCCATAATCAGTGGCAGCTAAGTGCAGTTTACAATTTATTATTATGTGGTTTAGGCTGGTAGGTATGACGTAAACGGTTTTTTTTTTAGATAATCACCACAAATAAACAACTACTACTACTACTTAGTCAGGCGAACCTTGGCCAATACAAACTCAAGCCAAGGTTCCGGCACTGAGGCCAATGGCGGGCCCATTGTGCCATTCCTGCCACTTATACATCCATGAAGCCGAGCCCATCGATGAAGGACTCAATCCTCTTCAGTGGATGCCTGCTTATGTCCCCAGAGGCCATAACAGGGATTCCGAAGATTCGTCTGCGTAGCACAGCCCAATGTGGACATACGAGGAGAACATGGTCATGTGTCAAGGTATGAAAGAAGAATTTCAGCTATCGCAGTAGAAGGGTTTACAAATTAAGCTTATACAGTTTCACAATTGTACGATTTTGCACTTTAATAAAAACAATATTGTGGTAAATCGTTCAGCTTCATATATTGTATACTATAAGGAAAGATAATAGGCAAATGATATAAAGTGAAATCAATTATAATTCATTAATTATTGTAGATGTTTTATAAAGTAAAATATTATTTAAAGAAAAACATGCCTACAAAAAGTACAAGATTTTATCTTAGCAAACAGTCTTAAGCAAATAACCGAATAAATGACAGTTTTTGTTTGGAGGAAGAAAATTCAGAAAATGGCAAATGGAAATAATGCCACTAATAAAAACCAATAAGACCATATTTTTCCATTTTTTTAAACGTAGGCTCCTTGGTAGACTCCTGGTATGAGTATTTGAGTTATGAAAATCTTCGTGTAATACTCATATTCAAATGAAAAATAAACTATTCCAGATCACCTGACTTTAAGAGGTCGGTCTTATTGGACTGGGTCTCCCGATCAGTTGGTTGTCAGACTGACTTTGTAGAGCAATGTCAATGTAATATATATTTTATTTAAATAATAAAAACCTCACAAAACACATGGCGCAGTCAGTAAACTATCTCTGAATTGAATTAAGTAATAATTAAAATGTCAAAGTACGAAAAAAGTAATCAACAAAGGAATTATATGATTCAAGAGCAGCAGATTCAGGTGCACAGACAAATCAATTAAATAGTCACCTTGCTTGGTTAAAAGAGCTACATAATCTCTTGCATTCCACACACTGTAAAGTGAAGAAATTTTAGATAATTTTAAGATTTTATTACTAATTAAATTCTATCTATCATCCGTTGTTTATCAGTAAACAATGAAAACTAAATAGAATATGACATGAGTGCGCACAGCAATAGGGCTGACTGGTCAGTGACGTCATTCTGGAATGGTCTATAATACCTAAGCTCAAATATGTGAGATGAACAAAATCGATTTTTCCACCTTACCTATGATAATGAATTCTGTGATAGGTAATGCACTAATGCAGGAAGGCAGGAAAAGAATGGAATAACCAGTAATGTGAAAACACACAAACGATTTTAAATAGCTAAGAAGAAAAGTTTCAACATTTTGTCTTTCTGCTACAATTTTGTCTTAACTGCCAGGCCTATTTCAACTCGATTGCAGCTAGCGCTTTGGGTGGATGGGTTTGAAGCCTGTGGCAAGTGAAATTCGAAGAATATTCTATTGAAAATTCAAGGGACGAACCTTACTACGGAAGCATACGAAGAGTTTTTTGACAATATCCAAAGGATTTTGGAAAATTGAAGGCAGATGAGTACTTTACAATCTTACGCTCAAAAATTCTGGTATTTCAGTACATTAGTATTAACTACTTATTGGAAAAGAAGTAGGTGATAATTTCATACAAATTTCCATGTTTTACTGCAAACAAAATCATTACAGTACGCGTATGGACTTTTGATCATAGAGATACTACAGATAGAGGCAATAAGCCATAAGCCGCTGTGTAAGTGGGAATGTCCCACCGAACTGCAGTGAGAGAGAAAAAGATAGACGATCAGAGGTTTGTCTGTCTTTGTTTTTGTACATAACAAGTGCGCTATTAGAGAAAGGCAGCCTAAACCTCCGACTTTCTATATCTCTTTTACTTTCTGACGGGTTCCGAGCTGGCTTGTTGCCTCTATCTGTAGTATATCTATGCTTTTGATAAGCTGCCGAAATATCTTTCCGTCCAAACGTTAGTATGTAGGGTGAAAACACGGGCTCGATAGTGGAGCGTGAAGAGCCCGCTTGAGTCCACGATTGATTCAACAGCATTCCCTAAACATGTTGTATGGAAGGTTCATTTTCATTGTCATTTGTTAAAGAAAATATTAAATTTTGTTTACTATTTTTATTCGCATCAAATTATGAATGACTACAGGTTTTTGTTAACATTACAGTTACGGAATTGGTGATGATATTGGTGTTGGTATTGGTGTTGATGGTGTTGAGTCAGGTACAGTCGTAGGTGCAGAATGCGGCTTAACACAAGCGCAATTTGTATAACTAGCTATCAATCTTCTGAGCTGGCTCAATTTACAAGAATCTTCTGCCAAAATACATTGAGTTTCCTCTTGATCATCAATTATTTCCTGTATCTCCTTATCAATCAAGGCAATATTATTTGTATTTTCTTTTATTATGTTGATTTCTTTGGACTGTTGTTCTTCTAAAGTATTAACGTCTACTTCGATTTCCTTGATCTCTTCAGAATTGTCTTTGAGCTCTTCTATTAGTTCATCGAGGTCTTTACATATCACCACTAGCTTTACTTTCAAGTTTAAGATTTGCTTTCCATTTTCTTCTAGTTTGCAAGCAATTTCGTCGATCAACTGATTACAGTCACATTTTGGTGCCAAAGCTGCAAAATTTTATTAAATATAATGAGTTAATTATTGCATATAAGACACTTACCTTCCAAGTTAATTCTATCTTCTCCAGTTACATAAGGTGTGATGTATCCAAACAAGAAATATACCAGGAAGGAAATGTAGATGTACTTCATGTTCGATGTTAATCTTAGAATGATCTGAACTGTAATGATAATTTTGATTGCACAAACTCCTTATTTATATTCAACGGTTTGCCATTTTATTTGCTTAGCGATTTTAATCTGCTCGAAATATTTATTGTGAGGTGTAGTGTAGCTGTTTTTGTAAATATTTTGTTTAATTGGGGGTTAATTGTTCAAAATAATTTTGAATTACATTTGAAAACATATTGTTCTTCCTGAATCTCTTCTTGTTTTTTCAAGTTTTTAGTAAATTGAGCAAAACAATTAAATTTTTATGCATTGTAGGTATATTCCTGTAAATATCTTATTAACCACGCCTTCTAACGGTGGAGTAAAAAACTTGAAAATAATTTCCAGCAGTTTCTCGTATGCGAGTGTGTAATACAGTTTTTTTTTCTTTAAGGTGTATATTTTTAGATAGTCAAGCAGCACTAAAATCTTTAGCATGTTCCCAGATCAGATCTAGACTGGTCTGGGACTACCTGCAAAAACTGTTAACCCTGGCAAACGAATATAAAGTAACCCTTAAGTGAGTCCCGGGATATAAGGGTATTGTAGGCAATGAAAAGGCAGCAATAAAGCTAGGGTCTGAAGCTGCATTCACTGGTCCTGAACCAGTATTTGGGATATCAAAAACTGCTGCACAACGCTATACATTTCGGTGGATTCAAACTAAACATCAGTCCTACTGGAGAGCCGTGCCAAAACAGAAACACAGCAAACTCCTGGTCAAAAAAGCCTCGGAGACGCTGACTAACGAAATATTAAACCTAAGCAGGGGCTAGATAAGGAGAGTGTTCGGGATTACTCACCGATTACTGTAACCTGAGGAAGCGCATGCATACAATCGGCATATGCAGGGAGGAACCTAGTTGTCGGTTATGCATGGAAGAGGAGGAAACAACATTATTTTCGAATGTGAAGAATTGTCTCATTGGAGATATAAACTTCTTGTCTGATAACTTCACATAAACAGCACAACCAAGAGCTCAAAAAGCTTAAAGACTGAGGTGCCGATGATTCTGTGAAACAGCAGGTCACCTTTATCAATCAGAGTCCGGGTGTCCGATTAAGATCCAGCAGGAAATTATTTTCAGGTTTCCTACTTCACCAACATTAATACCTTTAATGTAACAACCAAAAATGAATATTAATTTCTTGATGTTTCCAAATTTCAAATAGGTTTTTAACAAGATTAAACAGGTTTAACACTGACTTAATTCTGCATTTATTTTTTTTAATTAAAGCACAACATACGGATAAAAATATCTACATTAAATTTACTTGAGTCATCAATAGATAAGTTATATTCTTCAATATGTTATGTTAATCATAACGATACTGTGCTTCATTACGACACTGGAATTTCATTACGACACTGTTACTTTATTACGATATCAAATTTGGGCTTTTAAAAATCAAATAAAGAACTAAATATTTCTTTTTTCATATCTTGGCAGGTATTAATGTTTGTCAGATGTCGAAAGGAATAATTATAAATATTCAACACTCTATGAATTTTTTGAAAAATAATATTTTTCAAAAACAGTGGCCATTCAACTAAGGAGCAACAACTACTTCCCGTGCAATATGCACCGCCGGATATTGAATTACACCCCAAAGTCAAACGGGGTTGGTATATCTACAAGATATTTTAAAACCAACCTTTCTGGTTTGCAATTAGAAGGGACAACACAACTTGTAGACCGGTTTCGGCGTATTTGCGCCTCATCAGTACAAGGTATGTGGTGTCCGTCCGAGAATCTCTAATCCCGGACTGAAGAGTACACTTCAATCACAATCAATACATGTCTTCCAGTAACGGAAATGTAATGATTGTGACGGCAGCGCCCTCTTCACTTCCAATAAGATTTATTAATGTTTTTGTTGCAGCACTTGCTAATTGTTCTATATCTGAGTCGATACTTTCAGGATCTGAACTAACGTCGATAGTATTCATGAAGAAGTAACTTACTGATATGGCCGCGTTCTATTTTGACAATTCGCATGATAACAACAATAGAAACCATAGTAACCACAGTCTTACAAGATTGATTGTTGCATGTTTCTAGTGGACGGAGATTGTTAACTATCTTTGAGTAGTTATTTAGAATTATTAATGGTAGATAAAATATTGTACAATTATTATTTGTATCGTAAATTCATATTACGATAATCGATGGACAAATATTCCATCTCATATCGTAATATGAATCTTTACGATACTAATATCGTAAATATCTATTAAGATCTCCAACATGCCATTGTTCTATATTTTTTTTAATTTATCAACTTTTCAACTCTAGGTACGTGAAATTTCAGCGTTAATTTGTGTACAACATATACCCAAAATGCATATTTTTCGTGGTAATAATTTTTTCCTGCAATCGCACGCGAAGTCAGTATTTCGCTTTCCCGATACCCATAGCAACGGCTGCGAAATCAAACGTCACTTCCAAATTTTACATTTCTAAAATACTACAAAGACAAGTTTTATTTTTTAATGAATACCATCAAACTGGCACGTATCCAGGGGGTCCGGACCCCCCCCCGAATTGTTTTCAAACACATACTAGAAAAACAATGATTCCATAATTTTTATGTAGGTACAGCAGTAAAGTAAAAATGTATAGACATATTGAACGGCATACAGTTTTGAAAGTATTATTTTTAAAATGTCTAAGTTTAAAAATAAAAATTAATTGTTTAACTATTGGCAACACATAGGAACTTATCATCGATCAACTTATAATGAATCTACAAGATCGTTTTGAAACAAACTCAACCGAACTAATAGCTTTTCAAAGCTTATTACCAGGCTTTGCCTCAAATGAAAATGCCAGTCAGCTAGAGCAGCTTGCTATGTATATTGAAGATAATTACTCGCTGTCTGCTCTTCGGGGTGAATACTACTTATGGTGCAATCAAGTGGGTGAAGATTTAGACAGAAATACCGAAACCCTGAAGGTTTTGGAGCACTGTAACAAAAATTTTTACCCTGTTCTTCATCATTTACTGGTTATTCTTTCTACTTCACCTGTTGCTACAGCCAGTGTCGAGAAATCTTTTTCTACTCTTAAAAGGGTAACAACCTTCCTAAGAAATAAAATATCAATGTTTTTCCTGATAAAATACTTGACATTATGGCTAATAAAAAAATCGAATATTGACTTTGTAACCATTATTCTTACTACCTACTTATACTTTTTATAATTATGAGATTGTTTGTAACTATAGGTAATAATAATAACTCAATTTTTAACAGAGGATTAAAAATGTTTCTAACAGAACCTGTATTTTAACGTGTTGTTTTGTACCTTGACAATGTCCTACTTTTCATCTAAGGCCTTTGACCTTGACCTCTTCAAAAAATTTTTCCTGCGGCGCCATTTCTTTTTCCGTTGGACCCCCCCCCCCCGAAACCAAATCCTGGATACGTGCCTGCCAACAAATACATAAGTACTTATATTATTTAGGATGAATATTAACATTGATTGTACAGTTTGTATCATTACTTATATTTACTCCAGAAGTTGAAGCAAGAACTGTCAAAATACTTTATATATATTGAAACATATCATTTCCATAGCACACGGTGACATTGTTAAATAAATTGAACTGCTGTTGATTTTAGAGCAATAATATATTTATTTACAATTATCTAGTTTAATAATTTTAACCATTGCACGAAAAATAGTGTGTATGCCATGGCCGCGAAATTTTTTTATCGACCTGAAGATTATCTTGCCTCGGCCGCAAGCGGCCTCGGCGATAACTGTTCTTTCGGTACGTTAAAAAGGCATTTCGCGGCCTAAGCATACAAATCACTATTTTTATGAAAAATTCACAAGTGCAGATCTTTATATTAAAAATAGTATGAGAACAAACCCAATACCGAATGAAACATATCTTGTCGGGTTGATCCATTGGCGCAACCGCCGTGCGGGGGACCGAGACACGTGTAGACCAAGGAAAATATTTTCCCATAGTACCCATTAAAACATCAACATCTATTCAGGCTATATGGAACGATTTGGACCAGCTTGATGTTCAACATGTAATTACTCCAATGCCGAGACGCGTTCAAGCTGTTATTAGGGGGGAAATACTAGGTGCTAATTAATAAATAACATTTTTTTAGATACCATTTGTTTATTTAAGAAATGTTATCTGCACTATCCTCCTTCTTGGGAACTTTTTAAACTACTCCCAGCGTGACGTAACACTTACGAGTATATTAAGATCTATATGCTCTCCTAAGAACCTCTCTATTAAAACCTTGGCAGATTTATGGTGTGCGCCATCATGTCATGCTGAAGTATACCTTGTCTAGATACATCCTTAGTACTACACTTCGTATGTCAAACCTCAGGTCCCTTTCGGGCTGAGGTTTTTCTTCCTTCATAATCGAAAACTTTAGCCTAGTCAGGTTTTCGCGGTAGTATATACGCTGAGGTTTCCCCATCTGCTTGGCATAACCTGCATATAGTAGTACCTGCCAATTTAATGTTGTTCATGTGTTTATTGAGTCTCTAATGCCCTATCCAAGGACCGGGCTATCCACCTACTCATCCTAGTACCTTTGACGAATTCTTTGGCCTATCTCGCACCATTCTTGATGCTTTTTTATCTAAGAGGTGTGGGAGTGAGAGTTTTTTCCTTACTATGATGAAACAACCATCAAATGATTACTGTTGTAAATGAAACTAACTGTTTTTAATTTATTCCACTATTTAATGAAAGGATTAGGAAAATTCTACTGATAACTATTTCGATATTGACATATTTATATTATATCATCGTCAAAATTACAGAAGTACCATTTGATGTAATGCCTACCTGATACTTAATATTTTGGCTATACCAAATAGTGACCTATCTTGTGATTGACTTGGTACATATGAATAGAAAAAGAAGATATGAAATTACAAATATTAAGGCTAAGGTATTATCAGACCTATGGGGATATCCTGGATATATTTTTCCAAGGAAAACTATATCTGCTGATCTTTATAATTGTTACTGAAGTAGACAGTTTAATAGTGGAGAGCTCCCAATATTCATCTGTTCATTGACAACACAAATATGTAATACTTCTAGTTTTGTGGTATAATATAGTAGATTTACACAAAAAATTGGCCAAAGGTGGAACTAATTTCCGCAAAAACGGGGTTTGATTTTTTGAGCTAATTACTCATATCCTTTCAACATACTAAAAGTCTAGAAAAATGTGAGTATGCGAAATGCTTTTTTTGGTTTTTTCAAAATTCATGAAAAATAGGAAGCTTATCCAGAAAATTTTATTTTTAATAATCAAAAGGACTCTCGTCTGTGGCCCGTACAGTAGGTGCCGACCTCGGGCGCCATCGAGTATCTCCGGTGGCGCTCGGCTTTCATGCGAAGCGCGCACGGTTCTAACACCCCGTGTCGCTCTCTGAAAAGAACATCTCCTCGCTTTCCATACACTTTTTTAACTAAACCACCCTACCTTACCCCCTACCCTAATCCGAATCGAAAAATTGAATTGTGTAATTGACAGATTATTATAATAATTTTAAATAATAACCCAACCAAAACCACCCTACCTTACCCCCTACCCTAATCCGAATCGAAAAATTGAATTGTGTAATTGACAGATTATTATAATAATTTTCAATAATAACCCAACCAAAACCACCCTACCTTACCCCCTACCCTAATCCGAATCGAAAAATTCTTCGTATTTTTAGTCAATTTTTGAAAAAAACAATAAGAAAATAAAAATATCTTGACTCGGACACGACTCGAACCTGGTACCTCTGTGTTAAGAGCCCAGCACGCTTACGCTGGGCTAATCTCTGCACACATTAATGATATCGTATAGAAGGTTAAAAGCTTTAGAACCGTGCGCGCTTCGCATGAAAGCCGAGCGCTACCGGAGATACTCGATGGCGCCCGAGGTCGGCACCTACTGTACGAGCCACAGACGAGAATATCAAAAGGCTGTATAAAAAATGTGAAAATTAATCCCAAAAGTCTTCTTCATTATTTTTAACACGTTCTTTCGAGGCACTATTTGTACAATCGCGACCAAAATAGTTGCAGCATATCTCAGTACATTCCACGCCATACCGTCGACAAGTACATCTACCACTACCACACGGCTCATTTGTAGGGATTGTGTTTAGTAATAATTCTGGTGCAGGGCTCATTTCGCATATTATGGGCTGTAGTTGCTCTCCTACTTTTTTCCAACCCTACTTTTCGGGGTTGGCAATATTGGTGTTCATGGTTTTCCAATAACGGCATTGTAAATGTACGCGAAGAAGGTGCTGAACAGCACCATCTTCAGTTGGTGGCAATCTTGCAATATTGAATTCCCTTTTGGCAGTTGTGATTTTTTTTAAGCAGAGATTATATCGTAGTAGATTTAAGGTCTGTGTTGGATTTCTACCGTACAACGATACCAAGGGTGCCAATGTCTGTAAGTTCCTTTCTGTTTGCTTCTTTTGATCCAAACAAAGTAGCGCAAATGTAAAATTGTTCACATTTCCAAAAATGTTGATATGTTGCCGATTTACTTTTCCCAAATAAGGAGCTTGTGGTATAGCATCCGGTTAAAGCATGGGAAAAGAGAATGATTTTGCACCCCTTTTCACCAAGTATATGTTGTATCGATTTAATATCACGTTTTCTATCACTGAACATAGATGATTGCAAGCAAATATTTCGTGTGTTATGGTAAATTAAAAGTACCAGAATGTCGGTGTCATCATCAACAACTGTTACGTGCTTTTCTTCTGCCAATTAATTAGAAACAGTAAGTTTCATTTATAACATTAATATGAGTAGATTCCACAAAGTAAGGGTCCAAATAGTAAATTCAATATCAAATGATGCTTAAAATGATCGACGTTATAGCTTATCGATTGGGAAATAGATTTAGTTAGATTAAGTATGTGTATAGGTACATCTTTTCCAGCAAATCAATACTTGTGGAGAATTTATTAAATAATCAAGATTGAATTTTGTAGTACTGGGTAGAGTCCGTTTCATTTGAGAACGGAAAGCTTGTTTACATGCGCAGAGACGAGTTTTCGATAGTTGCCGAGCAACAAGGGCGCCGTCGTCCATTTTCACCTTTATTATTAGTGGGCACATTTCATCTGTCAGTGGTCCGTTCTCAAATGAAAAGGACTCTAGTAGTTGCAAAACTTTTTATTAAAAACCGGTCCATCCAAAATTTCAAATTTTTCCCTTATTCGTTGAAAACACACCTATTAAATAAAATATGGAAGGTTAAAATAAAAATTGAAATTATCGTTTTCTGTTTATTTATGATTCAAAGAATGTACATGAAACAATTACTGAGGAGTCGTAGTTTCAGGATTGTTTCTAACGTGTTTACAATCGCAAATCGTGACATAAATAAGACTTTTTATAAGATCCTCTAGTGTACAGACGTTGCTGTCCAGTTCAGTTTCAGTATCATTTAGAACATCTAAAATTGCATCAACTTCAGTATCAATAGTCGTGATAGTTTCATTATGCTGTGCCACAATATCAACCACAGTGTTTTGTAGTTCTCCTATAGCGATCAATTGGAATTTCTTAATAAATATATTCTGACTATTGTCATTAATTTGTCTTAATAATGCATCGGCACGTGAAGCTATTTTTGTATATTTTTTGTTTAAATTCAGTAGATCTTTAGCATTGTCAGCAATTTTACATTCGATCAGATCAATGATATCATTGCATTCACAATGGGGTGTTAGTGCTGAAACAAATTGAAAAAATAATCAAAAATTACAAATATAAAGTTGAAAAAGTTCCACAAAGCTCCTCAGAAAATGATAAAACTTTTATGTTGGTTCAAATAGACATTATCTAGTGTCGGATAGGGACCAAAAATTTATAAAAACTTCATTATTCTTGAAAACGGTAGCTGGAGCGCTACCGAAACGTTAAAATGAAAATATAAATCTACACAAACATTTGAATAATGTCATTCAACGCATAAGATGGGGAACAGAGTCTGCCATATAAATTTGGCAGTACTCTTAGAAACTTCCAGATTTAAATTAAAGAATATATAGGGTGTTTTATTAAAAACATACTGTATAATTATTTGAATAAGTTATTTTTCGAAATCACAAGTGAAATAAAGCAATTTAATTGTAATTTATTATTAATAGAAACATTTTGTTGGCATTTTGTTTTGAGTGAAATAAGTTTTTGGTAGGCTTGTTGAGCGTACACACTAACTTACCTTGCAAGTTAATTAGTTCTTCAGCAGCTACATATCCGACTAAAAAGTAAATAAAATAGAAGTATTTCATCTCGATGATATTTTTGAAAGGATATGGATGGAACTGATAATTTAAGATGACAATTTTCTTATTTATACTTTCGATATTGTTAACGATTATTTTTGTTTTATTTAAAAAGCATTTAAACACAAGGAAACGTTTGTTTTTGGGTTGTTTTTAATAATAATTGTAGGAATAAATATTATTGTTAATAAATATTGTTTCTGTTGTTCGTTTATGAAACTTTTTCTTTGAATAGGCTCAATTCGATAATACTTTTGTTATTCTTCCATATTGACATTGGGTTTTGATTTTTTGTGTATTCTAGGAAAGCATAACATAGTAAACAAACTTAACGGTTAGAAGTTCGTGATGCAACAGTATGTTAGATCAATTGAATAAAAATTTGTAAAAATCGCTTACTCTGTTTTAGCCCTTTTGTGAATAAAATTATTTCCTATTGTTACGCATAATTGTTCTTTAGAAAAAGATTCAATAAATTTTGTGCTCGCTATTTTGATACTGTCATTCAGAATTTCCATTCCGATAATTGTATTTTCTACCGGTGTGAAGACAGCGGCCAAAGATAGCGGCCAATATTCACCCGAACGTGGGAAACAGTGGCGCACCAAAACTTTTTTTGACTTATACGAAATATCAATTGTTTCATTGAAAATTAGTCTATTTCAATCATTGAGACATAAAGGGGTAAAAAATCGAGAGCCGCATATTACCTACATTTCAATGAAAATATGATTATGTATGAAAACGTGTTACGTGCGTATTTTGCAATTATTTTATTAAAAATTCGAATCCTTTGTGTAATCTTTGTCGAAGCATATTAAATGTATGACAAAATGTTACGAAATATTTCTCATTTACTCCCTAATAAAAAAATCGGGGTGCATTTAGCAGTCCTTATATTAAAAATTCGAATTTTGTGTGAAATCGTCGTCGGAGCATAAACAAATTTTGACAAAATGCTGCAAATCATTTCTTCTCCACTTCCCAAATTTTTTTTATGCTCCGACGACGATTTCACACAGAATTCGAATTTTTAATGTAAGGGTTGCTAAATGCACCCATTGGTTCCCTCGGGAAGTCGAATTTGTTTATCAGGGAGTGAAGGACAAGTGATTTGCAACATTTTGTCAAAATTTGTTTATGCTCCGACGACGATTTCACACAGAATTCGAATGTTTAATGTAAGGGTTGCTAAATGCACCCCCCGGTTCCCTCGGGAAGTCGAATTTGTTTATCAGGGAGTGAAGGACAAGTGATTTGCAACATTTTGTCAAAATTTGTTTATGCTCCGACGACGATTTCACACAGATTTCGAAGTTTTAATATAAGGGTTGCTAAATGCATCCCGATTTTTTTATTAAGGAGTAGAGGAGAAATATTTGGTAGCATTTTGTCATAATTTCAATATGCTTCGACAAAGATTACACAAAGCATTCGAATTTTTAATAAAATAATTGGAAAATACGCCCTCAACACGTTTTCATATATAATTTCATATATATTCATATTTTCATTGAAATGTAATATGCTCCTCTCGATGTTTCACCCCTTTATGTCCCAATGATTGAAAAAGACTTATTTTTAATAAAACAATTGATATTTCGTATAAGTCAAAAAAGTTTTGGTGCGCCACTGTTTCCCGGGGGTGACTTCGGAAATATTGGCCGCTCTCTTTAGCCGCTGTCTTCACACCGGTGTATTTTCTTCGATTTGAATAATCTTTCAGGTCACCGTAAGTTCCAGTTTCGATTAATTGTGTATACAAAAGAGAAAACCATTGAATTTGATTAAACATGGGAGTATAACATCATACTAGGATAAAGTAGCGAGACATTATATAAAAATATTCAAAAAAATATGGGCAATCAAATCATATGTAGTTTGTAACGGAGCTATGTAACACCCTGTATTCCCAGGGTAAAATATACCCCCACCTACTCCAAAAGGTAGAGGAAATATAAATTTCACATGTATGTAAAATGTTGAATGCTTACATACAAAAAGTGGGTGGAACAAAATATCTAACGCCCAAGTCATACTATCCAATTAGTCTAGTGTCCTTTCTGCTTGAAACGCTGGAAATACTAATGACAGATTCATTGGAGATGAAGTTTTAATAACGAACTCCCTCAACGAGTGCGAATACGCGTATCAGGCCAAAGCAACATTTGTAACATTGAGGGTGATGTTAAGAATTCATCTACAAGGTCAATTATTCAAAGCTGTAGAAAGGAAAGGAAGTAATGGGGTATAAAAAAATGCAGTACGTGGTCGTAAATCTCGGTGGTGGTAATGTTTACAGGAAGCACGTGCCAAAGCAGGAACACCACAAACTCCTGTTAAAAAAACCCTTGGAGTCGCTAACTAAAGTGACGGGATCACTCAACAATTACTAATCACACGCATACATTTGGCACATATAGGGATGAACCTATCTGTTGGTGGTGCATGAAAAAGAAGGAAACAACTTCACTCAGTATCTTCGAATGTGGAGCACTGTGGACAGAACTATTATATTGTCTTTGAGACATTTTTTTTGAGCGCCTTAAAAAGTGCTATTGAAATATTCTCAAATTATGGAAAAGAATATATTTTGTGGAATTTTTTTTAATAGTTTATCTCATTGCATGAATATTTAATGTACGTTATAACGTTATATCACAGTCAGTACTACAATTCCACGCACATGCTGTTGTCCAATGCCTGCGATAGGTGCTAAACGCCGGAATTGCGCTAGTATCGGAATATACCGATTCGTAGAGTAAGGTTCAAAGAACAAGTAGGATTTTTCCATTTCGAAAAATGTTTAGTAGGTCAAAATTTATTAACATCGAAAGTTAGTAAAAATCGTCGAATTTCGACTTTCAAAAAGTGTATAACTTTTTAAATAATCACTATACGGAAAAATGAGAGGAGACCTTTTTTTTCTAGAATTTGTATAAAAAAAATGTCCGAACCGAAAAAACCATTTGCTCATAATTTGTTTAAAAAATTGCGATTTAAACGAAACATACCGGTTTTTCGCAAAAATGCCGAGCATATTCGGATTCAGCGGCTCAAAATACATAAGAATATCACTTTTTCATCCCTGGATCTATTATTGCACATATCAGCATTGAGCGCTCCCGGAGTAAAAGAGTCGATCAAATAAAAATAAGTAAATGTAAAAATTGCAACAATTTACGCAAATATAATTAATGCTAAAAATTACAAGTTTCGTAGTTGGAGGCGGGATTTTGTAGTGAAGCAACATATGCTACAGGCAGCTCTTTCCATTGTTTTGAAAGCTCTCTTATTATTTGTCTATGATTCTATGATCCAAATTCTCAACAATGTAGACCGCAGAATATAGTATTGGATTGACGGGATGGTGCACCACCATATACAAGCTGTTTATAATAGCTTCTGTGTAGTTTATGTTCATTGTCTTATACATTATGTATTCTTATGAATTAACATTATTATTATGATCATTATTATCAACTTAAGGGTATACTTGCTCAGTCCTTGCTGGTAATATTCACCTATCCCGAGCGTGTATACACGCAAATGGGATTAGGCTCAGCAGTTACATATTCAGAAACTTACTGACAGTGTGGCAAGTATTCAAAATTGCAGCCTTCTACAGATCCTTGTATAGGTTTTTGTGAAGACCTAGTTTAGTGAGGCTGTCTTGTAGAGTTTTGGGAATTAGTTCCATAGATGAAACGATAACCGGTACCCCACTACTCTCTCTGTATGCCACATCTGTCTTACTGCAATTGCAAGATCGGTGTATTTTGCAATTCTCTCGTTGTATTTGTCTAAAATATTGTTGTTATTGTGTACAGTAGCATCCAATAGAAGAACCGAGTTAGCTTTTTTATCCACAACTACAATTAGCCTAGTCAAAGTATGTACACATAAAACCTCACCAAAAATACAAAAAACTTGAAAATTCCAAATTGGGTATTTAAAAGGGTTGTGTTTAGAATTAGAAAAACTTTACGATATTAGACATGCGGTTTTCCGGAAAATCATCGAGTGAAAATTTTTGTTTTTTCGCTCTAATTGTTTAAATAATAAATATACAGAAAAACTTCCAAATCAAAATTTGTAGCTGATGCATTTATCTACAAATTTTGTTTAAAAAGTTTTTCTGTAAAATAGAACTTTCACGAGATAAAATTAATTTCAGTGGTATTCAATTCGTGGTTACGCGCGAACGGCCCGTGAGCCTAATTTATTAACCGCTCGAGTTAAAAGTTAATAATTTTGGGCTTATAACATTCTGAAAAAATGAATAAACTCATGTAAAATGTAAATAAAGATCTCAGCTTTTGGATAGAAATACTTTCAAATTTGAAAAAGTAGATTTTCTGACTGTAATATCAGTTTATTATAATTCCTATTCAATTAATACTTATCCCAGCAACAAATCCTTTTGGATTTAGCATTGCAAATGAGCATAAAACATTATTATTATAAAAGCAAAGCATGCTTAATTTTACTTGTTTTCTTTAGACTTCATTCAATTATATCTTTTTTCGAAATCAATATAATATGTACAATGAAACTTTACCACTAAACACTTTGAAGCATTTACTTTCGAAACTACTATACAGTTTTTCTATGAATATAAAATTTTTTAAATAATAGACAATTATTTACAATAAATACTTAAATCAGAGGTCTTTCAGCAAACCTTCTATAACTTTTTATACCATTTATGATATTATCTAAAAATTTGTGAACTTTATAATAAACCTATTTAGAAGTGATCGCGATACAAAAGAACACTCCTATGGCACAGATAAGAAAGAGAAGGTAGCACAAATGAAGGTGAAAAAGCAGGTGAGAGAGCGTGGAAAATCGATGATAATACATTAAAAATTTTTATAAGAAATTATTTTTTTCAATGTATTTGTAGATACCCCATTTTAGAACACATTTCATGTGAAAATTTCTTTTCTAAATGTCATTGTTTATTTACTATAATCGTAAAATTAAAAAGATGAAAATTGATGATGTTCAAAAATACTATTATGGAAATTTCGTATATATTTTAAAAACTAATGCAGATACAAAAAAAATGCTTAGACAAATGTTGTAGATAAATGTATTAGCTACAATTTTTGATTTGAACATTTCCCTGCGTTTTCAGTATTTAAACAATTAGAGTGAAAAAACAAAAAAATTTGACTCGGCGATTTTCCGGAAAATCGCATGCCTAGCATCATAAAGCTTTTCTCATGTTAATCACAACCCTTTTAAATACTCAATTTTGAATTTTCAAGTTTTTTGTGTTTTTTGCGGCATTTTACGGATATTTTGTGTACTTTGACTACGCTAAATGTCAGACAGGTTATTAATCACCCGTCTATCGTTGATAAATGACATATCGTAGTATAGTGTAAATTCAGCACTCGCCTGTTTGTCTGTAACGATTTCAAATTTCTTAGCAGAGTTAACAAGATCTAAGGGGGAATAGTTTTTATCTGTTTTTGCGACCAGGTCATGCAATTTAGATGCTTGAGCATTGCCAATGAAGAATTTTTGGAGTGTAGATATTTGTTTGTGATGTAAATTAACTATGTTCGTTAGAGCTCTCCCTCCTTCTCTTCTTGGAAATGTGGTCCTACTAACAACGGATGATATCGGGTGGTGACATTTGTGTTTTGTCATCATGGTACGCGTTGTTCTTTGAATATCTTCCAGCTCTGTTTTTGTCCACTTTAGAATTCCAAATGAGTATGTTAGGAACGGTATGTCGGAGGTGTTAATTGCTTTGGCAAGATTTCCTGCGTTCAAGCTTAGCTTGCTGAAATCCTAGGTATTTGTAGGTCTCACCGTTTTGCATTTTAACGATTTTACCCTTGTCGATATTTAAGGTTTTGCACTTGTCTAATCCCAATTGTATATTCCTGGATAATTTTTCAGGAATATCAAGTAAATATTGAATTTTACGCTAATTTCATAAGTATCATTGTTTTCATATCATCTTAAGTGTACACTTGCTCAGCCCTGTCTGGTAATGTTTATCTATCCCGAGCGTGTGTGAACGCGAATGGGATTAGGCTTAGCAGTTACATACTTAGAAATTCACGCACAGTGTGACAACAATTCTGCAAATCGATGTATGTGGTTTTGTGAAGACCTAGTTTGGCGAAGCTGTTTTGGTAGATGATACTTATTATTATCAGTATTATTATTTGTCATATTTCAGAACTCCACAATTTGTATATTATGTTTATTGATGCATTTCAACAATGTACTTAATCCGCTAATTTCTCAAAATAATACACATAGGTACGTCAGAAAACATAAACTTTATTCATAAGGTTTCTTTTAATGTTGATAAATGTAACTAGTTGGTGTTGTTTCTTCGTTACTGGGCTCAGTTGTCTTTGGGGCACAAAGACAATTTTTAACACCTAACACGATTTCCAAAATATCGTTCAGGCTGCAAGTAGCATCGTCTACGATGCAATCCAAAGCCTCTGTTTCCAGTGCAAGTGCTTTCACCTTAGCATCGATGTCACCAAGAATAAACGACTGGAGATCGATTGTCTTCAAGTTGTTGTTGATTAGCACCTCCATGGCGTTAATTCCACTTTCGAGATCGTCTATCACGACGGAATTCGCATTAATATCGTCCTCGGTTTTTTGTAAATCGGTTTTGATTTTGCTTATTTCTTCACGATCGATATTAACTTGCTCAATAGCATCTTTTATAGCTTCAATTATTTTATTTAGTATGTCCACACACTGGCACTTCTGATCTGGTGTATTTTCTGAAAAAATTCGAACACAAATATTAATAATCACACTCAAATAAATAAAAAGCTAATGTTAATTTAGTATCATTTTAGTTCTCACCTTCAAGGAAAATTTTGTCTTCGGCTGAAACATAAAAGTAGGTCAATGCCAAAATGAAGTATATGTATTTCATGGCTGATGTTCTTGGTTCGATCTAAAGTGGTGGAATGAATATTACTTTTGGTAGTTGATATTTATACTGCTACTATTGTTTTTATTGTTGTTACACCTGGATATTATAAATTTGTTATTTTAAAGAATTATCTTATTTAAATTTGTAATTATGTTCAACTTTATCTAAATCCCATCAATAACAAAAATATTTCTGAGGGAAAATGTATGTGAAGAAAACAACAGATGTTTATTCAGAATAACAATTTTTATTTCCTGCTTTGGAAGGTTTATAACTTCACTGGTATTAACAGGTTTCACTATTTTTTCTAGTGTGAAATTACGATAACAGCTCGCTCTGCATTCGTATTAGGTTGAAAAGTTACAGGGTTGCGCACTATTCTTAATTATCCACTACAATACTGGTAGTTTCTAGCTCCATATACAGCGTTTCTCAAAAGTACCACACCTTTGAAACGGATAAAGTGTAAGTCATGAAATTCTAGGACGATGAATGAGACATTATTCTGCATATTTTATAGCAAAAATCAAATACTTTTGACGTCAGAGTTTAGCGTAAGACTGCCATCTTCAACTTGTTTTGAATGGCAACCTAGTAGAGTGATGTAACACGAAAAAGCTTATCTTTTTCTTTTTCCAAAAATAACAGCAATGTATCACTTTAATATAAAATGTCTAATAAAATATCAGTTTAATTTTTCGAAATTATTTTGTACTGTATTAGTGATATGACCTTGTAGGTTTTCAAAATTGAACAAAAAACCATATTAGGCATTAAAAACGTCAACCACATGATTATTTATGTACAAATTGTCAGAACACAGTGTCCACAAATTGTTAATCTGTTGGCAGGTTAGGTGTAAACCTACCTTTTTACTGTAGGTACGCTTACCGTTGCTAAATATCCTGATTTACTCCAAAATGAAGTTATACTTTTTTTTTCCCGAGTCCGTCTGACAAGTTTCCGATACACTGCAGCCTAATGGCTTATTGTATTTTTGCTCGTGCTTTCTCATAGCACCCAGTCCAGCACCTTTGTCCCCTGCACCAGTTTGTACAGATTCTTAGCTGGGTGTCTGCTATATAATTCGGCGTTTCCTTGCGGTTGGCCGAATAATAACTGTATTTTGCGATTAAGAGACTCGCATGTAAACAGTATAAGTTTCACTGTCTCCGTTTTCCTACCGAATAATCTGCATGTAAGGTCTCCGTTGTATAGTTTTAATTTGTACAGGTGTTCCTTTACTGGTGTATGACCAGTCATGAAACCTGTTATGATTCTCAGCTGATTTCTGCACAGTGTTAGCAGCTCCGCCGTACATAGTTCTTTTATAAATGTTTTCCCATGCTTTTGCCCTGGGACGTTTATCCAGATGTTTTTATGTTGATCCATGATCCAGGTCTTTACAGATCCTCGTACTACAGTTTTCGGTATGCCGAGAATCAATTAAATTCAATTTCGCGGCCGTTACCCATAGCAACGGCTGCGAAACCAAACGTCATTTCCAAATTTGAAATTTCTAAAATACTACAAAGACAAGGATTGTTTTTTATTGAATACCAACAAATACATAAGTACTTATATTATTTAGGATGAATATTAACATAAATTGTACAATTTGTATTATTACTTATATTTACTCCAGAAGTTGAAGCAAGAACTGTCAAAATATTTTGTATATATTGAAACATATCATTTCCATAGCACACATTGTTAAATAAATTAAGCTGCTGTTGATTTTAAAGCAATGATATATTTATTTACAATAATCTATTTTAATAATTTTAACGATTGCTCGAAAAATAGTGTGTTTGCCATGGCCGCGAAACTTTTTAACAACCTCAAGATTATCTTGCCTCGGCCGCAAACGGCCTCGGCGATAATTGTTCTTTCGGTACGTTAAAAAGGTATTTCGCGGCCTAAGCATACAAATAATTATTTCGTGCAACCGGACGCGAAGTCAGTATTTCGCGTTCTCAACACAGTCCGCGAAATTCAATTTCGCGGCCGTTCCCATAGCAAAGGCTGCGAAACCAAACGTCACTTCCAAATTTGACATTTCTAAAATACTACAAAGACAAGGATTATTTTTTATTGAATACCAACAAATACATAAGTACTTATATTATTTAGGATGAATATTAACATAAATTGTACAATTTGTATTATTACTTATATTTACTCCAGAAGTTGAAGCAAGAACTGTCAAAATATTTTGTATATATTGAAACATATCATTTCCATAGCACACATTGTTAAATAATTTAAACTGCTGTTGATTTTAGAGCAGTGATATATTTATTTACAACTATCTAGTTTAATAATTTTACCGGTTGCACGAAAAATAGTGTGTATGCCATGGCCGCGAAACTTTTTAACGACCTCAAGATTATCTTGCCTCGGCCGCAAACGTCTTCGGCGATAACTGTTCTTTCGGTACGTTAAAAAGGTATTTCGCGGCCTAAGCATACAAATAACTATTTTATGTGGTTTACTTAAGGTCCTTGGACCAATATTATTCAATATTTACCTTAATTATCTTTTCTTATTGAATACCCACTCAAAAATTATCAGTTTTGCGGATGACACAGTCATGTTCTGCTAGGACGATGACTGGTTCAATCTGAAACTCAAGCTAGAATACGACCTGAGAAAAATAAAGGAATGGTTCTACTATAGATTACTATCGATCAATTTCGATAAAACGTATTACTTACCTTGCAGTAGCTATGAATAGGGCATAGCGATATCCGACATGACTGTCATAAGACCTGTCAAAAAAATACCTCGGCCTAATTTTAGATAAGCTTCTAAGATGGGACCAACATGTACTACATCTCGTGAAAAAACTACGAGGCATTCTGTACGAGTTCAAAAAGATAATAGGCATAGTCAACCATAAACAGAAAATCATTTTGTACAAAAGTTTGGTAGAAACACACTCGACCTATGGCATAATTAGTTGGGGAGGAGTCTCTAAAACACTTCTGTATTCCCTTGAAGTCATTCAAAGACGCTTTGTATTCTGCAAAAACCATACGACTATCCTAGCAACCTCCTCTACTCGGAAACTGCAATACTCGACCCAAGGCAACTATTTTTCATAAGACCTGCCACAAAAGAAGTATTCAAGTCAGTCGGTCAAAGGAGCTAGGCCCAAAACTCTTCAGCGATCTGCCAGAAGCACTAAAATGTGAGCCAAACCCTAGAAAATTTGAAAATAAACTCAAACTTTATGTCCAGCATACTTCCCGTGCAGAAATACACCAAAATTGAATGCAACAACTATACTTGTGATTATAATACAGCTCAACTCTAGTCATAAGTATCCCAAACTACATAACTCTTCCGCTATTCCAAATTCTCTCAATTATTGAGTTTCATCCGGTGACAGTTATATACTCTGATGTATTTGTCTATAATTTCATATTGTTTTATATCATATAACTTAAAATATTCAATATTTTTTCTACTTACATATTTTGTTTATAACCAATCTTCAACTATCTCATACTTATCATAATTATTATTAATTCACCTATATGCATTCTCACACACAAACAGGGTTTGACCTGTTTCGTAAGTACTTTCAATCTATATTATATATGCCTTGGTTAATCCTATAACTATATATATTATATTATTATTATTCTTACTCATTACATTATATTACTCATCTCTTATACTCTGCAGACACATTTACTTTTATACTATATGTCTTATTTTGTAGTGGTTGTTATATTGCTGTACATGTCTTATTTTGTTGTGTTTGTTATATTGCTGCAGATTTCTGTATCTTATTTTATATTGCATAAACCTCATATAGAATTAAATTGCTTATCACACACAAGCTGTATCTACATCAGCTTCTGTGATTCTCTCTGTTTATTCATAAAATATTGGTACACATTGTAAATTTCTCCATTATTACTGAATAAACATTATTATTATTATTATTATTTGTTCAATTCTTTGTATTTTCATGTTCTATAATTACATATAAGTTACCATTTTGAATCGCTATCACACAGATCGTGAAAAGTACAACAGAAATGTTATGTTGAAGATAATATTCTTGACTGAATATTTATATTATGATTAAATTAACAAACAGTCTAGGTATAAATGAAAAAGCAACAAAAACATTCACGTAGTCGTGAAACATATATTTTTTATTGACAACATGAAAAAAATAGTTGCTGTAATTTTATTCATAGCGGTGTTAGCGTTTTCTTCGGTTTCCGCTACACGGACTTTTAAAAAGAATGCAGAACATAGAAAAATGATGGCTGAACATACCAAGGAACTTTTAGAGATCGCAAAACTGTTAGAGATAGGTTAGTATAACCATTGGTTGAACAAATTAAGTAGATCAATTATTTAAAATTAGGAATATTTTTCAAACCACCGTAGGTATTACACCAAATTTCTGTACAGGTACTCGAAAAATGCTTCTGAATGTTCTCTGCTGAAGCACATATAGTAAATATTTTCATATGCCGGTGGTATCAATTTATCAATCACCAATGATACTTCAATATCGTATTTTCTATAGTTATTAACTCAATGTCTTAAGAAAACTCCTGACAAACAAGTATTTTTATTTTTATTTATTTTCAGGTTTACAAAATCGAGCTTACCGAAACGGTAGTTTATGGAACCAGGATTACAGGTAATAATGCATTGGCTCATAAATTTTTATCAAATTTCTCGAAATAAGAAATATTATAGGTAATAATACTGTAGCAGGCGTACAGAGCTGTTAACACAGAAAGACGGGAGCTTCAATTAACATTCGAACAATTGAAGAGAGGTTCTTTTTCCCACTATAGCCTTAACTCGGAGTTTTGAGAACAATAAAAAAAGTACTGCATTTTGTATATATGTATACTAGTTCCTCTAGAGACTAGTAGTTTCCTTACACCTATTTCCTAAAGGAATTTCAGGCTTCAGTCCTTCTTTTATGCAGTAGTTTCATTGAGTTATATTAATTTCGAAAAAAGATATAATTGAATGAAGTCTAAAAAAAACAAGTAAAATTAAGCATGCAAAAAAAAACAGATTTTTAAGAAGCATTTGTTTAAAATTCTAAATATTGATGGCATTGCTTTTATAATAATAATGTTTTATGCTCATTTGCAATGCTAAATCCAGAAGGAATTTTCGCTGGGATAAGTATTAATTAAATAGGAATTATAATAAACTTAGTCAGAAAATCTACTTTTTCAAATTTGAAAGTATTTCTATCTAAAAGTTGAGATCTTTATTTACATTTTACATGAGTTTATTTATTTTTTCAGAATGTTATAAGCCCAAAATTATTAACTTTTAAGTCGAGCGGTTAATAAATTTGGCTCACAGGCCGTTCGCTCGTAACCACGAATTGAATTTCACTAAAATTAATTTTATCTCGTAAACTTTTTAATTTACAGAAACACTTTTAAGAACAAATTTGTAGATAAATGCATTAGCTACAGATTCTGATTTGGTAGTTTTTCTGTATATTTATTATTTAAACAATTAGAGCGAAAAAATCGCATGCCTAATATCGTAAAGTTTTTTTCATGGTAAACACAACCCTTTTAAATACCCAATTTTGAATTTTCAAGTTTTTTGTATTTTTTGTGAGGTCTTATGTGTACTTTGACTAGGCTAGTAATCAATTTACTACAACGCACATGATAAAATCTGACAGACGTGTCTAAGTGACATCACTTTTTGAAAGCAAAATTAAATGAAGATATGGTTTTCTCAAACTTCAAGCTAACTTTGAGGGTGAAATACCATATGAATTTAAAACTCACAAGTCATTATTAACTTTATACTCTGTGGCACATTCTATTTCATTTCAAATTATTTGAAATTTACTTTTGTGACTATAGTTTTAAAGTGTAATTGTTGAATCAAACTTAGAAATATCTTGGTATACTTTTTATTAATATGTATATTGTTTCTTTTTTAGTAAAATACCTGGATGGTAGCTGTCGTTTTGATAAGTGTGATTGTCGTTGCGTTGTCGAAAATACTACTTTATTGAATAGTGTGCTTCTGATGTTTACTGCTATTATTTTTCAATCGGCTGGTGCATTTTGGAATATATTTAAGTTTATCCTATTTTTATACCTGTCCAAACAATAAGAATATATTTTGGTTCATAGTGTCAATGTATTTGACGAAGTGTTTCAGAATTTAAAAAAACTTGATTGTATTTAATAACGGTAGCTGGAACGTTTCCGGAACATTAAATTAAAAAATTGAAAAGGTTGTGGTTTAATTTCCCCAAATAATTAACAAAAAAATAATAATGAACACACAGAACAAAAATCAGTTCTTTATTGAGTTGGAAATTTTGAAACAAATGGCGATACTCGACACAGTTTACACACTACAGTACTACACCAACACTTTACACTATCTTACGCCAGATATCTTCTTCAAACACTTCCTACATGAGAAAGTTGATTTCTTCGTCTGTCAACTCCTTTGGCTTTGCGTGTCTGCTTACATACTACGGCTTTGACAGTTTTCCTGTCTTTGCTCGTTAGGTACTGTTAAGATTCTCCACCATTCTAGGGATTTCTGTGCCACCCACTTACTTGTAGTACATTTGTAACATTAATGTGACACCACTTCCCTCCCGTAATATTATAAAATGATATTTACGAAGTTTCGCGATCCCAGTATTCGGAATCTAGTAAGCTTACATTGTTGGAATTTAACATCTTACTTTTTCGCTTTATTCCTATATTTTATGAAAAAAATGCCAATTTTAATGAAATATTACAGCAAGGCTATTAACCTTTATCCCTTTTCTCTCCCCAAAGTTCAGGTAATACCAAAATTCGTAAGTTATTATCGTCGTAACTTTGGCTTTTAAACTTAAAAGTTGACTGCTTGCTTTTGTTCTCGTAATAGTCCAGGTAAGAAGATTTTTGTTCCAACAGTTGAAGTTGAGTGCACAAATTTATTAAAAACTACCGAAGTTAGTTGATAAAATTGTGCTTATAAGATGAGGAATTTATTGATCAAATATTGGAATTATATTGATTTGGTTTTATGAATCGCCAGGATTGTTCGAATTCAGTATAAAATTTTGAACAATGTCACGGCGGTCCTGCGAAAATGAAGGAGAAATAATTAAAAATAAAAACTTGAAATTAAATAAAATTTAATGAATAAATTTTATTTCTACTAAATACTGAGAAAAAACATATGGTTCATCATTAAAGTAAATAATAATAATTATGGAACATAATATTAAACATATTACTGTTAACATCATAGTTTACATTTAAATTCCATCAACGATTCATATTAAGTATTATTCCAATTACTGAATGCGACAGTTTTGATTCAAATAATAACAATTGGAAACCAAGGGGTTTCTAAGAATATTGTGGAAGGAGAACGCGGAGATTTTGGTTTCTGGGGACTCCAGGAGCAAAAAAGAAGCCTAGCTAAAGAAAAAAACAGAATGAAATTGTAGGAATTGAATTTATTAATACGAAGTTAAAATCATTCTATGTTATAACTATTCAAAAGTAGTTAAAATATCTTCTATAAGTTCCTTGTGGCATTACTTGTTATTTTTTTCTTATTTTCTTGGGAATGAAACCACAATATGTTTTTCTATTTTTTATTTCAACGTTTCGGTAGCGTTCCAGCTACCGTTGTCAAGATTAACTAATAATGAATTAATGAAAAATTTTTTGGTCCCTATCTGACACAACGAAAAAAATTTGACAACTAGACAATCAATAATATTTTGAAAACATATTGTGGTTTCATTCCCAAGAAAATAAGAAAAAAATAGTTAAAATATATTATGTGCGTTTGAAAAATTCAGTGATAATTTAGAAATATAAATTCAATTGATAATACCTTATTTTATCTTGGTAGAGGTGACCAATTTTTTTTTATATTTATTGTATATGTACAAATTCAACCAATCCATTTTAAATATATCACTGTTACCAATATACCAGTCGACGGCTGAAACATTTCTAGATAGTTGACATTGAAGGTGATGTAATGTTTCAATAAATGGCAATTCGATAGAACTCAAATGGGACTACTAAGCTAAGGTGAGCTTACGAATTATTATCGGTACTTTCGTCAAATGATTTCGTCTGTAAAGTACAAAACTTCGTTCACTGTGCTGTTTAGGGGATGAGAAGAAGCTATTTTTAAGAGAATCTCCAGCAGATTATCATAATATCGACTTTAATGGATGTCATGGAGCGAATATAACTTTCATAACACAGGCGTTTTAAATATTGGGATATGAAATGACTTGCCATGAATATAAATCGATTGTTATTAGATGGTGTCGAGCTTTGCCTGAATCTTTATCATTTTGGACAACTCTAGTATGAAGTTAATACTTGAGAAAGTACTAGTAGTACTAGTATTAGTCTTCGATATTCATAAAACTACAAAAAATGTATGTTGGGATTCTGAGAATTTACCTATGAGCTACAGAATCTGTAAGATATAGGATCTGTAACTTGAACCTTTACAGATTTTTAAAATTTGCTATTCTGGAACCAAATATGTAAGAGTCATAGTTACAGATCTTTACCGTATAGGTTTCAACTTCACTTCTGTTTATAATGTCAAAATTCTAACCTTAAAACCATTAAAAGTATTTAAAAGCTGTGTGTGTACTTGTGAAATGACTCTACTCATAGTTGTTTGGCTAATTGCTATCCAAGCATTACAGCCAACAGAGGTCTGAAATGAGCCCGTGGCCAGAAAGTTTAGCGTTGCAAAATCCTGAAAAAATTATTTAAATGCATTGTAAAAAGACTGTGAATTAATTATTATTACTTTTACTACAAAGGGAATTCCTAAATTATTCTCCTTGTTATGAGGTCTTAAATTATGAATTAAGAATTGAACACTATTTTTGTCCAACCGAAACATTTATCTTAAATGCCTGTCTGGCATATCAAACGGATTTAATTGATCCCTTAAATGTCTTCGTCGGATTCTCATATGATTTCTGGAAAAATAGAAAGTGTATTTTATAATACCATAAAAAATATGAACAAACCGATTCTCATCCTCTTCCAACGGAATACCGGTGAAAATATTTAATTGTCCGTTCATATTAATGTCAACGATGTTCACTTAAAAACTTAATAATCACTTAAAAATCACAAAAAAACTAAAAACTGCTTACAGTGACAGATGTCTAGCCCGTAAATATTTACGAATCTGTAAGTGACAGGTAAGGTTAAAATCGCATTTCCTGTAACTCTTACAGATTTCGGCTTATAGATCTTACATATGTTCTCAGAATTCCTTCATTAATTGCAATATATATTTGAGTAAAGCTAACAAATACGCTTTATATTTGGTACCTTTCGGTAATTAGGAAAATTCACAAAACAAACATTGACATAAACGTGTAAAATAGATAGCATCATTGTTGGCATAAGGGTTGTTGATTGCTTTGAATTCGATACATTTCTGTACGTTTGTTGTGGTTTTGTTGAGTTAATCCAATTTGTAGTATTCAGTAATGGAAATAAATCTCTTCAACTAATACTCATTAAGAGCCTACCTCAAAAGCATACACGCTAAATCAGATGATACATCATCCCGATTAATACGTTAAAAATTGCAAATCGACTAACTAGACAATGTTTGTCTGAATACAGCTTAAAATACTTTTTTTATTTTATGGTTTTGCTCTACCCACTCATTTACCATACTATTGAAATACGTATTTAAATACATGAAATGAACAAAAATATTACAATTATAAGTAGAATACAGACATGATAGTTATTATAGAATATAATAAAGTTCTTGAGAAAATATCGCCGGTATTTCTCGATTATTTTCTAAAAAAATATCGATATTTTGATATATCGCTAGTTTTTGCACATCCCCATTTCTTTTTTACATCCTCGACATAAGGATGTGTCTGATAGCCTCAATTTATGAAGACTTTCCTTTAGTTCACAATGCCTGGTCGAAACCACTGTAGCAAAACGACTCAACATGGTCTTCATTCCAAGAAACCACACGTACATATTACGAAGCAAGTTTCATAGTCACTAGTTTTCAATACGGTGGAAATTCCTTTTGCACAAGAGTCACATTTGACAAGTTGACTTTGACTCAACACCTTCAGAAAATAATACAAAAAGGTATGGTAGACCTCAATCTGAAGAATAGAACTGATGGCTCCAACCCAAAATGACCCATGATAGCATAATGGCTCGGTGGCATGGTGGCCAAATACTCGGAAGACTGGGGCTTTCAAATGCAAGCTTACTTGGCTGCCACGGAAGCTATGTGGACAACCCCAACAGCTGCGCTAGAAGTCTTGCTGAACCTGCTGCCACTTTATGTCTATATACAAGGCGACTACAGGGTGAGGGGTATAGGGAGCTTGAAAAAAGTTAAAAATCGACCCCATTATTGGAATGCCATTAAAAGAGATGATTCCCAACAGTTTGCAGCAAAGTTCAATTATGGGACGGCTGTTGTAGGTATGTTGTATTTTGTCATGGACTTCGAATGTCCATAAAAAGTTGGGCAGCAAAATAGGTTTTAAATCGTTTTAGGTAACTAAATTATTAGTTTGATATTTTTTTACTCAAATAACACAAAATACTTCCACTGTTTGAACAACAAATAAAAGTTTTAGCTTCCCGAATCCAGACAGTAGACCTAAATTTATGTCTGAAAATACCCACCTTTTTTAAATTCCAAAATCGGTTATCCCCAACAGCTAGCATACGTCTCTCTTACGGATTGCGGTGTTTTAGAATGTCCCGAGGGTATGCAAGCAGTTATAAAATAGGGGCGACGGCTCAATCGCACTTTAAACAGTTGAAAATCTTAAGAGGAGGGTGGCTAAAGATACCTATGGCGTTCTTATTGTGTTTCTCGAAGGAACAATTTAAGATTTTAACAAAAAATTGAGAGTATCAGTGAATCCGATACTTTTAGGTCCTCGTAAAACTAAAACTGATGAAATAAGGGATTGATATTGAAATAAGAGTAAGTAAACAGTGAAGTGAGGTAGTGAAATTACCGAGTTGAGAGTTTTCAAATCCAGAAGTGTCGGTAAGCTTCCAAGTCTAAAAAAAATAATCTATAAACAAGACAACCAGGAAAGCCATTTATGAACATATTATTATTTCCAAAACTATCTGATAGATGGAATATTGCCAACACCCAATCAATCGAGTTAGACAGCATTATTTAAACGCAAAGGAAAATTGTGTAGATGTAATTAAAAATATACGAATGAACAGCTTGAGCAGAATTTTTTTCATTCGCACTATCGAAATTTTTCACATAAATATAATCATTAAATACTTTTCAATATTCCAATTATACGAATAATACTGTAATACACATTGCTACTCTATTTTTATCTTCTGTTGCACATTTTAAAGTTATTGAATTACACAGTAGCATTCAAATTTATGTTTTAGGCATTTTTCTTTATTAACATCTGTCGGTACTCTTCCTCTTGTTTAAGGACACGTTTTTTTGCACTTAATATACATTCAACCACTTTTGACACTCCAAAATGTTTCAGTTTTTTAATTTTCACCGCTTCACAACGTTCGTCTAGCTCGAAGTAAGGATTTTTTATATTGCCAGACATTTTTCCATCAGAACTATCTGGTTTCATTGTAATCTCGACTTCTAATAGAATCAATTTTCTTCGGAGATTTGACATTTTCAAATGTTATTCGTAATCATACCATTGCTTCACTAGCACTTAATTAACTGATGGAAAACGGAACTAACGTGATTTGAAACAAACATATTATAAGTGATAACTTACTACAATATTGTATAACATATGTTTGTTAACACAGTCTCTATTAATATTTAATTTATAATCTTTCAACTTAACGAAATAAATTTATTATTTTCTTATAGTTTCATATTTTCAATAAATGGACGACAACACGATTTGTATTTAAATTTTACTTTAAAAATCTTAAGCCTCCACAAATACGATAGCAATATTTGAACAAGTAACAATAATAAGATGTAAATATTTTTTTATTAATTTAAAAAATGCAATTTATGACGTTACGTAGTTCAAAGGTTATTTATTGCGTTCTATCAAATAAACACACGCATACAGGGCTCCTAATATTAACGCACTACTTATATTTAATATTTTTTATTTATTGATGATACACTTCGACAAGTTGAACATGGAGCTCAGCATGTTTGAAATGAATTTACGAGTATCCCAGTAAGGAGAATAACCCGTCAAACAACCGTCAACTAAGGATGCAGTGCAGAATTAAGCAATAAAAAGGGATGGGATCCAAATACCATTACCAGACTTGGAAAGAATGCCATTCAATGGTACACAGACGGCTCAAAAGCAATAGAAGGAACTGGGATAGGAGTGTACGGGCCCGAAAACAAACACTCTGAAAGCTTGGGAAAAACCCCAAGTATCTTTCAAGCGGAAATTCACGCAATAAGAAAGTGTGCCCAGTTCAATATTGACAAAGGATATAGAAGGCAAAGGATTATCATAATGTCTGATAGTCAAGCAGCCATTAAAGCGCTGAGTTCTTGTGTAATCAGTTCCAAAATGGTGTGGGAATGCCTAGGCAAACTCAATGAACTAGGCGAGAACAATATAGTCACCTTACTGTGGATTCCAGGACACACTGGAATAGAAGGAAACGAAATAGCAGATGAACTATCGAAGAGGGGGACTGAAATACCCTTTTGGGGGTCGGAACCCTTTTGCGGAATCAGCTCCAATGTAATATCGGAAGAAATAGGTAAAGCCGAAGAAAAGAGAAGATCTGACAATTGGAAAGATCTAGTAGGGCTTAGGCAATAAAAAGATTCTTCTGGGTGACTACAACCTGTTGAGATCAAATGAATGCATAAGTCAAAGCAAAACTGCACTAAGAGTTTTAACAGGAATCCTAACGGGATATTGTCGCCTGAATGGGCACCTTAAAAAGCTCAAAATAGTGGAGGAAGAAGATTGTAGGTTTTGTGGAATGGCAGAAGAATCCTCCATCCACATACTTGCGAACTGCACAGCAATTCAGAATCCTATGGCACAGCACCTGGGAGACTACTGGATAGAAGAGGGGCAGTTACCTAAGTTGAAACATGCAACATGAAAATTCCTCGGGGAAATAGGACTAAAGGAGCTACTAGTCTCTGAGACTTTCCCAGGAACTGAGTAGAAGTAAGGGGGCACAATAGATCTTTTAGGTCTCAGTGAATGTTACCCCCAAATACATACATACATACATACAACGATGCAGCGCGAACTCAACTCTCCCGAATGAATAATATTGAATGCGATTATTAGAAAGTCATCATTCGCTTGGTAAGACGAACCAGAATGTGGGACTATTAAGTTTGTAGTTTTTTAATTTTTCGTAAATTTTTCCAAATACTACTTCTATTTATTCATTTTATAATATGTATACAAATGGTAATCGGCAATCGGCAATCTATGATACTTTGGCTGTAGGCTCAAGCTGGAGTAGATACCCAAGCAGCATTTGGACGTTGCAAGATAGTTATAAAATATTGGGTTTAAAATTGTGACTGCCCACAACTTATAGTATCACTTGAGTAATTTATTTTGAAAGAGATGTGGAGCTCTTTGAAATTCGACCAAAGATGGATGAAGTGGTGTATTAGTTTGAGTCATGCAAAATATGAACAGTATAATATAATAAGAACAAAAAGGTTTGGGCCTGTTTCCATTACCAAAACAGTAGCATGCGGTTCTAAGCGTTCTTAGAACGTGGTTTCGTTCCAGATTAGTCCAAAGACAACAAAAAAGTGAAAATGAACGTTAAGCGAAAGTTAATAGTTTAAATAAAACGATCAATTTCATTGAGTATTTAGTTTAATATTTGGAGTAGGAGGTAATGCTCGAACTAGAAGCTATTTCAAGATAAAAATTCCACCGAGATAAGCGAATTCGGAAGTTTTATCCTGACATGTTATGTATGTTCTTAGTGAACGACAAGATTAAGGTGGAGAGATGGATCAGGATTTAGTGGGATTAGACCAACTGTAATGTCTTTCAGCGCTGGGAAACCCATTTCCGAATCTATAAAGCTTATTTCCACAGAGGCGTAACAATAATCACGTCTTTCGTTTTACAAATAACTTGATAAAAGAACAAAATACTGAATGTTTGTTGAAAGGAGAAGTTACAGTAAATAAATTGTTTTAACGTGGTAAATATAATTTAAAAATATCATCTTTTTAATCTATGCTGATGGTTTCATTTCAATATGCCAGAAAAAAAACATGAAAATTATAAATATATCAATAAAGACAAATCATGAATAGAAATGTTGAAGATGTTTTAACCAAATTGCCCAAATAATTAAAAGGAATAGTATATTACGTAACAAGAATAGTAAGTAACCCATTACGCACGAAGTGAAAAAGTTCACGAAAGAAGCCGCGCAGCGGCGAGTTCGTAAATTCTACGGGTGCGTAATGGGATTACAACTCGTGTAACGTACTATACTCTTTCTACGCCAATCTATTTTCTTCTGAGTGCTCATAATTTCATTTTTTTCACTACTAATAATAGACATATTCGTAGGTAAAGTTGAGAAAAAGTTGTGCGATTTTTGACGTTTGCGGACATGGGCGTAGAAAAACATTTTTTTCGAAAAGCTTTTAGTCTTTCCAAACGTGCCGTTGTTGTCTCAATTCTTCTAATTAATATAATAATAATAATTTATTTATACATAATTCAAAATACATGAAAGACAAACAAACAAATTAAACGACGTTATGCGAAATAAGGCTTGTTTGCAAGGATAAAATAATAATAATATGAAACGTATACTAGGTGACAAATGAATAATAATAAGTGATTAATAAAAGATGATTAATAAAAGTTTATACTATAATTAAAGATTATTTATAATTAAAACTGATGATCTACTGTTACTTTCAACCATAAATAAGTTATTTAAATAGATATTATACAAAACTGGGCCTAGAACCGTACCTTGTGGTACACTACACGCAACTACATTGTATTTCTAAACTAAAGTCTTCAATCATATCAAAAACAATAATCACGAAAACAAATCTTTCGTATTTAATTATTAGCCAGATTGCCGGCTCATTAATTAAGATTAATTGAATAACTGAGTTAATTATCAAAATGATGGATGACAGAATGGATTACTGTACCGGGAATATTTTGCTTCAACTTTGTTTCATCTGATGTGACAAAGAGAAATTATGCAATAGAATCAATTAAGATGTAACAAAAAATCCTAGATTATAATTGAAAACTGAACTGTTTGAGTCTAGCTTGTAAGTACAGGGCTAGTCATTATACATTATATGATGGATATTTTTGATATTACCGCAGATTGAGGTTAAAGTCTTGATATATATCCAGCACCAGTAAAGCGTTTTGGTGGATTCTCTAACATGAGATATTCCAAAAAAGAATCACAGAGAAAGCTATGATCAAAAATGGTACAATTCAAGGTGACACGTCGTCAGCTCTATCAGTTGAATCCTGCAAACATCGTATAAGGTGCTGTATCTTGGCCAGGCCAATGGGGTCAATCAGAACGTAAAATGGTTTATTGTAAAGGCTACAATGATGTAAGACCTCAATGTCTAGTATACAATGTGTCTAATTAAAAAGTTCTGCATGGTCTAAAACTTGAAATAAAGTTATCAGAAATCAAATTTCTTGGGCCGTTTACAAGGTTTGTAACGAATTAGGTGAAGCCAGGGCTCTCCGGTATTTTAAAGTCCCTGTCTCTGCGCCGGGACTAGAGGCACTGCCATTTTATTTATAACAAACATTATTTTTTCATGGCATATGGATAATATTGGATATCTGACAATGGTTCTCAATTATGATCCAGTTTTTGATATCTGATGAATTTATTTAGACCGTGCAGACTTTTTTTCATAAAAAAAAAGGATAATCAAGTCTCCCATAAATCCCTTACTTACCTAATTGGACACATTGTATAAGGATCAATCCCCAATAACTATTATAAAGTTTTTGAAAATATACAAAAAAAACTTGTCTTGATTTAAAAAGTAGTCAAACAAGCAAACAATAATTTTCAACATAATATTTGTAAAGTTTATTTGAAAGAAAATATCCAGTTTTGTCTCTCTCACTCACTTCATCTTTCTTTCTCTCTCACTGGCACACTACATAATTATAATAATAATAATATCAAAAAGTATGCGAAATATTTATTTTCCAACACATATAATTTTATTGTATATATATTGACCGAATAGAATCTCCATTTCCAATTTATGTCTCCTCCATTTTTGACATTACAGTATAAACAGAAAACGCCACCTTCAATGCCTGAAAAACTCTAATAATGTAATTTATTATTAATAATTAGTAGTTGTGATGTAAAACCTTTCAGCTGTTCTTTTCAGCATTTTTGAGCCGTCACTTAACTGACATAAGAAGTTTGTTGATTATACTACTTCTCTCTACGTTCGTACACTGAGATATGTATTCAAAAAGATTTGCTATTAATAAGTCAATGTAGTTAAAATACTTTACATGTACTTCCGGTTCGTATGAACCAATTAAAAGGCTTCTACTATTGACACTTTCCCCATGCCTTAAGATAGAGTCATATGTTTATACAAAATTGAACTCCACTGGCGTTTTTTCAAGAAAATTTAAAATTAAAATGTTCAATTCGAAACTCTGTCATTCCCAAGATGACTGAAACTGCTCACCCGTCAAACAGAGGCGAATCTTTTAAGCATTTGACAATCTGATAGCGTGCGGTATTTAAAAATCGGGCAAGGCAGATAGCAAAATGATTTAACGTAAACTAAAATACAACAATCTGACCGCTATTTATAAACCTCATATGGTTGTGATGAAATGAACTGTAACAAGCTTACATCAAAACTCCACATATTATATTAGATAGAACTTTACATAAGAATTGGATGATTACTCTGAGCCACCATAAAACATTTGTCCAATTAGAATTCCTTCAAATTGGTTCCAATGCACAGATGATTTCTCAATTCTAAATATTATTATTAAATATTGGCTTATTATTGAAAAAAATTATTTACCTTACCAAAAGACATCATATCAATATCATACAAGTTGTACACACTGATTTGTGAAGTTCTTTGACAATGTAGCAAAAAAAATTTCACATCATTTTTCAGTTCTTCGTCCTCTAATGCCACCCAGTTGCTATGGAACAGTGCGTTTGGTAATAAACTTGCCTTAAAATTAATTTTGCTCAGTATTTAATGGAATTTAGTACATTTTCAGTGGAAAAAAAATTAATTCTAATTGAGTAGATATTGAAGGAATCATAATTTTAAATAAAAATATGCATCCTTAATAAGATGCCGAGATGAGATAGGGAAAAGATCTACAATGAGGACTACTCAGAAAACGGTGACAAGAAATATCGTAACGCGACAATTCGTAATTCTACAGATGGTAACGCAGCAATTGATAACCCCACAAATGGTAACGGACAATTCGTAACGCCCTTAATTCGTAATAGCGACAACTTACAACTTAGGTATAATTCGTGACGCCAATTTTGATTCTGTTTATTTTTATTAACATGGACATGAATTTTTATCTCGAAAAATAATATAATCTACCTGTAACAGAAAACAATATAGCAACTTTACTGTGGATTCCACGACATACCGGATAGAAGGAAATGAAATAGCAGATGTACTAGCAGAGAGAGGGACTGAAAGACCATTTTGGAGGGCCCGGAACCCTTTAGCGGTATCAGTCCCAATATAATATTGGAAGAAGTAGGCAAAGCGGAAAGAAGAGAAGATCTGACCATTGGAAAAATCTAGTAGGGCTTAGACAATCAAAGATTCTTCTGGGTGACTACAACCCGTTGACATCAAATGAATGCACAATTCAAGTGAGATTCAACTAGATTCTTATAAACTATTATTTTTTGTTTAAAATTGAGTATACTACATACTCGCTTGAATTTAAATAGTATAACCCTTAACTTCCTTAGAAGATACATAATATGTTGATGCCATCTTAAATTCGAATCTAATATTATGCCAAGATATTTTACACTAGTTTGGGCTTTAACTGTAAATTGAGTTCCTACTTGAAGGTTAAAATTCGGAAGAGTGGTACTATATGAACTAAATGGGAGATTAAGGTATTTATAACAAGAAACATATTATTCGCAATATGATGGTGGTCAAAGGATGCCGTAACGTTTGAAAACAAATAAAAGACCATTTGGCTATATACAGTCGTCCAAGATTATGATGTTGAACGGCCTTTGACATTTCTAAAAAATATAAAGCACCTGCTTCAATTTTTACAATAAATAAATATATGTACATACCTTTTAAATTGTATGCCTATATCGATGCTAGAATGGAGTGTGCAACCAAAAATTAACCTCTTGTTTTTTCTTTATTAACAGTTAGAATTAATCAAACCCAACCCATTGAGCTCAATTTTATATCGTAATTTGAGCAACATTTTAAAATATATTAATTTAAAAATTCAAATTATTAACCATTTGAATAGCCCGCCATTGCGTTAGTGTCGTCACATATGTGCAATGAAGTTATCGACAAGCCATTAACTACAAACGTTTAAAGAAAAGACATGCGAATGAAAACCATTAATCTACAGCTGTTAAATATCACTTGTACAGACAAAGATGGAGAAAGTTATTACGTGAATATTGAATAAAGATGAAAACTGCGACGTATCACTGGAAATTCGCATTCAAAATCGAGAGAGATGAATAGATATCAGGTTCCGCTGTTAGATAAAGGTAACAAAAAAGTGTAATAATTTGCCGTTTGGTACATGCAGTTCCTGATGCAATATCTTATAAATATATAATTTTAGACAGGTAGTCAGGTATCAAAATGACAGCAACAAAAATGTTCATTGAAATTGAAAACATTAGGCCAATCTCTTAAAACTATACCTAGAAATTATAGGGATAATCCTTTTTAACAGAGATCTCCAAAATTATATAGATATAACAACAAATGCAATATTGAAATTAGTGTTAGCTTCACTTGTAAACTCGAACTGATAGTTTAATGATATAGTGTATTTGTGATTCCTAGAGCTGTTTTCCGTCTTTTTTGTGTTTGGTTTTTATTGATGATAGCTCAGTTTCTGAAAGCAAATTCTGATAATTTGCCTCATATAGACATTTTTAGTTGTATTCAAACAATATGGTACAAAACAAAATTTATATCGTCAATCCATAACTTTTTCAATAGCAATAAAATTTCTGTCTACAACACGACCCAGAATATGTAAACAAAGGTAAAACTCACAAACACAATTAAAACCAAAACACATTGACCAAACGTCGTCTCCTAAACTAACATGAAATTAAAAATGGTGTTTATACGATCTTCGATTTTATTTAGAGAAAGTGGCCTACGCTCATATCATGTTACAGCTAATGCACATAAGTGACGTAATGCACTACAAGTTGCATAAATGCAGTAACCTTTTAATATAGACTTTTTCATGTTATATAAAAGAAAAAAAACGAGAAAATGGTTTTTTCATAGGAAGAAATTTATTTTTTATTCAAATAATGTGAAAAAAGGGGGGGTAAAATTTCAACTTGAACTCCCCATTATAAATTGTATTAATTATTATAAAAACTTTATTATTATCAAAGTGGTTTTAATATTTTCATTATTATTCAGACTTAGTTTGAGTTTTGCAAAGTGATATAAGGATACAAATTTGAAAAAAAATACCACCATTTGTAAGGTAGGAAAGTATACAAATTATGTAAAATGTAATGCTATAAAAATCTTATTGTTGGCGTTACGAATTATACCGTTACGAAATATCGGCGTTACAAATTATCCGTAACCATTTGCGGGGTTACGAACTGTCACGTATTGCGAATTATCGGCCTTATGAGTTGTCCGTTACCATTTGTTGGGTTACGAACTGTCGCGTCACGATATGTCATGAATTGTCAGAATACTTTACCCGATTTTATTTATCTTTACTTTATCTCACGTGATCGGTTGAAGATTCAAGAAAACTTTGCCAAAGCTGACAAAGATGCAATCTTTTGACATTTAGCATACAAATTAAAATTATAAGTATCCATGTATTCACTTGTACCCAAAACATTGCTCACCTCGTGATGTAGATGGCTCCCAAAAAAACAATCTAGGAACAGCTGAAGGTTATTACCAACCATGTATATAGAACTTAGCCCAAGTTCAATATTACTTGAGTGTTTCTGTGGAAGGAACAAATAGATTATTGCTCCAGTTCATTCTTGGATATTTAAACCAAAATAATTGGAAGTAGAATTAAATTAGCAAGTTTTTCCAAATTAAATTGAACTTTATTATTCTCTTTTTTTGATGGGTTGAAAATGATTTGGGCATAGATCGATGTGTCTGACTAAGCATCCTGACTGGTTGTTAGGAACATTTGGTGTTCATTACTTTGACTAGGACTTTTGGTCATTGGGAGAAATTGTGTTGAATGTTGTGAGAATCTGTGTATTAAGTAAGTTGAGTTTTCTCTCCTTTTGTCGATCCAGGCAATATCCTAACTAAAAATAACATGAATACCACCTTCTTTTCATACTTTTTTTAATGCATTGATCGATATTAATAGAGCAGTGGTGAAGATGATTACAAGTGAGAAAATTCATTGTTCGCTGCTAGCATCTGTCTGCTTATTATACCAATCGTATCTCTCGAGCTAAAAACTCCTCAAGAGCAACTTGGTTTGTTATTAATGAATGAAGGAACAAAATTCTTTTATCAAACTTTGTCAACCTTGACTCAGACAAACTGAGCAATTATTTAGTTAACGTGATCTAGAGCATCTAATAAATCTCATAGTCGTGATGCTATTTCTTTCCTCCTTGCATATAAAACAGTTACTGATAGATCCTTCTCAAGACCACTAGATACATTTGAGCGAATCTTGAATATTCCTCTGGTGATTGATGTTTCAATGCATCTGTTCAATGAACTTTTTGAAAATAACTTCTCCCTAACTGTCTGAAAACAGCTATATTTATTCTGCACAACGAAAGTGAACAAAATGATACAAGTAATTATCGATCTATCGCCTTATCACCAACTTTATCGAAAATAATAGAAGCACTAAGGAAAAACCGTCTAATGCCCTCTATTTTGAATCTCATATGTTCATCTATACTGACAGCAACTGTACCTACAGCAACTGTACCTACAGCTAGCTATATTTACTTCATATTTTCTGTTACATATTGTGAGTTTGATGTATACTTTGTGTACGGGAAACATTTTTCAGATTACTACAATAATCATGAATTAAATGTAACTTACGCTGCCTCTAAACCGGAGCATTGCAAGTCCAATATTTAGGCATGCTGAAGCCAATTGCACTAATTCCATCTCATTTATAACATCATTAACTAGCTTGGTTAATCTAAAAACGAGAAAAGATTACAAATAATGTCAATTCTTCAAGTTTTTGTTGAATTTATTAATTATTTCTTGCACAGTCCATGAATGGAGTAGTAGATTATTAATAACTACAAGACTTTGACTATGAATAAGGCTACGTGTTTAATTTCACTAAGCCTAAAGATGAAGTGGGGAATGGGAAACAATACCAGCGTAGTTCAAACAGAACTGGCTGGTATTTCAATTGCCATAAAGGAACTAACCAGAAAAGGAATTTCTGGTAAAAACATAATAATCTGCACTGATAGCAGACAAGCTCTACTAGCCTTGAACAGACAACGTGTTACATCAGGGCTAGTACTAGAGTGCCATCGAGGTTTAGCTAACGCCTCGGTAGATAACAATATTATCCTGAGGTGGGTTAAGGGGCACTACAGGAGCAAAGGTAACAGCATTGCTGACTCTTTATCCAGGGAACCGGCTGGACTAATAATTCTTGGACCCGGCGACACCTACGGCCTGACGAATTCGACATTTGCGGAACTAGCTAAACGTTACACCCATGCACAATCTCTAAAGAGATGGGATGAAATCAAGGGGTGCAGTCTTGCCAGGATTACCCTGGACGACCCTGGGAAGCTGGAGTCGAAAAAATATTTGGCGATGACCAGGAAAAACCTACGTTTAACGGTAGGATTTCTGACTGGCTACTGTCAATTAAGGAAACACCTCCATACAATGGGGCTAGTCGACAAACCTCTATGCAGGATGTGTGAACAGGAAGATGAATCTGTCAGACATGTCTTATGCGAGTGCCCGGAGTTATCGTCAATAAGAGAGTGTGTGTTCGGTGAGTCTTGGCCTACACCTGCCGATATAAAGGAGATGTCTCCTAGTGACCTCTCCACCTTCCTGGAAAGGATAGGATGGACGATGACCTAGGAAGACAACTCCTCGGGAGGATGTACAATGGGTCACATATGGCCTAAGTTCTGTGGGCCTAACTCACCCTCCCTACTCTACAGATACAGATACGTCTCTAATTTTTGCTCATTCATTAACGGAAGGTTGAACTGAATTTTTCAGTTGTTGACTGACCTTTATAAAATTTTCCAGCTTCCACAATTATGTTCTGCATACTTGCATAATTTGTGTAACTATTCAACAAATTCCAGGTGCAATGTATCGCAGTGAACATTATAAGGGGTACAGAGCCCAAAATATAATTTTCTTTTCTTACTGTTATGCAGCACTGAAGTCATCAGCATGCTCCAAGGACAGATTAAGACTGAAAAAGATATGGCAGAGAGGTATAGTGGCAATGAATGGCAAAAATTCGATGGTTACTAATTCGGTATATCGAAAGCTGTCCAACGAAACACTGAATCTTAGTAGGGGTAAAATGGACAAGATTACAGGATTAAGCACATGCATACCATGGGCATCTGTTGGTTGAGCATGGAAAGGGGAGAAGAACATAACACATTATTTTCGAATGCGAAGCAATGGCTCATTGGAAATATAAGCTTGTTTGTATGTTACGACGACTTTCAGCGATCACTGTTGACTTACCTCAGTAGCACACCATGGTGCATCACACACCTAACGAAAAACTCCTTTTTTTCTTCGTATTTCTTTTCTAATTGGTCCTTCAAAACCTCCCTCATTTTTTTATTTATTGTAAACATTTGTGGTGTATTGAATAATGACAAACATTCTTGAAGTATACAAAATTGACTGGAAATTGATAGAAATATCTCCATAACTAGTACAACTGCACAATAAGCACCAATTATTACTGTTTGACTAGAAAACAAAAAAAATAATATTTGCTGAAACAGTATTTGTCTCACGAGTTTTCAGGAGTATTGAATAGAATATGCTCAAAATTGGTTCAAATTACTTTTTTTTCCAATTTTGGTTTAGGAATGTTCAAAATATATCGTTAGCCTTTGACTGCAAAACCTCAATTTTTCATATTCTTAAGAATGCCAATGTTATTCCTGGTGTCCTCATCCTGCTCTAGCACGGTGAGAAGTCAATGGAATTATACATTACCTGGAAAATAGCATTTGATGGACGTAGAGAATTTCATAAATAGGAGACTCAGTCCACCAGTCATAAGGATATTCAGACAATAATGGCAAACTTCGAGTATCAGCAAATAATGGTCTGATGCAATTCAGCAATGCATATGTTGCTGCCATTCCTGAACACGATATTATCAGCAAATTACTATTCTTAACTAAGGTAACTATAAAACGTTTGCTAGTCCCATCAGTTATGTCATACGGCCAAAAGTCGTTCATAATTGTTTGAAAAACCAATTTTAATTTGTCTGATTTATACCACATGAAAAATATCTTAGTATAACCCTGAAAAATATATATTTAATGAGATGAAATATTTTGCTGCATTACACAAACTATATAATAATTATTTAAGCTGACGAAGGCACAGAAACAAGAAGTATTCGCACAAATTTCACCAAAAAGCCAGAATGGATCACTAAGAACATCAAGTAATGTCTAGTTTTTTTTTTATTTCCATTATTTTTCATTTTTGGGAGCCGTCCTCATGTTGGAAGCACTGTAACCTGTTGCCTTATTACATCCTTTTCCGTATTTTCTCTAACCAACAAATCGAAGACGTAAGTCCATTGGATAAAATTGTTTGTCTCTTCAAGTCCATACCTCACAGTCAGATAAGATTTGAGTTTTGGTCTCGTTATCCATGCCACAAGTCTCCAGCTGAGATTTTCGTTATACAGGTGCTCTTTCACCTGTAATAATTTTTAGCCGATTCCTATTGATATTTAGTAGTTTTGTGCCCGTTCAACACATGTATCCTTTCTAAAAGACCTACTGTGTCCCTCCTTTGTCCCTGTCTTTGTCCATTTTTGTACTTGCACTTGTAGGTACCCAAATTTTTACTGAGTTTCTTCTCGGCTTATTCATTCTGAAAAATATTGTTATGTCCTAGCAATCACAATAATTTTACTTTATTATGGTTTGCCAGCTTATTTAGTTCTTTCTGGTAATCTTCTACCAATCTGGATGCTACCTTGCGGCTATTTGAATCAGCAATAGCTGCCTGGCTGTCCGTTAATATATTCATCCTATAAGCGTAAATCCTGTACTGGACATAGTACACATTTCCGCCTGACATACAGAGGTACGTTTTCCTAGTGTGAAGGAGCAACTTGTGTTCCTTATTTAAGTATATACTACTGCTCTAGCTCCTTTCCCTTTCTTAGCCTTTGACACGTCGGTGTACCAGATTTCACCAAGCGGTAACATCAGTCTGGTTTGGTCTGGTCAGTCCTTCATCATCCTTGTATATACAGTTTGCCTTTGGTAGAAAAGTTTCCTGTATTATATAATATTTTTCTTGTTACTAGTCTTACTAGATATCATCATTTGAGCTGTGTGAATGAGAAAAATGAGGTCAACGAAAAAAATATGCAGGATGTCCGAACAATATCTGCTTTCAGCCTTTTCTTCGAAAAATACCAAAGCAATGTTTTCGAATTGATATCATCAGTTGCACAATTCAGGAATATGTACTACATTCATGTTGGTGAAGACGGGTCAGTCGGATATCTCAGGAAACGAAGAAACTGCCGATAAATTAGCTTATTAAGGGACAAAATAGGGACCTAATTTCAACAAGAGAAAGGTCTTACAGGAAAACTGGAATATGAAGTGTCTTCATCTTGCAATAACAGCAATAATCCTTACTACAAAATATATCCTACGTTTCCTGAACTTTCTTTCTTTGAACGAAGCCATCCCATTAGGAAAATAAACACAATGTTCCACATATTTCAGATACAGAGCTATGTGAATTCGATGAAAGTTTGGATGTCATCGCAAGAGTCATGCAAGCCCTCCTCAAAGAAAATGTACTAAACGCCTCCTTACTATTTTATTTAGCGTATAGAAATCTCACAATCAAACCCTTCTTGTGGGAGTTCTTAAAGCGATCTAAGCGCAAATTTTGATTTTGACCTCCAAATGTGAAAATGTTTTTGGTATGTATGAGTTACTGAATGAATCTACTATACATAATGATGTACCTATTGTCTCTTCCATTGTTATTATTATTCCTCATATCCGTTGCCTGTATTGTTTGTATTTCTATGAGTCGCCATGACGGGGACCTTAGCGTAAAGAGAGTATCCATGATATTCCTTTTGCTGTTTATTTATCTTTTGTCTTTACTGTATTAGATGTAGTTTAATGGAGATATGAATGACTGAATGAATTAATGAATTTAGTGGCTTCACATGAGGTTTTCCAAACGAACTTTATTTAAAAATATTACGACTCTTCGGGCAATAGTTTTTAGCAATTTTCTTCACGAAGTTCTGGAGGAGTGCAAACCAAATACTCATCACTACTTAGACGGAACTAAAAAAAAAGATACTTACCACGATCGCTAATGATATAGTACTCAGGCCAAATATCATTTGATCAAAATTATCAACATTCTTCCAAGAATAAAATGCTACTCCACTTAGTACAATAAGCGAACCCACTGTATGCGTAACAAACGCAATATTTTTCAAATGGTTCGAAAGATTGGGCCACAGAAAAAGAGATAATAGAAGTAATTTTACAGGACCGAGAAATAATTTTGAATAGTCGTTTGTTTTCAGCAGTCGAGAAAATAATTCTAAAATCAAACTTCGTATTACTAGGCTTGTTCAACTGAAACCCATCTTTGGTCAGGTTAGCTTTGGAAACAATTGTAATCATTCAACTGACGTTTTCCAACATTAGTAGTGTATGCAAACGTCACACTGATCTGTTTATTTCGTTTATATTTGACAGCGATTTTAAGTATTGTGACTTTGAAATGGCGTTTGTTGTTAATAATCCGTCCAAATGTGATAAGCGTGCGGTCATTCAATTTTTGTGTGCTGAAGGTTTGTCAACCTTTGCAAATTTATACGCGAATGCAAGCAGTGTATGGAAACGCATGTTTTGCATATCCAACTGTGAAGGAATGGTGTCAAAAATTTAGGAATGGAGAAGAGAGGACGAATGATAAGCCACGACCAGGTGCATTGATTACTGCATCAACAGACAGGAATCTGGCATGTGTGGAAGGCCTGATTGGAGAAAATCGTCGAATTTCAATCAGAGCAATTTCAGAAAATGTTGTGAGTATAGGATCTGTCCTTAGTATATCGTACTCAAACTAGGTTACAGCAAAGTTTGTGCGCAATGGGTTCCTCGTCTTTTGTCTGAGGACCAAAAAAGCTTGCGAATGGGCTTGTCTTTGCAACACCTCACGGAATACAGTCAAAATGGTAATGACTTTCTCTCGTCAATAGTTGCTGTCGATGAATCTTGGTGTCATTATTTTGAACCATCCAGTAAGCTGTCATCGATGCAATGGAAACACGCAAATTCTCCGCCACCAAAGAAGTTTAAAGTTCAACCTTCTGCAGGCAAGGTGATGTTGACATTTTTTTTCGACCATGAAGGACCCTTGCTGATAGAGTTTACAGAACCTAGAGTGCATATCAACGCAAACCTGTATAATGAAACTTTGAACAAGTTCCATCAAGCAATAAGAAGAAAACGTCCAGGGAAGCTTTCACGTGATGTTATTCTGCTTCACGATAATGCTCGGCCTCATGTTGCCAACGTAGTGAAAGAAAATCTGCAACGAAAGAAATGGAGGATATTAGAGCATCCACCCTATAGTCCCGATTTATCTTTGGGCCACTAAAAAAGGCGTTAAAAGGTAACCGTTTTTAGTCGGACGCAGAAGTACAAAACGCTGTGAAAGAATTCTTCCAGCAGCAGCCACATGAATTCTCTAAGCAGGGTATACATCGGTTGGTGAAACAGTGGGATATGTGCCTCGATTGTAGTGGTAGTTATTTGTAACTGTACTTGTCAATAAATTTTTCCTGGACCAAAGATGGGTTTCAATTGAACTATCTTGTATTTTAAATATAATCTTAAATATAACTCAAAACTGCACACTGGTTTATGGAAAACTCTTTGGTCATTATAAGGAAGATTAGCTTGAATTTAAATTCTAATGCCCGGTTGCACCAGCTATAAAACAGTCCGTTGAATCGGCCGATCGACCGTAAATCATAGCTTTCGTGTTGCACCACCCAAAAACTGTCCGTTAATCGATTGATTTTACGGACAGAATTAACCGACCGATTTCGGGCGATAATTGCTAATACGTAATAACCTCACTATTTTACTAATGACATTTGTTTGATATTGTGAAGTTTAAAGGGATTCGGAAATTGTTTGATATATTATGCCATCAGTCTTCTTATATTCTCAGTTTTGCCTTTATATCATAAAATGATATCAATGGCACAATTATTTTCTAATTGAGCGAAATAATGATTATTACCTTCCATTTTATGTTTTATATGACATGACAGTACTTATAATGTAGGGTTACAGTTTAAACGCTCACTTCATTTCACATCAAACGGTTGGTTCAAATATCAACTGTAATTTCTTCTGGTGCAACTGGTATTTTGAAAAATCGGAGAATCATCGATTAATCGGTTGATCACCGGTTATTGTATCGACTGTTTTTATGGTCGGTTGGTAGGACTAAAGGAGCTACTAGTATCTGAGACTCTCCTCAGAAACTAAGTAGAAGTAAGGGGGCACAATAGATCTTTTAGGTCTCAGTGAATGTTACCCCAAAATACATACATACATACATACATACATGGTCGGTTGGTGCAACCGGGCATAATTGAAAGATTGATGCCCGGTCGCGCCAACCGACCGTAAAAACAGTCGATACAATAACCATTGATCGACCGATTAATCGATGATTCTCCGATTTTTCAAAATATCAGTCGCACCAGAAAAAATTACAGTTGATATTTGAACCGACCGTTTAATGTGAAGTGAAGTGAGCGTTTAAACTGTACAATGTCATATAAAACGTAAAATGGAAGGTAATGATCATAATTTCACTCAATTAGAAAAGGATTGTGCGATTGATATCATTTTTTTTTTTTTTTTTTTTTATGTTCTGGTTCCCACGAAAAGGAATACGATAAAAAGGCTTATGAGTGTTAATGAAGAAGTACATGATGGTATTTATACCTACAATAATAATTACATAATGTAACATGTTATAGTGCTAATCGTAATATTTTAGAAAATGAACAGATAAAAAATGTAACCGAAGTTGGAATCATTTTTATTGATAAGAATGTTAATGTAACATCAAACAATTGTCATTAGTAAAATAGTGAGGTTATTACACTCAAAAACGGTCCGTATTTGCAATTATCGCCCGAAATCGGTCGGTTAATTCTGTCCGTAAAATCAATCGATTAATGGGCAGTTTTTGGGTGGTACAACACGAAAGCTATGGTTTACGGTCGATCGGCCGATTCAACGGACTGTTTTATAGCTGGTGCAACCGGCCATGAAAGATAATTTGTGATCATTTTCTAGTATCTCCAAGCTTTCTGTTTCAAGTGAAATATTGACAATTATATCGCAATCCAGCTCTGAAAACACTACAATTATTTTACTGCTGAGCTCTTCAAAGTTCTTCCTCTATTGTAATTTCAAGAACATACCGAACACGCTTTGGAAGGAAGATTTATTTGTGTAGATGAACTGGTACATAACCAAAAGTCGTTTAAGAAACTCTTAGAGAACCACATTGTTTGACAAACATTTCGATGGAACAACCTACTTAAGTTTCTTGAAAGAAGTAAGGACGCGCGTTAAATTTAAACATGTATGTGAATCAGACTATCCGAGAATTATAGAAAGAAAATATTTTTTTGGGACAATTGTGAACATATCGCGTTTTTCTTTTGCTTTTAGGCTGCGTTGCCAGATATAAAAACTAGGATAGTCGGATTTGAATACTAAAATATGGAAATTTACAAAAAATAGCCATAAATATAAATTGTGATAAATACCGTGAAACACCATGCTGTAAGGTTACTGAAATGCTTCTAGGAATAATAAAAATTCCACGAGAAAACGTAGTATTTTTCGAGAAAATAAATATTTAATCTACACGGTCATTTAATTGGTTCATGTATAAGTTATTTTTTAATAATTCACAATAATTCCTATTTACTGAATTAAACTATCGGAGGACAATTAAATATTATTTCACTTAATCAAAAATTCATAATGTTACCTTTATTACTTATTTTCTTAAAGTCTCATAGGCGTATCTCGAGTCATATAATATCTTTTCTCACCAAATATTATAAAGAAAATATAAATATTAGTCTATATTTTATTTTTGGAAAAAATTACGAAAATAACTATAGCTCAACACATCAAATATCTCTACAAATAATTTCTTTATAGTTATGATGAAGAAGTATGACATTAATGTAGGAAGTATTGAAAAATCGAGAAATTTTGCTAAAATTACGATTCCGCCAACTGCGTAAAATCTTGTGAGAATCAACCAGTTACTTGCCTCCGGTGTGTATGCCTCTGAAAGGTTGATTTAACATAATTTAGTAGGGTGTATAGTACCCACAAGTCCTGCCAATAATGATAATAATATGTCATATTATAGTTCAAAGTACTGAGCTCAAATAATATGAGTAATATATGAGTAAAACATCCTGTAACTCAGGCAGGAGACACATTATATTTAGGTGATTTAGATCAAATCTAAAGCATAGGATGTTTGTCTGTGGATGTAATAAAGAAGTAACCAAATACTTACTGAACTCCTTAGCAGCTAAGACTAAGAAGATAGCTTTTCTGCAAAATATAGTTTCTCTCTTGTACATAAGCCCACGGAAACCTATAATGAGAGATATTTTATAGGAATTCCTCCATCGCATCAAACAAAAAGTATAATACCTATTGTAATATGTTTCGTTATGTTCTGTATGAATGGATGTATGAACATAACATGAACGATTTAGATTTGGTTCCTTCTGTAGCAAGTAGCAAGTACCCTTTATCCGTTGCCTTTTTTGTAAGTCTCAATTAACAGTCGCTATGACGGGGAACCTTCATTTTCTCCTATTTCTCCAATAATAATAACACGTTTACACACGCTCGGAATAGGTGGACATTACCAGCAAGGGCTGATCAAGTGTAAACTTATAATAATGATAATAATAATATATTTAACTGGCAAAGATATGTGGCATCAAGATAAAGTTGAAGATTAATATCAGCAAAATAATCAAACAAACCAAACCATGGACCAGAATAAAATGAAGTTGTACCTGCTTACTTAACCAGAGTAATTTGTATCAGATCTAGTACAATATTGTAATATCTCTGGCAATACCAAAATAAGTGAATGGAATGAAAATATTAGATAACTGTAGCAAAGTTGCAACTGCGCTTTTTTTGCGAGCCACTCTTTCAACTGCCCGTTAGGTTAGAGTGTGCTAATTTTAGTTCGAAAGAGTGACCTTGTCCAAACTGTTTATCATTTACCGGCTTTTCTCATTCCCGCTTTTTATTGTCAATTACCTTTGTTTTATTTATTTTCTTACTCATTTTTGTATTGTTACTTTTTTTTGAGTACCTAAATCTTCTTACACGGAATAATTTCCCAAGACCCATACATTATTTTTCCAGTTCGATTTACTCTAAAAGTGTGTTTTCGAGATATTCAAACTATTATTCATCTGTTAATACGACAACGTACCATTGGTGAAATGAATAAAATAAAAAAAAATCTAACAAATTTTTATTTTATTTTTTCACTGATGTAACCATTTCATATATAAATTAACTTTTGGAACCTGCACTATCAATTTACTCTGTCAGTTTTGACATCAGAGTGAAGACGGAAAAAGCCACTTTTATAACCTGGAATAAAACATTATTGTTCAATAATAGTTAAATAATTTGAAGGGGAAAAAATTATTCTTAACTTCAATAGGTCTCAATAATGATAAGTATAAGTAACTCGAATAAATAATAAACAACAATTAGCATGAAAAAGACACAAACGTATTTAAAATACTTATTTGTGTTAAATAATGCAAAAGAAAAATTAAAAATTATATAGAATCAACGACACATCACTGCATAAACCAAATTTTTTGAACTATTACCTAAAAACTTATATCCCAGTAAAAAGCTACAAATCTATACATACATTTGGATAAAATATAAATAAAAACAAACAAATTGATCAATAATTTCATTAATTGAATTAATCCGTAATTAATATGCGTGGGATTGATAAAAGAAAAGATTTAATATCTTAGTAATATATTTCACGGTTTCTGGTATGATATTGTATAACTTAGTAGAATAAAACCTACGATCTTTGTGCTGAAGTTTTCGATATTTTTGATGTAACATAGTGAAGTGTTATATACATGCGATGGGAGCTGATTCTTTTGTTTATTTAAATGATAGCTAGTACAGCATAGGAAAGATAGTTGACGTATATCAAGAGTCTCTTTCTTATAATGCATTTGTGGATGCCTTGCTTTTTTTGAATAAATCAATTTTAGAAATCGTCTCTGAGTAGCGTGAAGATAACTTTTCAAAGCTGTAGTTCCCCATGCAACAATTGCCCTTTCTACCAATGAGGAATATACTGTTTTAGATGTTTTACAGGTAGGACGATTTCCTTTAATTTTCTGAATTCATATAGGATTGATTTAAATTAATTTATTGTAGATTCCATGTCAAGTAAGGATCTAGTATTAAGTCCAAATATTTAATTTTCGTTTCAAATGAAATGGTAAACACCTCTGTGTTAATTCTAATTTGCAACTGACTAGAAGAAGGTTAGGTTGAAGAGCTGCAACTGAAAGTTAAATATTCAGTTTTTTAAAAGTTGAGAGTAAATAGCTTATCATCCAAAAAATTTTCTATTTGCAAAAAATCTCCTTCGATTACAGCTTTCAAGTCCTGCTAATTATATGCAACATAGAAGATGGCTGTATCATCTGGAAAACCGGTTATCTCACCATCGCTTTTTATAAAAAAGAAGTCACTAAAGTGAATATGGACAAAATCGGTCCTAAAATTGACCCTTGTGGTACTCAATAACTTCTGGACTGCTGCAGACACTCCAAGCCTTACCACTTGAGTAGTATTAGTTACGTAACTTTTATTTAATGGTGGACAATAACCCCGAACACCGATATTTTCCAAACATATAAGAAGTAAAATATGGCTAACAGTGTCAAAATTTAGATTAAAGAAACAAACAGAAACATGGTTTGCTATCGTTTAGTTAGTTTTTATATTATTTGAGAGGTTAAATTAAGAACTGCTGATGGATTTTATCAAGAAAGTCGGGCTGAAGAAAGTAATATGGATAAAGAAAAACAAAATAGATCCTAAAAGGTCGCAGTGGAATAGGCTAGTAGCCAGTAGCCTAATCCAATCTAGGTTTGATAAGAAAGTTCTTTATTCAAATAGAAAGTGGCACATATTACACACCCATATTATTAGATTAGCAATTTTATTTAGATTAATTTTTTTCGTTGATATCCAGATATCGGAATAATATTGGATTCTAAGCTTTCGATGAATATCTATAAGAATATGCAGTACCTATCTTTTTGTTTATACTTGAATAAAATTAAATTTTTCTCCATTCACCTTGCCAAATGAAATCATATTAATATCATACATGTTGTACACGCTAATTTGCGGAATTCTCTGGCAATGAAAAAGAAAAAATTTTACATCGTTTTTTAGTTCTTCATCCTTTAGTTCCATCCAGTTGCTATGAAAGAGTGCGTCTGGTAATAGACTTGCCTAAAACATACCTTCATTTATACAGTAATCTCTAATTTGAACGAGCACAATGAGGTAAAAATTAGGGGTAGATGGAGGTAAATATTCGGAAATGAGATGTGATTTTAAATTGTCTCTACATTATTGGGCAGGAATAGTGGAAACACAAAAATAAAAAATTACATAATTTGAATATATAAGAATATAATAGCTATTTATTTAACCAGTTATGAAATGCATCATTTTGTGTAACGAGTGAAATTTTTGCGGGACGAGCGAGTTCCCGTAAAATGACAATGATTTTATCTAATTTTAACAAAAAGAAAATTTAATTTATTTTATGCGAGTCCTTTTGACAAAAAGAAACTTTAATTCATTTCATTGTGTTTCTTAACAATTTTTAATTAATTTTTCTGATTTGAAAACAGCATTTTTTTATTCCTACAAGTTATGCAACCAATATTACACAAGACAATACTTTTATTGTATACATTAATTTCAGACTTTTCTTTATTATTTTACCATTTATATTAAATTAAAATCGAAAATAGCTAATAATGCATAAAATAAAAAGTAAATTGTTCTTGTTGTTCTTATTGTTAGTAGTTCTCTTCAGTTCTAGTTGTTATTATTTTTCTATAATATGACATTAAACTTTTTTCTTTTCTCTCTTGTTTTTATTAACTGGTGATAAAATTAATTTTTCATCACCAGTTACATAATATTTTTCATTATGTAACTGGTTACGAAAAATGTGACGTTTGCTAACGGAAGTCAGTTTTGAAAAATGTCACTTTATATGTCAAAATTAGATAAAGAACATTTTTTAATGTGACTATAATGTGAAGGTGTATGTAGCATTCAAACTATTACCAACCTCGAAATACAAATGACTCCCAAGAAAACAGTCCATAAATACTTGTAAGATATTACCAAACATGTACAGGAAACTCAATGCAATTTCGAAAATACTTATGTGTTTCTGTAAAAAAATTGTATTAACTCGCTAGAATCACTAAACTTTAAAGATCTTATAAATAGTGGTTACTTCCCACCTTTCAATATCTGTCATCTTTTATCCTTAAACAAAATGGAAGTATATGAGTGACTGATGAAATTCATAAAATGAAAAGTACGTTTGTAAATGTGTGGACCAGATTTGTTACATCTGTTTATCCCATTTGTTGTTATTCATCTTTCCGTGGCCTTGTTTTTGTTTATAGTATGTAGGTGTGTGAGATTTATTTTAATTTTTGTAAATATTATTATTTTTTCCTGATGCGACTGGCTGAATGACGAAAGTCTAAGCCATAAAAAAAATCATTTTTTGCTTTTGTTAAACAAAAAAATTCGAAGAATTTAACCATTTCAACTCTCATACTAATCAGTCCAATGAAAGCGAAATTCGAGGTATTGATCTGGTTAGCCTGGATAAGCTCCAGGGCTTGGAGGTGAGAAACTGGAGATTATTTTTCCTCCACTAACAAGGTGATTATTTTTTGAACTATTGTTATGTAGTCTCCGGAAATAATAAATACCTTGACGCAATATTCCAAAATCGATTAATCAGAAGGCAAGGATCGATAGAATGACCAGTATGATCTCCTGATCTTAAGTGAAAAATATTGTGTAGAAAACCAAACTCCTTAATTTAAATGACAGAGATTTGGAATAGATCGGTCGCGCCTGATAAATCCGTTAAATAGAGTTAGAAGACATTTGAAAACGATAGGAATCACATATTTACGTTGAAGAACTTTAATTTACTAGTTAAATTGAATATGTTTCGCGATTTTCTTTAAATATGTACAATAACCTAAATAATAAATTTATTCCTTGTGGCTTTTAGAATCTTGATAAAAAATTTCTTATTCTATTTATAAGCTGCCTTGAAATATTTACCAGATTACCATTGTATAGTAGCAAATTAAAATTTACTTACCCCAACCGTGAATTGAAACATCCCAAGTCCAACAGTAAGACATGTAGAAGTCAATTGGACTAACTCCATTTGATTCACAACACCATTTACCATTTTAGTTATCCTAAAAATTTCAATAATAATTAAATTGGTTATGGATAGTTGATGATGGGCTGGTGGAGCTGTAATACCTATTGTAAGGGTTGATGTTGGGTATTATTGAAATCTCAAACTTTTGTATTGTTTTAATTAGAAACGTATTTATTTAAACTCCGGTCAGCCCAACTGACCTCAGTGGAATCTATGTAAGTATAATGGAATGATATTCACTAAGACCTGAAATATTAATTTGGCTCACTTTTCAAGGGTAGTTTTACCAACAAGCTTCAGTTTGGGTGGTCGTCCCTCTTTTATGATCCCTTGGGATTCTAGTTTCTTTTTCCATCACCAGAATCTACAGATTTATCGATAATTGTTATTTCTGAAAAACTTGATACTTCTTTCAACAGCAGTTAATAAACCAGTGCTAAAGATTTGCACTGAATGTCTGAGACATTTATCCCACGCTGGTCTTGTGCACTTCTTATGCAGCAATCCGATCATTAATAGTCTTATGATGTTACATTCTTATGGCGTATGTCACTCATGCAGCCTTCTGTTAGCTGAAGTCACCTCTTTTTCCATTACCCCAAAGGCTAAGATACAGCTGGCACATGCCACCACGCAGTATCAATACCAACTTAATTTGGTAAGAGGCAAGAAAATAACCTTTGAAGCATAAAATATCTAGCATTTAAATTTATACAAACAATATTGATTTACCTTAGTAGCCTACAATGATGCTTTACACATCTAACGAAAAATTCCTTTTTCTCGCCATACCTTTCTTCCAACCTATCCTTGAAAATTATTCGCATTTTTTCATTCAATGCAAACATTTTTTGTGTGTTGAACAACGTAAGACATTCTCGAAGAATACAGTACTGACTGGAAATTGATAGAAAAAGTCCCATGACAACTACAATTGCTGTAAAAGCCCCACCGGCCACTGTTATGCTGAAAATATAAGACTATTAATTATTATAGTTTTGTTTATTGTAAATATTGTTTAGAACTAGAACAAACACTATGTACAAGTTGCTAGGTCGTAAAACACCTGGAAAGTTAAATGCATTATTTTGAGTAACCAACTCAATCCTCCGACGGGAAAGAATCAGTTACTGGAACGAACTCTTTCAAATAAGTAATTTCCTTAAAATGGAAATAAACTGATCATTTTATTGCTCTATTTGCCGACGAATATGCTCATACGTTAGCGTAGCTGTAATCCGGTCTCATTGGAATTCCTAGACACAAAACAGTGGATCAAGCTGCAAAATAAGCTACTACATCCATCCAGAGACTGACAGATTACAATTTCATAAATACTTGACGAGGAAGACTCAAACTCTACTACAAGAGAATGTAGAGGGGGTCCAGGTCACTTCAATAAGGATTAGATGTCCCATGGAAGGATGTCTAAACCTGTAACCCAAGTTGATAGGACAAATATTATTAATAAATATAGTTATTTTTTGTAGTGACTATTTCGGAATGGAAAAAAACTGATCTGGAACACAATCCACTGAAGATATTAAAAAAGTTGTGCCGGAGAATATATCTCCAAATACGTGCCTCTCCAAAGTTTTCTGTTGGCGACAGTTCTGACAACTGTCAAGAAGCACACCTTGCGAACTGCAGATGATGCTTCGTAGGACCTACCAACAAGGAAACGAGCAAGATCCTTGGACCAAGCTCAAAAAGACCGGTTCCAGGAGTCAGCTACGTCTGAGCAACAGATAGGCTTAAGCACCTATGAAGTTGAAGATTCCTAACCGGGTGAGAATATTGGAAGCTCGGTTAATGTCCTAAAGCCACCTGGTAATGAATTGAAACAAAAATAGGTTTCATTTAAATGAGCACCCAGCACGATTTTATATTGCAGGGTCTAATAGAATGCCTGTCGTGGCTTATAGAGGAGCAATTATGTAATACATTACCTGAAAAAGATTATTTGATGGATGTAGAGAATTTCATATATGGGGGACTTAGTCCACCAATCGTACGGATATTCAGGAAACAATGGCAAATTTTTAGTATCAGTGAATATAGGTCTAATGCAAATGAGCATTGCATATATTATCGCTGTAAAGGCACATGTTATAACCGCCAAATTACTGTACTTGATAAAAGTGATTATAGAACGTTTACTAACGTCTTCAATTATATCATACTGCCAAAATTCATCCATAATTGTTTGAAAAATCAATTTCATATCATTCGATTTATACCACAAAAATAGTGTTTTGGAATACGCCTGAAAAATACAGATATTAAAATAGAACAGTAGTTATTGGTTTTTATGTCACATAGTTTTGTTCAAAGTGCTTTTCCCATAATGTTAGTGGACTAATAAGTTTTATGTGACGAAAGATCGTGAAGCTGAGCTCTCAGACGACCATTGCAAGATCAACTACCGGCAAACTCGCGGATTTTTGGTATTTACCATAAAGAAATAAATAATAAGAGAGGTGTTAAAACATATTATGGAAGGAACTGTAACAACTTTTGTACGCAGCCTGTAGCGCAAGGCGCTTTACATCAGCTGACTAAACTAACAAACCCTGCCTCCTACTACGAAACTTTCATTTGAGAATGGTCGTTGCCATTTTAAAATTTATTTATTGTTATTTGATCGAATCGGGCCATTTTGTTAAGTACTTATAGTTATTCTAATGTTAATGTATTTTTAATCCCTTTGATGAGAAATGCCGCCCTATGGCATGCATATAATTTTTTTTTTACAAATTCGAATATCGTGAAATAATGTTTTTCATGTGAAGAAAAGTGTAGCTGCCTGGAAATTCCTACCAACCAAGAGAAGAGACCAAATAATTTTAAGTCGACTTAGAATTGGATACACTCGTTTCTCCCACGGGTTCCTAATGTCTCATTCTGTGGCACCCATATGTGAAACGTGTCAGGCTCCAGTGTCGGTAGTGCATGTGCTAGTGGACTGTACTCGTTTTGCTTATCAAAGAACGCTGTATAATTTACCAAATAAAATCACTGACATTATCGGTGAAAACTGTGACGTTCAAAAATTTGTTACTTTTTCTGAATGCGGTCAACTTACTGGATAAAATTTAATCATTATTATAGTATATATATATATATATATCTATTATTATACCAAATGTTAAAAAGTTGTTGGGCGCTAATAACCCTAGGGGTTGATGCGCGTTTAAAATTTCAAAATAAAAAAAAAAGTTTCTCATTGAGTTGATTATAGTAGATTAAAATGAACCTGCATACAAAACTCATAAATTTTGTAAGATAATATAACTAAACTCACTCAACCAACAAATAGATATTATATTCATAATATTTCTCTACAACACAATTCGCACACGCACCTGGATGAAATTAATGCTGAGTAACCCCAACTTCTTTAGGTCGTGAAAAATGTTTATGAAACAGTGGACCGCGTTAATAACTGACCAGTTACTTCGTTATATTATGCCAATTACTGGAGTTGGACTATTCGATTTCCAATCCACCTGCTGCTACGTTGCCAGATATTCAAAAGTTTCTTAAAAATAGTAGCATACATAAAGTGGTTTTAATTAATTTTTCTTTTTCCAGCAATTTGAAGCGGCTGCTATGTGAAAAAAATGACTTCTTCAATATTTTAAAGATTGTAATTTTGTGCTTATTTTATTTATTTTTCAATCTTCTACCATAATTTCCTATAATATTATTATAAACCTAATACGATATTTGCAGCTGAATGATTTAGCACAACAATCAAAATCATTTAATTGCAAATATTGTACAATATTTTTTTTATTTATTTAAATAGAAACCGCATCAGCCATGTAGGCGTCCAATGTTTAACTTTTACAGATTACAATTGATGCAGAAATTTTAAACACTTCACATAACTGTACGAACTAAACAATTCATTTAGATTATTAGGTATGTCGAACAATGTTCGTTCTTCACTCACTTCACCTGTCATTACTGACGATTCTGACGGTAATTTAAATGTTTCCACTTTTTCTAGTACAAAAAATGCGCATTCCACTCCAGAATTTGTTTTGGAGGCATCTGTGAAGATCAAGGTAGAATCCGGGGGATGAAGGGAGATTATTTCACGATAGTGGTTTACAATAACCTGGGGATTTGTGTCTTGCTTATTATATATAAGTAGATGCCGGTTTAAATTAGGCAATGATTAGGTTGTACAATATTATACCATATTCAAGAACCTTTTTGCAACAGTTTCTAATACTTTTGTCAATATCCTTGAAACTCCGTATTAATGCACTGTATAAATTTTTCTTTATAGGTATCTTCACCCGTTTGATAAAGCTACTGTGTTAGCTAAACGCGTCACAAGTTTAAGTTGAGCATAGGCTCAAATATAGTGGAGATTTAAACAACTTAGATTGTTTTATTTCATCCAACCATTTATTTTCCAGAAATCGTTTTTAAAATTGTATACATAAATTTTGGGACGATCTATATGTTGCTTATAATGATGTATATTATCATATCGTTACTTACCATTGATGATACTGTTAACATACATAAGCCCAAAATCATTTTATTAAAATCGGCAGTATTTTCCAAAGAATAAAACGCCATGCCACTCATTGTTATAGTGGCTCCTGCTGTGTGGATAGCAAATGCCATATTTTTAACATGATTTGAATGTTTGGGCCACAAACAAACAATCAATAAAAGCAATTTTGCAGGACCCAGGAATAATTTTGAACAATCGTTGGTTTTTAACAGTAGTGAGAAGAAATCTAGAAGCACACTGAACATTAATCATTGCTGAAAAAATTATATACCATTTTTTCCTTCATTCATGACCCGCTTATACAGATTGCCAAAAAGCTTATCTTGATATACGATTTACACAAGTACGACAAAGATAATATGAACAACACTACTTGAAAGAAAATGAAAAATTGTTTACCAGTCCTCTTCACCAAAACAGGTGGGTGTGTATTCACTGCTCTCCTTACTTTTATTCGTTGTGGTTTGGCAAAGGGAACTGATCTAATTCTGAGTTTCACAAACAGAACAATTCTTGTTTCTCTCTTTCAAGTAGTGTTGTTCATATTGTTCTTGTCGTAGTTGTGTGAATCGTATGTCAAGCTAAGCTTTTTCGCAATCTGTATAATAAGAGCCTTATTGGAAGAGAAATTAGCATTTTGGGTATAAAAAATGGGAGTGGAAGGAGCAAAGAAAAGTAACCGATTTTTCTTGAAGAAGTTATTGTTTTTTTTTTTCAATATATTGAGTGAATAGTGCGTGAATTTGTTTTCTGTCTTCTGTTACTCATGAGTCTTATGACTAGTTATCATCGATGGAATATATTTAAACTGTTTAAGTGATTTTTTGGAAGTAGCTCCACGGGTAAGTCTTCAGCAGTTAGCTTCATCTGAGCTGCATAACGTGTTTTTTGAAATCATTTTTAAGTTACCGTGATTTAGCGGATATTGTTATGTTATTACAAATTGGTACTCAACTTTCCATCAACTTACGTAATGCAAGTAATTTCATTCAATATTTCTACATTTATTGTCCTTTGAAACATGATACTTTGGTCTCCTGCTTTCCATATACGTCACAACCAAACAATTCTGTATGTTTTTATTCTCTCCATTATTTTTGCTACTTAATTTTTTCGTTATCGTTATTGTCTCAGGCTCGTACAACATGACCAGTCTTATACCCTGTTAATATTTAGTTTGTTTTGTCAGTATCACTGGTTTGATTTCGTGTCGTTTGTTCAGAACATTATACAGTGACAATGCCTATCATGCCTTAATCTGAATTATCCCTTTAAGTTCAATCCTCACAAGGAAATTAATAATCTGTGAAGGGATATGATATGTTATGACTATCTTTATCCACAGGAGTACAGCTTTTAGTTTGTCAGTATCTTATTTTATCGAACCTTTCCATCTGTCTCTTTTTTTTACATTGTTTTTAAAATTATCACCTTTTTTGTACTTAATTGTGCTAATTTGAACTTTATATCAGATGTGAGATTTTGTTTAATATCAATGTGATCAGCTAAAACATTGAGAAGAATTGTGAATAATACATACCGTACAACACCATCGCTTCTACTGAATAACCAATTTATCGTGCATAAGTTCAAATGTCTTGATAAAGAGTATTAAATGAAACGACGTAACTGATTCTTAGGATAAATTCAATATTTCCAGCAATTATACTATAACCCATTTGAATAAGATATATTATTATCAAACGGCATTTCTAATTTATTTAATTAATCCATTCATCAAATATTCTTATGAAGTTACAAAATAATAAGGAATTATCCAATATGTTATTTTTCACATGTTCTACATGTTATATTTCAGTTGATAATAATAAATATACGAGTTTGTCAATCTTGACACACTTTGTCACAAGTTCCATTTCTTGTTAGCGCTGTGTTCAACATTTACCCACGATTCATCCAAACACACAGTTGTTATGTACTCTCAGATCTTAACTCCTTCATTTATCGTAAAATTGGGTGAATTATCGTCTTGTTCAACCCTAGGGAATACTCATTTGAATAAGGGAGGAACATGTTGATTCTGGGGAAATATCTTCAGTTCTACCAAGTACTCCTGTTTCATCCACCCCTGTTTCTATTTCCAAAAGGAAATCTATGGGAACAAAGTAGTGACAGGTTACATACTGTACTCTTGTGAAGTACGAAAGCAAGTCGTACAAAATAAGCCAGAATCCTCGTTCGGTAACATCAGTAGAATCGTTGGCAGCGAATAGAAATCATTGCCATAATATGAGAAGCAACAATGGGAAGAAACTAAGGCACTACTTTTATTAGAACAAACTAATGAGATGCGAAAGGAAGAACGAAAAAAAGAAATTGATTGAGAGAGAATAAAGGCAGAAGAAGAAGTAGGAAACTGAATGTGCAATTTGTAATCTTTTTGTTGGTATAGCTTCTCAGCAATAATTCAAGTTTATCCAGTAATCTATTATTATATTTCATAGTCAATACTCAAAAAACACTCAAGACTAAAACAACTCAAATTTCTCCACTGTATGCTTGGATTCTAGAATTCTTACAATAAGCTAAGATCTAATTTTTGAAACTGTATTGCAGCAAACTAAACTAAACTAGTAAGTTACACATAGAAATTGTTAATTTCAAAGTACATCAAAAACAAAATTTATATCCGTACTTTCATGCTCACTATCTGATAGCTTACACAACAAACATTTCAATACTTTTTTTGATTAAAATTATCGACCTCAAATTAAATATTATCCAGTGTCTTTTTCTTAGTTCCAATTGAAGATAATAAAGTGTATAGTGAAAATGCCAGTTTTAAAACCTGAAATAAAGAATATTATTTATTAAGATGCACACCGAAAACAAAACAAAAACAGATCAAATATATTTAGGGCGGATTTTTTGGTAAAAAAAAAACGTATTTAAATCTGATCCTCAAGTGTCATTTGTATCTCCCCGTCACTCCATCATTGAGAAGGTTATTTCAGAAGGAGTTCAGCCATGTTTATTTTTGCGCCATCTTGCCGGACATAAACGGTTCTACCAGTTGAACTGTGTATCTCAATCGTCCCTCAGTACCAGCTCTCGATCATACGATTTATAACAGCCTTCAAAAGTTTCCAATTATAAAAGTAAATAATATGATGAATAATTTTGATCTTGTGATTTAATTAAAATGTGTCTCTAATTCCAATCAGAAGAAATTCATGATACAATATAGTCGGAATGTGGGTAAATTTGGAATTCTGCAACCTAAAATAATATCATGAACCTCTATTGCAGCTGACAGTACCTGAATAAATGAAATCATGTGCATGTTGTATAAGCCATACGCATTAAATTGTGGAATTTTTTGAGTATGTAGCAAAAAAAATTTGATATCATGTTTAAATGCGTTGTCTTCTACTGCCAACCAATTGCTGTGGAAAACTGAAGTTGGTAGTAGGCTAGCCTAAAATTAATAAGGTTGTATTAATTTCATTCACAATTTTTTTCATTCGGTTCTTTAACCGATGCTAATCATCGACACCGGCCTATCCGGAAATTTTTTCGAGCCCACTAGTGGTGATATGCTAATCACCCTAGTAGTCTATAGTGTTTTGCTGTAAGCTGTACAAGTAGTGTTTACCGAGTGGTCAACCATCCAAGTACTAACCGCGTTCGATATTGCTACATCGTAATGATCGCATCAGAGGCCAATAGAAGCCTCAGGGAGTCATTCTTCTATTGACATTCGATAGAATGACGTTCAAGAATACCATTTATCCGTTCTCGATGTAACCACACCTCCTTTCTATTGGTTGTTCTAGTTCTCGGTTTCCAATAATTGGGTACCAGATATTTCCCATCAAAGCTCAATATTAACTAAAGTGTTATTCATTGTCGAAAAGCTTTCAGGGTACTCACCTCATAATATAAACGTGTACCCAGAAAACAGTCTATTGATAGCTGCATTACTATGCCAGTCACATATAAAATAATCATCATACGTTCAATAACACTCATGGGTTCCTTAAAAAAATCCATTGTTAGATACTAATTGTTAGTTGGCGAGATTTGGATTAATTTACCTCACTTGTCAAACGAAGAGTGCCAAGCCCAATAGCCAGACAAGTGAATACTAACTGTCCAAATTCAAATGGATTCAAAACATCATTTAGACCTTTCGTGAAACTATAAAATATAAAAACAGTTATTAGAATTTTTTCACTTGAATGTTGACCTATTTCTGCTACTAAACCAATCACCTACAATCAACCAGTTGCCTAAGTCAGAGCAAAAATGCCCCTCGAGTCCTGACGGGACACTGTCGCCTGAATAGGCACCTGGAAAAGCTTAATATAGTGGAGGAATAATCATGTGAATTCTGTGGTATAGAAGATCCACATACTTGCGTATTTCACAGCTATTCAGAATCCTAGTAAACTACTGGGTAGATGAGGGACACTTACATTTCTCTGGGAAATAGGTCTAAGAGAGCTACTAGTCTCTGATGTTTTTCTGAGGAGCTATGTAGAAGAAAGGGGGCACAATAGATATTTTAGGTTTCAGTTAATTTCATTCCAATATACATACATATAATCATCTACACTGATAGGTAGGCCCAACCGACCTCTCTCTCTCTCTCTCTCTACCAGAAGTGAACATGTTCAATCACGCCGTCTAAAAGCGGGTCTACCGGTACAAGCCTTGCCTCCCGCTTAAGATTCACTTGGCATAGCACGCTGCGGCTTTACCGTGGAACTAAATTCAAACTTTTACGTTATTCCTTTCCTTTGATAAATGCTCACACATTATCTTCGAATGCGAAGCTCGAACTCACTGGATATATAACCTTCTGCAAGTACCATGCCCAAAGAAGGATTTATCCAAGAATTGCTTGTGAAACGGCTGTCAAGCCGATAAGGACAATTAAAATCGTAAAACCTGGTCTGGTTACGTGTCTTTATGTGTACTCAATAAACAGGTAAGGAGGTAACACAACATTTTTCTACATTATCCTTTGAAGAGAACACCAAGGAGGGCATAGATAGATTCAACTCACTCCATACCATTCATCGTATTTGAGTCCCACGTAAAGCTACCGTCTTGACTTTGTACTTGGATGCTACATAAAATGCAGGTGCATGTATACCAATGACCTACTCTCTTGTAAATCGGAAACTTCAGAAAATTTAACACCCTTTTGATAGTGAAATACTCGGATCTGTTTTGAAGGCTTAGTTGGTAGGTGTAGAGTTGGGAATGTATATTGAAATAGTGCGTAATAGGTATATTAGGTAGGTATATAGTAGATTATTTCTATCGACTATTAATTATCAGTCATCAACCAATCAATTTGTTTCCTGTTTGACAAGATTTTTATTGCCAATATCATATCTACATAAATTATTATAAAATACAATCAAAATTATGGTCGAGTATTTATCATAGTCCTGTAGTTATATTACCCTTGATTAATTACCTGAGTAGCATTCGGTGTTGTTGTACACATCTGACTAAATATTCTTTTCTTATGTTATACTTTTTTTCCAGCTCATTGTGATTAATTTTTCTTAATTTCTCAATAATTATAATGCATTTTTCTGTATTAAACACTGACAAGCAATCTTGAAGAATGCAATATTGACTTGTTATGGATAATAGTAATCCCAGGATTAGTAAATCGGCACCGAGGTTAACACACATCATTGACATACTAAAAATGTTTTGTAATTGACATACATTTTATTCTGAAAAATTGTTTTGATTTGTATTAATAGTGAATTTAAATTTATTGTAGTTTTTCTTGGGGATTTTATGTGCTTGAAAATCAAGTAACAACATTACCAGAAAGTGAGTACTTGTTGACAATAGAGAAGTTCATAGCCAGGTGAATCTTTCCAATGAAACGGGTAGTCGATGCTAAGCGGTAATACTCGTCTACCAAGTAAAAGCGGTGTTGTGAAAAGAATTAGTGAGAATGATACCGATACACCGATAAATATTGCTGTAAAAATATTACTACATTTATTAAAAATCAATATCGTCAATTTGCTTTTTCCTTGTGTTAAATCGTAGGGCCAGAAATCTTCCATAATTTGATTGAGAAAGATATAGAGTTCATCAGCCTTGTACCATAAAATAGCTGCTTTATAAAATACCTAAAACAATATCGACCATCACAATAAATACATACAGTCTTAAGAAAATACACCGATAAGAATGAAAATGAACTTTTTTATTGCATATAAATGCGTTAAAAAGGATAAACGCACAAATTAAACACGTTCAACTTCAATATTCAAAGATATGAAAACTGTCAAACCCGTAATAGGTGTGTTAACAAGGCTCTGTAAACTTAGCATGCATGCAAAGATAATGAGGTTCAAGGTCCCTGAAGTACATAGGTTGCCTATAAACCATTGAAGGTGATGTGACGTCGCCATATTACGCGTAATCGTGCCTTCCGTATATATCATTCTACCATTGCTCATTGTTGTTTTCGTTTCGTTTTTGGTGTTTATAGTTGATTGATTGGATCAGCATACCAGTCAAAGGCTTGAAGTCCTCGGTACCTCAGCGTTAAGGCTTTTTGTGCTCTTGGTTGTTCCGTTTATGTGAAGAGACCAGTAACCCTTATCAGGCTCAGCAAACTTTTCACTAGGTTCTTCTTGAAGAAATCCTCCCTTGGATGTTCTAGTCCTAGGGGTCTATGTCTCCACTGAGATAATGCTTCACAATCGAAGATAATGTGAGAGGCTGTTTCCTCCTCTTCCATGCACAACCGACAGATGGGTTCCTCCCTATATATGCCAATTGTATCCATGTGCTTCCTTAGGGTACAGTGACCGGTGAGTAAATCCGTCACTATCCTTACCTGGCCCCTGCTTAGGTTTAATATTTCGTTAGTCAGCGTGTTTAGTTTGAGTCTACCGAGATATACAACCACGTGCACCAGTTTTAGATATCCGAAATACTGGTTCAGGACCAGTGAATGCAGTCTCAGACCACGGCTTTGCTAGGATGTCTGCCTTTTCGTTTCCTAGGATGCCTTAAGAGTAACTCTATTATGGTTAGCCAGGGTTTTCAGTTTCTGTAGACAGTCCCAGACCAGTCTAGATCTGATCTGAGGACATGCTAAAGATTTTAATGCTGCCTGACTATCGGAGAGAATAAGGATCTTTTGGCATCTGTACCCCCTTTCGATATTCAGTTGCAAGCACATATCGATAGCGTAGACTTTTGCCTGGAATACAAAAGCAAAATTCCCCAACGATGCGTGGATATTGCACCTGGGTCTAGCACTATGGTCTCCAGCAGCTGTTCAATGCCAGTCTTAGATCCGTCAGTGTACCACATCAACGTTCCTTCCTGACTGCATGCTTCCAACCCATCTCAGTTTAGCTGAATGGATGTAGGTTTGTTGTTTAAGTATTTGGAGGGAAAATAATAGTTTCCTGATCCAATTTCCAATATTTGTTATAAATTATTAGTATTTTTATTTCAAAAATATTTGTTTATGGTAGTTTTTCATCGAAGGTCGTGTAATTTTTCATTTACTTATTTCTTAACTTTCCAAACAGAAGAAAAATTTTGATTAGGATTCCATTTTTTCACCAAAAGCAATTATTAAGCATTATTTTTATTTGTAAAACGAAAGCGCCGACGAGTGAATCTACTATTTTTTTATTGTTTATGTATGGTGCTTATACTTACCATAACTGGTAATATGAGTAAACATATAGCGAATGTCATTTCATTAAAATTTGCAGATTTTTCCATAGCATACAAAATCATTCCAACGATCAATGTAGATAATCCCACAACGTGGTAAATAAACATTATATTTCTTATTAATTTACTGGTTTTTCTAGGCCATAAGTAGCATGCTCCTAAATACAATTTTGCACCCCACAAGTACAATTTGGAATAGTCGTTTGTTTTCATTAAATTACATGCAGCTTCTGAAGCAAATATTTTAATCATTAACAACATTTAATTGTAAACATTAAATGTTATAACGGGAAAATAATAATAAAACGGTAACTTCGCTTTTTATATTTTGAAAAAAATAATCGTTAATCCTGATGATTCTGGTTAAGATATAGAAATAAGTTTATTGAATTAGTGTATTGTTATCGATGCTAGATAAAAATGCGAAGTTTCAATTTAATCTTACGATTAAAGTCAATGAAAATCTCCGACACCTGCTTTATATAGTTGACGTAAAACATATAGTGCAGCTATTTAATCGTATATCCCCTTTAAGTTATTTTGCGGAGCCAAACTCTGAAAGGTATTAATATTATTTTCGTCTACTTACCAAACATAATTCTATATTGTATTTGTATTTTGACCCATCAGTCCATCCTTTCTTAACCGTATCGTGTGTACCATACCGACTTTCGTCCAAATAGATAATTGGCCGGTTTTCTTCTCTATACTTAGTTACTTGTTCCAAGTACGTATACCGCATATCCACTATTCTCCTACTTTCCATGACTGTTTGACGTATATTAATCGTTTTGAATTCGAATCCCAATTTTTTAATTCAGTTTTTAATAGTTTTCTTACAATCTACACTACGGCCGGCATTTGTCAATTTATTTCTTATTATTTCAATCGTAGGTAACTTATTACTTTTGTAACAGTCATATATGGTGGTTTTTAATAATTTTATCAAAGACACATCTAAAGGTTTGACCAATCCCTTTTCACTTCGCTTCTTGCGTTCATAAGGCCCATTCTTGACTATTTTACGTATAGTTGACAAGGGAACTTCTGTTAAATTAGATACTGCTTGCAATAATTCTGTTTTTTCATCGAAACCAAACTTTTCTCGTAGATTCTTATAGGTGCACATTAATGTGTTTCCAAAGTTAAAAGTCGTCGAATCCTGTTTTCATTACTTTCACTATTACTAAAATCATCACTTTCATTACCATTATTTGAATTTCCGTCGTTGTTACATACAATATTTTGGACCGAACTCGATATTTCCCAAGGACGCCACATGGTAAATATATAATTTTTAACTAAAAATATGATTGCTAATAAATATATGTATACTTACTTACAATTTCCACACAAAAACACACACACTTTCTTGATGTCAGATCACCGACCAAAGAGAACACCTGCAACACTCTCTCAAAAATAGTTATAGTTCAGTCAAACTATTAAAGGCACTCTCTCGCTATCGCTCGTTCGTGCTTAAAACAGTTTAGTTTATTAATCGCCTTCATTAACAAACTAGTTTATTGAATAACTATTAACGTTTATTAGTTGAAATTATAACATTAAATGAATTTATCGTCAACTAAGTAAGCATTTTAAATAATTATAATATTGACTGGGCTTTGACGGTATACTCTTAGTCTTAGAGTCAAACAAAAAGCCGACAACTTTAAGTTTGCACTATATGTTTTACGTCAACTATACCACCTAAGCACTTTGGATTGAAAACAAATGATGAATTAGTTAATGTAGTTATTTTCATGAATAGCGAAATTATTGACAAAAACTACTTACCGTGCAGGACCATGGTTTGTAAGAAACAAAAGACTCTACAGTTATCTTTATTTGGAATAATACTAGATCAAACAGCGTACTAACTACTAGTTACATTTTAGTAATTACTACGATCCAGAATTTTAAAAAAGTTGTTTTAATTAGTAGGCGATTTTTGAGTTTAATTATATCTTTTGCTTCCCAGAATATTTTTGTTTACACTAAAAAAGATACAGGACGTGTCCAACTATTAAAATCCTTTTGTCATTCAAAACAGAAGTTTCAACAATAAATCTAGAAGAAACGTATAATATATTTTCCTTTAGTTCAGCGTTGAAAAATATGTAAATAAAATTTTGAGAATTCTGCTCATATATGGTCTATTAAACTACATCTCTTACTCTGTCCATATTGCAACAAATTGTTAATGTTCATAACATTATATTCATACCTTGATTTTCGATTTTTATTTTATTTTATTTGCCGCTTAAATAAACAAAATTTCAAATTTGTAGAAAAATTGAAGGCTGAACATTTTTTTCTTGAAATCTCCCCTTATCATGTCTTGGGGCATAAGATTCCTAACAATTTTGATGTCCAAAATTGTTTTCGTATTATAAAACAAGTATATCGAAAACATCTAAACTGATGGTAAACTTTCAATTTTTATATTATACAAATAAGGAAGAACTTCCCGTAATTGATCCTTCCGATGTCCTTTCAAATTCTATTCACATAAAATTGTCGTTTTCTTATTATTTCTCTCCGACTGCATCCAGCATCTTGAATACCACAATAACATAAATCAATAGACATACACACACACAAGTCTGAATAGATGACAATAGAACATTGGAAGATAATAAAAGAAAGCGAATAAAGGCTGCTGCCACGTCCACATGCAAAGCCGCCTTGATTGCGTAGAACACCGTAGTAAAGAGGAAACTGATATAGTGATATCAAGTACGTCGCGATATTTCCTCGTCAGAAAGCCATTGTGGGAAATTCAATGCATAGAATAGTCATTATTTTAAAGCAGTTCCATTCTTGGTGGCATTTAAAGGCACAGAATGGGGGTGCTGAGGATAGAGAGAGAAATATTTTAATATACACTGTAGATATACATGAAAAGCCGAGAGTTGTTTAAAATCAAATCGGTTGAAGTGATGTTATGTACAATACGATTTCAAATTTAATTAGTAAATTGCACACTTTTCAGAGATGAAGCAGATGTAACCAAAATAAGTTAAACCAAACCAAACCAAACAAAAATAGTGAACCAACCAATGTCGAGAGTTTCATCGGTTTTCACAAACCCTGTATACAATAAAGTAGTTTTCCGTATGTCATCATTCCCCTTGATCTACTAATCAACCTGACAAGATATTTTTTGGTATAAACTGTAGATATTCATAAAATTTTTAAGGTATACTTCGTTCCAAGATATTTCGTTTTGACTTATTCCAACATGATTGATTTAACACAAAAAACCCACAGCAGGTAGTCGTTAATCCGATAACAATAGCACAGTATCGTTAATTAATTAATTTATTTATATTTTGGTATCTAAATTTTACCAAGTACGGATCTGTTAATATTTACTATACAATGAAGGATTTATAAAGTCTTATTACTAAATCCTTGAGGCCAGATGCCGTTAACGGAATATTGATAAACGTTCTTTAATATACAGTGTGACCCACTTTGTTTGGAAGCACCCCTATAAAATCCGCATTTTTCAACTGATTTTGATTTAGTCTTTTTTGTTCGATTCAGTATCAAAAACAGAATTTGAGCACAAATTTTCATACCATAATAGCTATTTTCAAGGCCCTCTACGTTAATTTTTCTTTGCCAAAAAAAGGCGAAATTATATTAGGCATTTTTTTTTCTCAAATATGACTACACCACTGGATTTAGAATCATCACAAATGTAAACTATCAAAATTTTATAAAAAAAGTTTTATTAACAACAAAGTTATCACTACTTGAATTTGGAAAAAGTTGTTTTTTAATTAATTTTTTACTAAGAATGTAGACACATTTTAAAAATGGCAACATGGTAAAGAAAAACTAGGACTCAAACATATTGCACTGTAAAATTCGAAGCCGGAATTTTAAAAGACAGGATAATGGGTCCATTCTTTTTTGAGGGTAACATGAATGCCAATAACTTCTTGGAATTCTTGGAAGGTGAGTTATCCGCAGTGATTGACGAACTGCCACTAGCAGAAAGAAGAAATTTGATATTTCAGTAAGATGGTTGTTCTGTACACTATTCTAGGATTGTCAGGCAGTGGCTTAACGAAACATTTCTAAATGGTTGGATAGGTCGCGGTAGCAAGTTAATCGAATGGCCTCCTAGATCGCCCGATTTAACTATATTGAATTTTTATCTGTGGGGTCTTTTGACACAAAAAGTGTATAAGACACGTCCAAGGAATAGAGCAGAACTGTGTGACAGAATACGGCAGGCGCGTGCTGGAATAACGCCACATGAAATGAAAAAGCGCTAAGACATAGTCGCAAACGATACGAGAAATGTGTGGAAATTAACGGAGGTCTGGTCGAGGCTACAAAAATGTAGAATTCAATTATTATTAAGTAGTTTAATAATCAAAATTTATTATTTGGTGTTAATTTGTATTTTCGTCACATCAGCACAATTTTACATTACTCTCAGAAGCTATAACTCCAGAACGGGTTAAGGTATCGGCTTCGAATTTTTACAGTGCAATATGTTTGAGTCCTAGTTTTTGTTTACCATGTTGCCATTTTTAAAATGTGTCTACATTCTTAGTAAAAAATTAATTAAAAAACAACTTTTTCCAAATTCAAGTAGTGATAACTTTGTTGTTAATAAAACTTTTTAATGAAATTTTGATAGTTTACATTTGTGATGATTCTGAATCCAGTGGTGTAGTCATATTTGAGAAAAAAAAATGCCTAATATACTTTCGTCTTTTTTGGCAAAGAAAAATTAACGTAGAGGACCTTGAAAATAGCTATTATGGTATGAAAATGTGTGCTCAAATTCTGTTTTTGATACTGAATCTAACAAAAAAGACTAAATCAAAATCGGTTGAAAAATGCTGATTTTTTAGGGGTGCTTCCAAACAAAATGGGTCACACTGTATATAACATAGTAGTTGAACCAGGCAAGAGTCACTCTTTTAGAGAACAAGGTAATATTGGAAGGAATAGCTGACCATTGGAAAGCTCTAGTAGGGCTAAGACAATAAATTAAAGATAGTCATGGAAAACTACAACCAAGTGAGAACAAGTGGGAGTATTACACTAACAGGTGTCATAATAACAGAACCATGTCTCCTTGGATGGTTACCTCGAAAGATTCAAACTAGTGGAGCAAGAACAATGTAGACTCTATGGTAAGGGAAAAGTCGAAAAATGTTCTACTTTTATCCGGATCATTGGATCTGATTCAACCTAACCTTTTCATTATCTGCTTTTTTTTTGGAATATTATTTCAGAATGAATAATGATAATTATAATAAAAGACGATTAAAAGCAACGAACAGTTTGCTATTAATTGCAATTGTGTTTACAATTTTAAAAGTGTCATGTTTTTCTTAATAAAACGTACGATTGTTTCATTCATCCGATACGACGTGATACGACTAACAATCGGATAACGGATCTGTGGAAATTCACCTTAACTCTGCTCATCATTTTTCATACAAAAAAAACTTTGGACTGGATACAGCATTCACCATTATCATTGATTTAATCATAGTTTTTGATGGCATGTCAAATATTGTAGCATTAAAAATTAATTCTAAATTTGTGGTAAATATGTAGAACTATTCAATATAAATGTAAACCAAACTAATTACCCTGCATTTTTTGGACATCCACTTCCATCCAAAGATAATAACTGTTCAATATGAAGTGTGAGAACTGCCCAAAAACTTTCCAAATGATATTATAAGGTATTAAATTAAATCAATGCCTGAAAAGACGTTATTTCCAATTTCTTTCTTGTTCCGAAAACTAGTAATCTTCAACGGATTACTAAGTTGAAATCAAGGGAGGGTAACAAAAGGTTATGGGAGATTGGCGTCCAAATTCTTTCCAAGAATTGAGATTTAAATGGAGTTTCTCTGTTAAAAATGTGATAAGCTGTACTAAAGCAAAAGAAAAGGGATTTGGGGGATTTTTAGATTTTTTTCAACGTTGCTTCCCTCGAGTCAGTTAGACACTTGATTATAAATGACCCATCTGAGAAAACCATTAGCGGGACAAAAGAAAATCCTACTTTAACTACATTAAACGTCAGTCTATCGATAGCGTGAGATTTAAATAGCTAACGAGAATATCACGATACCAATTTTTGCACCACATTCTCTGGAAATTAGCCTATATTAAAATAAATGAAAAATGTATTGTTTCAATCAATACTACATGAAATCTTACATAAACAATACACCAATGCCAAGAGAGAATGCATTTGGTGTACCTCAAGGAACTATACTTGGCCCCAATTCGTTTATAGTGTACGTAAATGTAGATGTGATTGTGGGTACTATAAACGATGAACTTGTAGGATTTAATAAATGGCTAACCAAAATGGCCCAAGATTAGATACAAAATTTATGTTTATAATAAGTAGATTTAATGCATTTCCGGTAAAGACTCATGATGGAATTTTTGTAAATAATGTAAATATACAAGAAGTGGAACAATTTAATTAACTAGGAGGATGACAATTAAACGTTTTCCAAGGATTTTTAATATATATCTAAAACAGTGTAAAAAATCTTTTTGGAAGAATGAGTTTTGTCTTAGCGAATGGACAAAACAAATAATTTATAAAGCGATTATCTTGCCGCACTTCAACTATTGCACTTAACTATTATTTTTGCTTTGCAACATATTTTGGGATGCAATAGGCTTACTAGTGTTTCACAAGTCATATTTTCAAATACAATGATCTTCATATACCTACAAAATAAAACACAGTTGTATCTAGAACATTTATCAAAAAACACACCACCGTGGTCTTAAACAGGTTTTGAGTATTCTGGCTTCATGACACCTACGTGGATATCTCGGATATGTCAACACATTTTGCTGCATAAGAATGCCGAATGTATTGTATTTAAAACCTTGGCCCCACAGTTCATCTTGTATATTTGGCATGTTAACATGAAACTAACGTGGAACCATATAGCCAGTTGTACATCAGTCGTCTAGATGCAAAAACCGACATGTCCACTTAAACGGAAAGAACAGGAAATAAAATACATATTTTCGGGGAAATCTTCCGTTTTTACAAATCGTGGGAATGGCTTTATGGACATGTCTGGTTTGCACTAAAAATTAGGCTAATTAGTGAACAAAAATAAACTATATTATTGTAAAATCTGGTTTTTAACAAATATTACAAAGGATGTAACTTTAAATTTGCACTCTTTTCCAGAATGTGCTTCTGAAAGCTTCTTGCTGCTTTATTTTTTGATGGGTACTCCAACATCAAATGAGTTAGGGCACATCTAGGAGATTTCTTCTCTCTTGTTCATAAACTCTTTGCTTAACATAAGCAATTTTTATAAAATTCTTCGACTCCTAATTGAATCAGTTGACAAAACATTGCCTGCGTGTTGAGGTCGCGTAGTAGGTACTATTATAATAATAGTAAGCCACCATCGGCTCAGTGGATGTGTTGGGTGCATCCAAGAAAATATTTCGGGGATCAATTACAAGTGGATATGTTCAGTTACGCACAAAATATTTGTAATAGACCTTTGCATTTTAATATTTTTGGTACAGAAAACCCGATTTTGAGGTGACAGTTTTTGCATCTAGGCGACTGATATGACACGAATTATGATGTTATATAGCGAATAAAACTTTTGGCCACTGGTACTGAATTTTCTGCAAACATGGTGGAACACAACGTGCTGGAGACGACTTCTATGTACACACGGCTTCAAATTGTTATAGACAGAATGAAGTTTTCCAGAATTGTCTTGTACAATATAATAGCGTACCCAACGACGTTAAGAAGACAAAAAATGTAGAAATATTTGTCAGATAATGCAGACAATTTTGTAAAGAAAATTTGCAGGTAAGAAAAGGAAACTTTTTTTGCAGTTTTTGGTTACATCTTTTGTTCAATCGTATTCTGCGTTCACTATATTGTCGGTATCATATGTATTATTGATTGTAATGCTGTTAGCACGCTATCATCAATAAATTATTATTATCATTCCACTATTACTTCGTGAAAACTTTCTTTGAACATACCGGGTATTTCTGCAAATCGTCTCAATATAGTATAATGAATTACGAGAGATAGTTACCTTCTCTAGTACTGAGACCCTTGGTCATCGCATAGTATTAAATTACCTTCTGATTACTTTACTCGTTTTATATTGTAAGCATTCTGAAGATCTTATATGGTAGTGAAAGCAGGATATTCATTGAATAATAAATAAGTGATTTCATCTCTCGCTACTTTATTCTTCAAGATGGTAGTGCTGCTGATTTGGGTAACAGGTTCATGTTTCATAAAATATTATTTTCAGTATTCATTTCAACATAAAGTAAATCAGTGAATTTCATTACTCTACTTCTTTCACCAATACTATCATTTGTGATCTAAATTATTGTTGTCTTCCTGAATAAATCAACAAGAGGGACTTTATACAATAGAACTAGTTTTCAACTAGCATCAGGACAGGAACAGTACTTACAGTTTTGCGAGCCTTCTAATCTCCATCAGATTGAATTAAGTGGAAAAATTTCTTAAACCTATTGGGATTAATGAACTTTTGTACTAGTATTCCATCATACCCGTTAATGACAGCTACATCCCCAATTAATTTTCTTCCGTTATTAAAAGGAAAAGAAGTTAGTTTATGTACTAAGAACTTTTGAAAACTAGGTGAAATTGATTGAATAATGATATTTTAAATGACATCAATTTAGACAAAATTGTATTAAATCTGCTAGAAGAATTGAAGAATGAAGGTGAACCAAAGGAAAAGATAAAAGTTTGTTTACAATAGTAGAAACTGTATCTGAAGTACATCCGCTAGGAAAGTTATGACGCCTCAGCCTGTATGGGTACACCTTTCTACTAGTCTTCCCTACCTGGTATAGTTATTTGGAACTTATTATTAAATCTATATGTCTTGGCCGTTGCATCAATGACTTTCCCCATTAAGACATCCGATTTTACCTAATCGTTACGCTTTCGATAGTCAGCACCGTTCGTTTGGCTTATGTGTTGTTAACTGGTCGGGCTTCGCTTCGAGTCGTGTTTTTTCTGAATTGGCACATCTCTAGTTAATGTGTAATCATCGCAGAATCAGCATGTTCCAGTGTCCACTTACATCTGAGTGAATAGTACCCAGTGGAAATTCCTATGACTACTTTGCCCTGGCACTGATACAAACGTTACTTTGTTGTGTCTAGCCAGTTGCTTTAGGGATAGTTTGCAGTTTCAGACTGTTTTAGACCCATAAAATTCTAAACTAGTTAATATTAGAAATAAGACCTCTTTGCAAACGACCGTCGAGTGGTATTGGCGCTTATCTGAGAGAATTGAGAAGCTTGACAAAGCACTTTTGTTAAAGGAGCTACTAGTCTCTGATACTTTCCTCAGGAACTAAGTAGAAGTGAGGACAATAGATCTTTTAGTGAATGTCACCCCATTATACATACATACAAGCACTTCCGATCGTGCGACTTAAAAATACAATTCTTTTCTCCAAATTACAGGACAATTGTACACTCTATAATATGGAACTAATTTAAAAGGTCATATTATAAAATCTCTATCAGATCGACAAAAGAAGTTTCCAATAAACTTATCGACGATACCAAATCGGTTGGAAACTATTTTCAATAAGAAATGTATCGATACTCCCCAGAGCAAATAACTTTATAAATCCTTTCCTCGCAACTAAAGACTTATGGCCCATAACAGAAGGAGATAAAGTTGAGTTATAAATAAAACAAATGCATTTATTGTATTGTTTGAACCCGTTGTAGAATCTAAATGGCGAGAGTAAGAACGCAGCGTAAACAGAATACAAATAGACGTTCCAATGGAGAAGAGGAGTGGCTAATCGTACTATATAAGACCGATAAGTTACTGCTGAAATTTAACTTTCTATTACAAGTTATAGAGATAAACCAGGCACTTGCTTCCAATAAACAAAGATAAAGTTTAAACAGCAAGTGAAAAATTAGAGAAAACTAAAAATACTGAGGTAGTTTTGTGGTTTTCCGAAATAGAAACAACTACACTCCGGACTAACGTTTTTTGTTTCTAATTCAGTGTTTCAGCGCCATCATCTGTGCAAAGTAGATACAGAAGATACGTTAGTAGTGGGAAATATTGTATCATTTACACTATTATATTTCGTTAGAATCTTCCATTTATTATATTGTTTGTTCCGCCGGAAAGGCTCTTAATATTATAAATAATAATTCATTAAGAATGGGCAATCTCTGAACTGGGGATACTACACACCAAAACATGGTGATTGAGCTCAACATGTCTTATACAAATGTTGCAGTTTTACGAGATACAGGGTATTTAAAATTGGAATTTTTAATTTGAAATTTCCTAATAATTTTTTGATTTCAAGCAGCATCGTCTTGAAAATTGGCAACTTTATGATTTTTGGCATAAAAATTACGAATTTTATACTGAATCTAGCACTATTCATACAGGGCGTTATGTACACCCTGTTACTTAAGTAAATTACAGCATATCTTTTTTGCCTAATGAGTTATGGCTAAAATGACTAGAAAATCTAAAAGGGAGTTCAATTTTGAATAAAAAATGTACTTTGTTTATTTCATGTAATTTTATCCGTTTTTGAGTTATTTGCATTTTAAACATTCAGCGTAAAGACTCCTAAGCCACCGTTATTACATTGACTTTTTTTCAAGTAGGCTTGTGTCAGAACTTGTCAGTTTTTCGTGTAAAGAAATATTTGACAATTTTTCTGTCACTAATAATAGTGTATTATTTGTAGTGAAATAAGAAAATGCCACGACATAATGAATTTTCCAACAGTGAAATGCGTGATATGATTTGTGTTTTTGCTCAGTCAAATTATAGTGGACTTGGCGCAGCCAGAAGGTATTAAGAATCATACCCAAATCGAAGACAACCCAATCACAAACTGTCCAGACGTATTTATACCCACCTAGGCGAAACAGGGTGTTATTTAATATTCAAAGATCTTTGAGGAGTCGCCTTACAAAGTGTATTGAAGTGGAAGGCGGGCATTTTGAGCATTTACTTTGAATGTTTCTTTTATTACTTCACTGTTGTTACCCCGCATAGTAGTAATTTGAAGGAATAAATGTATTTCACAATAAACAAAATTCATTGAATGTTTAAAATGCAAATAACTCAAAAACTGATAGAGTTACATCAAATAAACAGGAGTACCTTTTTTATTCAAAATTGAATTGCCTTTTAGATTTTCTAGTAATTTTAGCCATAACTCGTTAGGCAAAAAAGATATGTTGAAATTTAACCAAGTAACAGGGTGTAACTAACGCCCTGCGTGAAAAGTGCTAAATTCAGCATAAAATTCGTAATTTTTATGCCGAAAAACATAAAGTTGCCAATTTTCAAGACGACGCTGCTTAAAATCACATAATTATTAAGAACTTTCCAATTAAAATTCCAACTTAAAATACCCTTTATCTCGTAAACCTGCAACATTTGTATGAGACATATTAAGCTTAATCGCCATATTTTGGTGTGTAGTGTCTCCAGTTCAGAGATTGCCAATTCTTAATGAATCACCCTGTATAAATACTGTATTTTTTATCAAGAACTAACTTGTGTATCTTATTCCAAAATCGTTATTTTTTTCAAAAGATGTCATAATATTACGAGTTATATTATTCATCTTTCATATTATAATAATACTGCTTCCGCATTTGCTATCGGCGAATCGTCGACCTTATTAAGTTTGTATTTGGACGACTAGTCACTTCCTGTATAAGAAAACGATAGAACTGTGCTGCCACCTAGAAAGAAATGACCCATTCGGATTGGAAAGTGTTTTCCTCAAACACCTGGGGCGAAGCGAAGAGATGGCTATCGGATTACTCAGTGGAAAGATTCATTTTTAAGTCTTTATACCTCTAGGGTTAACGGTGTATAAGAAATTTTAGAACGACAGTGTTAAGATAACATACTCGATATAATTTTATTATTATATTTTAATGTAAATTTATCTCGACACGTCCCGTCGGTATAAAGTGGTTCATGCAGTTTCGCTCTTTCGAAATATTTATTGTGTAAAAATACTTTGAGAATGGGAAATCTTGAAAAACTAAAAATAAATGAAAAAATTTATGGTCATGAAATCTTATGTTTCCATCAGCATCAACCCTTTTTCGTGGAGAAACAATCTGCAGTTAATAGCAAAATTCGTTTATGAGGAGCCAATTTAAAAAATTGATTTATCCTTTACGTGACCATACGTCTCGTTTTGGGCGTGATAGTCTCGCTTTCAGGCTACCTGTCACACTGTCCCCAACCAGTGCAATAATAATGTCCCACTTTCATAAACAGACACATGATAATTTGTCACACGTACCTTCACCTTCCTATATTGATTTATTATTGCATACGAAACGCGCCAGCGTGCGTGGAGAAGAAAGCGAAAAACATTCTGATTACACAAGAGTTCGTCACAAATTTCCGTGATAACAATATCAACTATGCGGCTTTTTCTCTTATGAATAAGATATGAAAAAGTAGTAAAACACAGTTAAGAATCGCAGTTCTTGAAGATATTTTAAATACAAAGACCAACATCAACAAATCATGTGCCAAACTCCATTCCCACTTGAAATCTAGATTCGACATTTTTAAACTGATCTGCTCGGCCGACAAATATAAAACAAAGAAGTCTACACTGCAATCCAATGTTAAAGTAAACGTTGTTTATCCTATAAACTTAAACAAAAGGGATTCATGTATGTATGTACAATGGGGTGACATTCAGTGAGACCACAAATATATATATTGTGTCACTTTCTTCTACTCAGTTCCTGAGGACATTCTCAAAAACTAGAAAGTTCCTTTAGATCTGTTTCCCCAAGGCTTCCTTGCTGCGCCCTAGGATTCTGTATTTTCATGCAATTGCGTTGATGAAGGTCTCTTACTTTGGCTTGGGCATTCATTTGTGTGTTTCAGACTTCATTTGTGCTAGTTTATCTGCTTTTTCACTTCCTTACCTTACCTTGCCCAGTTCATTGATTTTACGTAGGCATTCCCATACAATTTTAGAACTGATTTCACCAGAACCCCGTAATTTAATGGTTTAATGGTTGGCCCTATTGCGGGAATTTCCATTTGAAGGATACTTGGGTTTTTTTCACAAGCTTAAGTATAGCTGAAAAAGTTTAACCGTAATGTGTACTTGTAATATTGAATATTTTTGTTAATTTCCTTGTTGATTGCTGGGTAATAAAAAACTGATGAGCATCTCTTTTCAAAGTAGCTGTTGACATCTACCTGTTAATATTTAACATTGTAAAACTTTCTAAAAGGAAAGACAAAGAAGAATCACGAAGAGCAATGCCAATTACAGCTGATACGATCATCTTATTCCGAGATATCTCAACAGCAAAATGCCCACTGCAAATATCCCTTATAAATCTGTAACTCGCATCGTCAACATCGACATCAACTTTAAGTGGTTGTATACAGGTCTGGTTTTATAAGAGGTTATAAGTAAGTCTAATTTGTTTCCATTGTTTTATTGCGGAACGTATAATCTTGTTCTAAATTTAAATTGGAACATTATAGATTTTTATTACTTAGAGTTGAATCATTGAAATAAAATTTCGTATGAACGACTTATTATTATTACCCATAAATTCACGACAGGTCCAGTAACAGTCCAGGCTTGGGCTGAGTACAGCTTTGGCTATGGCAAGCTAGTATTGGCACAGCCTTGTCAAGACTGAACCAGGCTAGAATACTTAGATAGACCCAAGACTTATCTGCAAGACTAGGCCAAAAGTATGGCTGAGGTTAGGCTTCCCAGATTCCATCAAGGCTTAGCTGATAAGTCAGGTAAACAATAGATTAGCCAGGTAGGGATGACCATATAGTTTAGCCAGTGTTTCAAACTACAAAGTTCAAAATAATGTTGGAAGTTCAAACAAATGAGCCTTTGAAGTTTCGAAGTGAAAACTTATGTTAAAACATACACAATTTTTTAATTATACATTGGAACACTATAAAATTCCTTCACAGGCCAGATAAAAAATTAATACGTATATGAATATCTAGTTTCTCTAGTTTTGCTTTGAAATTATCTAAATACGGACCTAGATCTGCGTTTATTGTTTTCTCTTTCTTTCCTTTCTTCGGAACAGCCACAAAACTGAAATTCCTCTTAATTAATGGCCCTAATTGTGAGCTGCTGTACGTATATGGAATGCTGTCAACGGGAGACCCATATCTGGTTGACAGCACTGCGACACAAGCGGCGTTTTTACTATTGTTTCTTTCTTTCCTTTCATGTGTAGGACCAACAGATTCATTATGTCATGAGAAAAATTGTAATTTGTAGTAACATATAACAATGGAACTAAAAAAAGAAATGGAAGGAGTATGAACATCAAAAATACAAGCTGGAAGATTGTAGAACTTGACCCGATTATGTTCGTGAGCAGCTATAGGTACAGGGTTATTCATTATAAATTACCCACCCCTTATTATCGTTATTATTGATCGTAGAAAAAAAATTATTTATGAAAGTTATATGGTTTCAACTGAATTTTCTAAAAATGCTATCAAAAATTCAGTTACTCACCATATACAGGGTGAAATAAAAATGTGATGTATTTTTTTAAATATAACACCCTATATATTATTACATTTTTAAAAAGATATTTTTTTTTCTGATTTCAAAAATATATCATATGTTACCCTTATCTTAAGCCGGTATTGAGTTATTAACCCTCGAATAGCATAAATAGTACCTATAATAATTACGGAATCATTTGCATTTTCAAAGAAGGTCATGAAAATGACAACTGTCTGTTTCAAAAGTGACATTTATTTTAATAAATCATCAAAATGGTGTATAACAACGAAGAAAAAGTCATAAAATATGTTCAAAATGTCCACCATTATTTTCTACACATAACTGATAACGTCTTCCTCAATTAAGGAATACATCCGGAATGATGTTATTATTTTCATTATTAACTTTGTTTATTGCCAGTCGAATTCGGTCTTAATTTCTTGAATATTATTATTGTTATAATTATTAACGATATCTTTTAAAAATCCCCAGAAAAATGAATCCATGGGAGTTAAGTCCGGACTATTAGATGGCCATTTAATAGTTCCATTATTTCCTATCCATATTGGAAACACATTGTTCAAATGTTCTCTAACGGGTTGGACATTGTTGGGGGGAGCACCGTCCTGCATCCAAATCATATCGTCGAGTTCGTCTCCCGCAAAAGTGTTTAAAAGAATATTTTCAACATCTGGGATAATTGCTTCTAGATAGGCAATTCCAGTTAATTTATAATTATAAAATATGGGACCAACAATTTTATTTTTAAATATTCCGCACCAAACACTGACTGTTTTTCTGCCTGATTTTTTAATTGGTTTGACTAATTTTTTCCTATGCATCTGATTTTCCTAGGATATTCTATTTTTTCTATTGAAGATTCCTGCCGTAGAAAACGATGATTCATCCGTCCAAAATATTTTGTAAAAATAATCAGGATCTGCATTTAGCTTCTGTAGCATATATCGGCAGAAGTCTAGTCTTTGCTGTTTTTGATCATTAGGTAAATATTGCAAAGGTAAGATTTTATATGGTCTGTAATTATTTTTATTCAATGTTCGTTGGATTTTCGAATAACTTTTATTTAGTTCTTTACTAGCATTATTTATGGAAGATTCTAGATTCTAAAATATAATATAATTAAATATAAAATATTAAAAAATCTAAACTATGCATCAGGTTACCTTCGAAATGAAGCAGTATATCCAATTGCTCGTCTTGGTTAATTTCAACTTCTCGTTTTTTCCTATTTAAACTATAGGTATTATTCACTTTTCTGTAAATGTTATAGAAAGTATTTTCTGACGGGGTAGGAAAATTAGGATATAACACCCTGTATGCTCGTTTGGCAGCACGTTTGTTTTTGTTATTTTCAATAAAACAGGTAAATATGCGAACTTTTTCTTCGTTGTTATACACCATTTTGATGATTTATTAAAATAAATGTCACTTTTGAAACAGACAGTTGTCATTTTCATGACCTTCTTTGAAAATGCAAATGATTCCGTAATTATACTATTTATGCTATTCGAGGGTTAATAACTCAATACCGGCTTAAGATAAGGGTAACATATGATATATTTTTGAAATCAGAAAAAAAATATCTTTTTAAAAATGTAATAATATATAGGGTGTTATATTTAAAAAAATACATCACATTTTTATTTCACCCTGTATACGGTGAGTAACTGAATTTTTGATAGCATTTTTAGAAAATTCAGTTGAAACCATATAACTTTCATAAATAACTTTTTTTTCTACGATCAATAATAACGATGATAAGGGGTGGGTAATTTATAATGAATAACCCTGTACATCTTTTTATTCGAAGGGAATTGTTTCCTTTTTTATTATAGCATGCTCATCATACTTATACAGAGGCTAAACGTAAACGAGGAAATTGAGTACATGCCAACAAATCCCAATCACTGAATAATAATATATTCTCCAAATTAGTAATTTGTTATTTATACCTGCCTTTTTCCCACGATAAAACTTCAGGCATGAACTGAGCTCTATAATAGTGGACAATCGAAGCCAGAAATACTGCGCATTTCAAAAGCATGCTATTCACTGATTAATGAAAAAAAATGGAAGGAGCAGAGTCAGAAATTGGAGCTGCCTTAGCAAACTTCCAGAACTAGGAGAGAGTGCTGTGGAAACCAGGTCATACCAGGTGAACAAAGAAGATGAATAGCGGCTGAATTAATCAGATGTTGAAGGTATATCGACGAGTGAATAATATCGCCTACCTCTTTTTTTCCGAGTAGTTGTTTCTTGTACGTAGCTCGATACATTTGCACGTCGCTTCCCACGTTTGACGTGCTGTAAATAATAATGACATTTGTATAGTTTTTCATTTGTAATTGTTTGTAATTTTGCATATTTATCATGTCCAGTTATAAATAGCGACAATAAATAACACAAGTTGAATGAACGTGTTTCTTTGGTTGTATATAAATAGATTTTCAGATTATCCGTTTGTCTGTCGAGCTCTTAGATACCACGTAATCCCTTTCAATCAAACCGATATTTGCTGGCACTACCGTCTTTAATACTCCTACACAAATATGTCTTCCACTTTCAAGTTTAATGCTACTTGATTGAAAAGGTGTCTGATGTCAATATTTCCTTCAGTATACACTGTTAAGTCGTCCTAATCTTTATATTTAGGAATAGTTCAAGTTCACTTGCTCGAATGGTTATAATTAACAGAACATGTTGGATTTATGTCCATTGCTTACCTTGAAAAATTATAAATAAAGATAATTTTAAACCAAATGTTTTGTGAAAATAATTGATAGGAACTTCAAATAAAAAAAAGCTGTCATTATTTCTTAACCAAGTTAAGCGAACAAGCTTTGGATTTTTCAATTAAAGATAATGAGATAACGACCTTCTGTCCAAGCGCCGCAAATATGGATTAAACAAACTTAAATATTCTACAAGTGAGCTAGTAGCACTAAAACTAAATAGAAGACTGTGCAAAGAATATTTAATCAATCAATGCAGCAGACACGAGCACATTGACGGAAATAAGGTGCAATTCTGTAAGCAAATGTTAAATTTTAACGTATGGTTAAAAATTAGACAATCCGAAAACTCCATTTTACTATTCTGTGCGCATAATAATCTTTAAAATATGAACGGAAAACTCTTAATTGGACACCAAATCTGTTAAAATTCAAATCTTAATCTTGACTATGTATAGATTAAAACATTTCTAATAGCGTAAACTTCGTCAAATATAACGGCTTGCCGTTAATTTTTAACCACTTCTTATAGAATTGACCCTTTAGAAGGAGATAAGTTAAGAATAAACGTAAGAAAAATAATAGGAACAGTGTATCAAGAGATATTGAAAGAGTTGGAAGGAGATGATATGATGAGAAAAATTAAAGCTTAAAGAATCTAGTGGCTGTCGCATTTATGAAGACAAGGATCACAAGTATTAACAAAAGTACCGCTACAATGGCTGCAAGGAGGAGAAAGAAGACGTGGAAGTCTAAGAAGACCCATATCCAAATGGCTAGCAGAGGTAGAGGAGGATATAAGCAAGGCCGGAGTTTCAAAATGGAAAGAGTAAACTAGAGGCCAATAATAATAATATCTAATAATAATAATAAGTCGATAAGACTATTTAATTTCTAATTTAATAATCGAAACGAATATTTTGAAGTGCCATATGTTCCATATGTTGTTACAAAAGCTACTGGAGGTTATCATCAAGTCTTTACATCTAATTAATTTCTTTCGCCCTTGGTTTACCTCCTGCTACGTGTATATTCATTGTTGAAGAGCCGCCGAGCACTACAGACAAAGCTTCAATGTGCCTTCATCTTCTTGTTTGTCCTTAAGAGACAAGATGTTGTTGTATTATAGCGATGCTCATGCTGCAGGCCGGAGTATATACCATAAATTGTAGTATTATCGAATTAATTTTTTGATAATGGATTAAGAAAAAACAAGATGTGGTACAGAATTTTTTGAAGATGCTTAATACTAAAAACGGTATTGGAACGTGCTCCGTGACATTTAATTTACAGGATATCAAATTAATAAGATAAGTGAAGAAAGGATGAGGAATTCATCGAATACTTCTCGTAATACATCCCGATTATCCTGGAGGCTGTCAGACGGATGGTTCTCTGCAATTGATCCCAGATATGCTCGAGATTGAGATCAATGGCAAAAACTGGCTAAATTATTAGTGAAAATTTGCTTTGTAATGATTTCTTCTAAAAACGTGTAAATCCCGTTTCACATAACGCGCCCCACGTCCTACGCTCATTAGCTGGCGTTTAACAAACCTACCTCTTCAGATGCGCTATACTAGTTTCCCTCAGCGAGCGCAAATTTGACGGCGCTGGGCATGGAGGGTATGGTATTTGCTTTTCTTATGATGTGCATCGCGCTGTAATTGGGGGACATTTGGAGTAGTCGTGTTGCTGCTAAACGTTTCTCATTCTCAGTCATTTCAAGTAATCAAGTTGATTTGTATCGCAATTACAATGGATACCTTCGATAAGGTACATTAATTGGTGCTATTGAAGAAAAACTGAATATTTCTGATATTTGCAATCGAAACTACAAAAAATGAGATGTTAAAGGATACAAATCTTGGGAGGATATTGCTCCTGCTATTATAATTATTCTATATTATTTTTGTTCAATCAAACAATATGCTGCTACGTTTTTTCATGTGAAAAAATGTCGACATTCGCTTAGCCATGGGTTATGTCTTTGTGCTTCTAGTGTTGAAGTTCCAAGAAGAGTTTGTCCACTTAAATCTACTTACCAAAAAACAATGCAAGTTTTCTTAACAAATACAATCAATCAATCAATTTTCTTGATCTTCAGTTTTGTTATCATTGAGCTTTATAAACATGATGTGAGTTTTTCTTCCTAACAATAATTGAAATAATCATATTACAACTAAATTATTACTTAATTCAATTCTAGGTAAGTAGTTTCGTCTAAAAGTACACATTTGGTAATTGTTCCATGAACATTAGAATGAAATGTATTTTTGAGAAATTGCAGCAGTACAGCACTGTGCAATTAAGGCAAGAGTTGGAAAAATACCATATACTTCGACAGACAAGTGGCTATAAAAGCAATCAGCTCCAGGTGAATTCCAAACTTGTTTAGGACTGCTTGGAGATACTACAAGCGCTGGGTAGTCATAATAGATTGTCCTTAGCCAGGGTTACTCAGATGAAGAGGCCTGGGTAGGGACACGATGTGCTCTCATTGGCCGAGAACCTTATCCCCCATATTTAACTTATCTTACATTCTTTTTGAAAAATGATAACTTTCTAGTATGTATATATTGTAAAGAATGCAGATTCTGTGGCATGGAGGAAGAAACCTCCATCCATATACTTGCGAATTTCGCAGCAATTCAGAATCCTAGGGCACAGCACCTAGGAGATTATTGGATAAAAGAGGGGCATTTTCCTAAATTGAAGCCTGCAGATATCCTAAAATTCCTCAGGGAAATAGTCGGTCTGCCCGCTGTAGATTGTAATAATATACAGAAATCTGTAAATGACACAAATGAGTATTATACTCTCCGACCTGGAAAGTAAAGATCGCATAATAATAATTAGAAACTTTGCGGATAATACAGCTCTTGATTTACGGTATTGCACTGACTCGAATATGAAATGCCGGCTTTTAAACTTCAAACTTATTACAACTTACTGCATACTAATAACTTGTTTGATATAAAGTTATTAATTTGTGAATACATCTTGTGGATACGAGAAATAATTAAGTGGAATAACTTACCAATTAGAAACAACAACTACTGGGATTCAAATGATCTAATTATAAAAATAAAGGTTGAATATTTTGACAGGTACCTCAAAAAACTCAAACTAGTGGAGCAAGAATAATGTAGATTCTGTGGAATGGAAGATAATTAGGAAGATATAAAAGATAAGCAATCAAAATAATTTTTCTTACCTTAAAGATAGTGGCGGTCAGAGGAAGTTCGGAGTTGGGGATGCCAAAATAAAGGCGGTCGTTGGCAGATGACAATTGTCTTATGGCCAGGGTTGAGGATTGGAAGTGGCTAATGAGACGTCGAGCGAGAATTGAAGGATTTGCGAGATAATTTAAAACTCGAAACTGGTCAATAGGCATCCTATTGGTTATGGCTTACTCACTTTTTGGATTTCATGTGATCAGGGACACTAGCCTGAAACATATAATCACATATTTAAACAATTCTATGTTTTTCATACCTACCATTGTATTTTTATTGTAATAAGGATCAAGATAACGACTTTTATAATAGCCCATATGATCTTTAAACTTTAATATAACTGGAAGCCTTCTTGAACTCCTCACGAATTTAATATTTATAAATGTAAATCTCCCAGTAACTTTTTATGGTGATAAAAAGAAATATTCCTTAATATACTATTGAAATTCTTGAATCCAATGTATTTCATAGATCCTAAAATATTTCCTGTCTCTTTCTCAGTTATATTACATTTGTTAAAAAATAAGTATTGTGCTGTGAATAATTCTCAAATAGACTATATAAATAGTGCAGCATAAAACTCGAGTTATTGTTTTCATCCAAGTGGCATTTCTTATTATTTGTAAGACTTCAACAAAAAAAAATTAATAAAAATAAAATTCAGTGAACCACTTGATGCGTTTAATCTCACAGACAATATCATGAACCCTTTTGGTCTCTTTATTGTACATACCATAATTCCCATGAAGGTTTTACATCAGTAGTCAGTTGGTTTTGTTGGAATTATTTTATACCTGCGCGGTTTGGATTTGGATGTATATTATCTGCCCGCATCAAAAACGTAATAAAGTTGTAACAGAGATGGGAGCAGAATATGTTTTGGAACGGTTACAGATAACCGAATTTAAATATTTTGAAATTAATGGAGTTGAAAACAAAAATAGTTCCACGTTCGTGAAAATTCAATTCAATTATGTATTGAGAGTTAAAATTCTGTATCAATGAATTTAATTTTATTTATGGGAGTAATTGAATGTATCCAAATATAAAAAAAATTATTTTTATTAGATTTTTGTTTATTTTGAAAATATTTTTTTATGAAAATGGTGAAAACGGCAAGAAGTTTCACTTTTCAGGCATTTGAAGTAAAAAGTGTGAAAAATTATTCAGATACAAATGAAAAAGACGAAACGAATTCATAGAATATTCGTTTATTTCGAAATACCATATTAATTATTACTGATTGATGTGATGTGGAAATGTTTTCCAAAAATAATTAAAATATTTTAAAATAACGAGGTTTTCTTAGAAGTTTTTGTTTATTATAAAAATATTTCTCTCAAAAATTACAAAAACTGTTGATGTGAAAATTTATGGTAAATAGATATTCAAATTCAAGGAAACATAAAAATAATTAGAATTTCTCATTGATTTCTTTCCAATTTGAAAAACTATTTTTTAAAATGATTGAAATTGTAGAAAATTATACTTTCCTGACAGTTAATGTGGATATTTAAGGCACAAAAGGATTCGATTATAGAGAAAAATTACAATTTTCTCCACATTTTTGTTAATTTTGGAACCAATATTGCAAAAATAACGAAAATGGTGATACATTATTAATTTCTGGGTATGAACGTGAACATTTATGCGAACAAAAATAAATTCAACAGATAAAGATTTTCCAGGGATTGTTGTACTTGAAAAAAATATATTAAATTGATAAAAACATTGGAAAGTTATACTTTTCTGGTAAATAATGTGGAAATTTATGTCGAAAATGTATTGAAATATGGAAAACAATGAAAATAATAGAAATTTTTCAAAAATATTCGCTCATTATGCAAATTCTATTTCTAGAAATGACGAAGGTGATCTAAAATTATCATTTTCCTGCAATTAATGTGAAAAAAAGTATTCGAATATAAATAAAAATGAAAAAATCTACTCAGATAAAGGGTTTCTAAGATACCAAAACAGATTTTATTACACACAAATATTTGTTTTAAGTGGTTTTAAAACAACTTTGTGCCAAAGTGAATAAATTTGCCAAAAATACCAACACATTTGATCTATAAGTATACCTAGTGGCATTTCTCGCAGAAAACTTGAAACCAACAATTTCGTTTTATCAAGTTTTTTCGCTATTCCTATGGCAAGTGCTCTTTCTATGTATTCTTTTGTATCATCTTCTTGAAAATTCATTTCAGTTCCATTAACAACCACATTCCATCTCTGTATGTAGTTATTAAAATTCAGTATTTACACAAACACTTTTAATGTATCATAAATATTTTCAAATTGTCAACTCTAACAATTGTAGCAGTTAGATCATCATCCACCCATCTCTATTACCAATATTAGAACCGGTTGCATTATATTATATCATCGATATACACGAACTCCTCGAGTTCACCTGTCTCTTATAGCTTGCTGGTCGCTGCTCCTATTCTTCGCCATTCAACAGTCAACGACTGAAATCCCTCTATATACGTGTGTACAATACAATGCTACCTTCTTACTGCTTATTTATTACCCTCAACTTTGATTACCTGTGGTGTGAAAGAGTTACTTTGTTTGACTGCCACAACATTTTTTGTTTAAAATGAGTTAACGCCTTCGGTGGAAAGATTGTGTATTGTGACTCTTTGGGTCCTGTGATTTTAACACAGTTACTGATATATGTTTCAGTAATAAGTTGTTAAGAGATGATAACGATGGATACAATTATTGTAGAAGACCAACGTTACTACAAATTTAAATTTTACATTTTATTTCGACAATACAAAAAGTGGAAAAAGAGTTTCTTCGGTACAATTCCCAGGCTTTGGTTTAGGTGAATATATCTCTCATATTCATCATTCTCCTAGTTGTTGTACTCTATGACTCTGTATTACTATGCATTCCGCAAGTACCTATGTATATAAAGGTTGCTTATTCCATTTGACAAAATCTACATTCTATTTTTTCCATTAGTTTTACCTTCTTGCAGAGCTCATTTAGGCGACAGGGTTCTATGTTAGTATACCTGTCAAAACTCTTAGTGTACACTCTGGCATAGGTATTCACTTGTTCTCACCTAGTTGTGGTTTCCATTTGATTGTCTTAACCATACTATACTTTCCCAATGGTCTGATCTTCTCTTATTTTGGCAATTTTCAGTGTTTTCTAAACCAAGAGTCTTCGATATCTTTTATCAATATTGAACTTCAACTGCTTTGAAGACATCTATTCACCATTGAATGGCGTTCTTTCCAAGTCTGATGATGGTTCTTTTTTGTTACTGTATTTTGTATTGAGTTTCTGTTACTGACGCTCCGGCAGCAATAGAAGTAATTCTTAACCGCACACCATTACATATGGTGGTGGAGAGTGTTTGCTGAAAGAACAAGATGCAGACTAAGTAGAGAGGGAATCATTAAAATGAAAACCACCTCTTCACTTCTTAGAAATCAGACAGCCTGGGACATGCCACAAGATGGTATGATGAAAAAGTATAATTTTTCAAAGAAATTCGTTACGGAATTAAGCAACAAGAAGGAATGGGATCCAAATACCATTACCAGACTTGAAAAAAATGCCATTCAATGGTTCACAGACGGCTCAAAAGCAATAGAAGGAACTGGGATAGGAGTGTACGGGCCCGGAAACAAGCACTCTGAAAGCTTGGGAAAAACCCCAAGTATGTTTCAAGCGGAAATTCCTGCAATAAGAAGGTGTGCCCAGTTCAATATTGACAAAGGATATAAAAGGCAAAGGATTATCATAATGTCTGATAGTCAAGCAGCCATTAGAGCGCTGAGTTCTTGTGTAATCAGTTCCAAAATGGTGTGGGAATGCCTAGGCAAACTTAATGAACAAGTCGAGAACAATATAGTCACCTTACTGTGGATTCCAGGACACACTGGAATAGAAGGAAATGAAATAGCAGATGAACTAGCGAAGAGGGGGACTGAAATATCCTTTTGGGGGCCAGAACCCTTTTGCGGAATCAGCTCCAATGTAATATTGGAAGAAATAGGCAAAGCAGAGGAAAAGATAAGATCTGACCATTGGAAAGATTTAGCAGGGCTTAGGCAATCTAAGATTCTTCTGGGTGACTACAACTTGTTGAGATCAAATGAATGCATAAGTCAAAGTAAAACTGCACTAAGAGCTTCGACAGGAATCCTAACGGGACATTGTCGCCTGAATGGGCACCTTAAAAAGCTCAAAATAGTGGAGGAAGAAGATTGTAGATTTTGTAGAATGGAAGAAGAATGCTCCATCCACATACTTGCGAACTGCACAGCAATTCAGAATCCTAGGGCACAGCACCTGGGAGACTACTGGATAGAAAAGGGACAGTCACCTAAGTTGAATCCTGCAGATATCCTAAAATTCCTCCGGGAAATGGGACTAAAGGAGCTACTAGTCTCCGAGACTCTCCTCAGAAACTAAGTAGAAGTAAGGGGGCACAATAAATCTTTTAGATCTCAGTGAATTCTACTCCAAAATACATACATACATACATACTGACGCTCGATAGAGCAGCATCATTATAGAACTCTTTCTGCATAAATTATTGTGGTATCAACAAAGTGGTGCCATAAAGTCCATGAAATTATGAATTTTCCTAATCAATATTGAGCGGTAGAAAGTATCCAATGTAAAAAACACTACTACTACTTATTACTTTATAGCTCACAATCCTGTGAGGGTCTTTGCCGACTTTATATTAATCTTCCATTGCAGTCTGGCATTAAGCGGTCTATCGTAGGCCTGGACGTCCCAATGCTCTTCTCTCATCCAAAGCTTCCTTCAACTCAATTTTGACCGGTCATTCATTTGGGTTGTGCTCAACAGCCAAGGCACTTGAGCTGAATCTTTGTACAATGACTATCTAGTAGGATGACAATTTGACATTGTTAAAGGTGTAACTTCTGGTACAAGTTTAAAAAAATTATTTACTGTGAGAGAACATTCGGTATAATTATCAACTGCAACTTTTGCATGCACAAGAAATCTAGTTAGCATTGAAATCTGAGAAGTTTTGTCGTGAAAATCTATTACCTTGAACATAATTAATTTATATGACAATTTATAAGATTGATTAGAATTTTTGTACGATTACATGCAATAACAATTCATCATTCATATTGGTTTATTTAATGATTACTTTGAAATTTTTTGTCTGTTCTTATCCTTTGTTCGAATAGATTCAGTGCTTGGGGGGAACCATTTGTAATGTTGCTAACTATAAATTACATCTGATTTCTATGTTATTGCATCGGCTGAGATAAATCAAACGAAATATAACTTAAACTTTTACATGGAACTCTTATAGAGATATAACACATGCTTGAGTGAACTTGATGCATTTTATGGGTGTCGTCTTCACGTGTTTGTCACGTGTGTATCGATATATGGTGTTGATGCATGGATGAGTGAAAGTATGGGATGTTTATCCAATCTTCTCTATCTTCTTCCAAGAATAACTTCTAAGGGAAAAGTCTGAGAACTCTTTGATTGGCGGAATCAAAAATTTTCACTTTATAATATGTTTCTTTTGTATTTAACTCAGCAGGGTCATTAATTGTACACGAGAGAGAAATGTTGTCAGTAAAGAAACTCGTACGGAGAGAAAAGGGAGAATAGTAAAACGCTTGTCTTCGTTATAGTGAAACTTACCGGAAATAAAACACAACTTTGCTTCCAAAAGACATATTTCGGTCTAAATCATTAATCAAAACATGTGTCTGGGTGGAACTTCAAATTTATTCGACATTATTGACTGAACCCCAAACCCATGTTCTCTCATTGCTATTCAAGGGATATCCCGGCGACCATTTTGCATTAGGGTCGCGTTATGCCAGAAAACCAATTTGAAAAGCCTCTAGCTCAGCTCTATTAAACGGGAATTCCAAACAGGATTCTTGTCAAACTTTTCTGATGTTTAAAATTAAAAACGGATGCCAAACATGATGAATGTGCTATGTATAATTGCATATTTTTTCGAATCCGGCGTTTGGGGTTGAAAAAACTTCGGCGGAAAGTAAAAAAAGCACGTTTTCAATTATTTTATACAAAGTACGCTAGCCTAGTTTCATATTTCCACAATGTCCGAGATCAACGAACGTTGTTACAGTTTGTGTACTCCCCTAACAAAAAATTGGCAATTCACAATTTGGATACTAAACTTTTTTCTATTAATTGATTAATTTACAAGTAAAGAAAAGACAACTTGACTACTGGAAATTACTGCTGAACCGAGTGGCTTCTACTTGTAGACGCCACTATCCTCTTGAAACACTCTCCTCCCAGTAATCGCACCAGTAAAGCCACCTGTTCTTCCAGTTGCCTGCGGGCAAAATGATAGTGAGCACGATTATTTACGTGAGCCTCTGTTGAGAAGTGTTGTCGCAAGATCCGAAGTGGATGATTAAGGGAATCCAGGAGGATGATATTATAAGCCACTCAACAGTATTCGAGTGTCATATAAGCTGTTCAGGAAGAATTGCGAGTTCGTAGAAGATGCCCAGCGGTCATCCGTCACTTTCAAGAATTGATGAGAATATGGTCAAAGTGAAGACGCTACAGGACTTTGACTGACGCTCAAGTTTTCGTGACTGGAGATTTGGCTATGCAAAAGGTGTGCACCAAGTAATGTACAATATCTTCCACCTATGCTCTAGGTAAAATTTTATTGTTTTTAAAGATTATGATAAATCTACATATTGCTAGGACAATTGATTGATTGAATGATTGATTGGATCGGCACACCAGCCAGAGGATTGATGTCCTCGGCACCTCAGCCTTAAGGCTGTTTGTGCTCTTGGTTGTGCCGTTTATGTGAAGAGACCAGCAGCCCTTATCAGGCTCAGCAATCTTTTCACTAGGTTCTTCTTGGAGAAATCCTCCCTTGGAAATTCTAGTCCTAGGAGTCTATATCTAATGCTTCACAATCAAAGATAATGTGAGAGGCTGTTTCTTCCTCTTCCATGCACAACCGACAGATAGGTTCCTCCCTATATATGCCGATTGTATGCATGTGCTTCCTTAGAGTACAGTGACCGGTGAGTGAACCCGTCACTATGCTTATCTGGCCCCTGCTAAGGTTTAGTATTTGATTGGTCAGCTTCTCCGAGGGTTTTTTAACCAGGAGTTTGCTGTGTTCCTGTTTTGGCACGTGTCTCCAATACGTGTTTAGTTTGAGTCCACCGAGATATACAACCACGTGCAGCAGTTTTGGATATCCCAAATACTGGTTCAGGACCAGTGAATGCTGTCTCAGACCCCAGCTTTGCTAGGACAATTGGGGCGTGGCTACCTAATTAATTAGTGTCAACTTGGTCAATTTTTGTACGAGCCTAGATCTTATGACTAGATCCAAGACAAATCTCGAACAATTTCAACCATTTATATAATTTTAATAGGTAGAAAAAATACTGTTAACAATATTATTCAAAAAAACGAAAATCAGTTCATTCCCGCTGTAACAATTTGTATTGAAACAAGCACATTCTGTTAAAAACAGTTCATATGTAAAGATTATTTTATTTACAATTGCCACAAATACCGTTTTTAACATCTTTTATAATGATAGAGCTATCGACAGCTTCTTTACAAAAAAATGTATCCTGTATTTTCAAACCACCCCCGAGAACTTTATATGGAATGATGCAACTAAAGCTTACACTGATATATTTTAGCAGGTCCGCTCCCTTAACGATATAGGATGATTATTCCAAAAACAAAACGAACCTAATTTGAACATAATTGACAAAAATACCCCGACGGGCAGCAAATAAAGTGATTTGTGGTGTTTTTTAAACACAACTTCGTCATTACCCTAATGGCCTTTGATTTAGAATTAGGGGTGCGCTCAAAGGGCGTATAGTGAGGGAATTACAGGTGATTTTGCGTTATATTGAAATGATATTATTTCAATCCTGTTTTTCCAGTTACAGTTTACAACAATTTAAACTGATAACTTCTATTTGGGAAATTGTGTCGTAGAGATGATAATTATATACAGTTTTGGATTTTAACCAAAAGTATTCCGGGAGTTTGAAAAATTTGTATTATCTAGTCAAAAGACAAGGCGCAAAGTCAATGATAAATATGGCCACAAGGAAGTGGAAGGCACAGAAATCTTTAGAATGGTGGATAATTTCACCAGGAAGAAGACAAGCGAAACATTTTATTAGAGGACATTCGCCAACATTTACGATAGACTTTGTAAGCAAAGATAGGAAAACGGTCTAAGCCGTAGTAATGTTAACAGGGTACTGTAAGCTTAACAGGCACGCAAAGCTGATTGGGTTGACACACGAAGCCATTTCAATCACCTAGAAGAGGAAACTGCAGAGCACGTTCTGTGCCAGCGCGACTGCCTGGCGTATGCGGTTTCTTGTACGAGGTGATGAAAAGCCACCGGCAAGAAATTACATGAAAGGTTCAGTCTCGTGGCTAATTTTGATATTTGGATAGAGTCGGGCTGGAGAATACAATCTAGATCACAATAAATCTATGGAAAAATTCATGTTGTAACCATTGATTTATTATATTCAATTCTAACAAAAGAATTATCATGATTTTTACCGACAATGTGGAATGAATTCCCAGAAACTCAAAAACTCAATAAATTACCTACATGTTCGAGAAAAATTAGTCAAATTAGACATACCTAGTGATTTTTGTGGTAACTTAAATACACATTTACACGCAAATATACCATTTTTTATCTAAACACCTCTATGCTATTAATTTTCTTTTTATTAAACCATCCAAAGAATGAAAGGTCCTAGATATACTATCTTTCTATACACCCACATTTCATTTGATGAAAACTTCCCTGTATTCATGTTATTTTCGTATAATTCAATAGACTTGATACGTGATGGAATTCGTTACGCTTTTCATTTTTTTTAATCATTGAAAGCACTCAACAGTATTATGTATAAATTTTATAGGTGAAGTCCGAGTAATATAATTCGATTTTAACGTGCTCTGTATATTTTATTTTGTGATAATTAATAAATACATTGTATTATTTACAAAAAATGTTAATGTCATCCCCTACGTACATAGTACCTGGAAGAAAGATTGACTTTTCACTTATGTATTATACATATTTGTATTCCTCTTGTGGAACAGAATCCAACAATGCAATAATGTATTTAAAAGATTGGGAGGGCTGAGCATAAGGGGGAGACGTCCCCCATTGTATGATTTTTGACTTGTTTTTTTCATTTTTTCATAAAAGTGACGCCTTCAGAATTATGTGGGGTGGTTAGTTTTCATTGAAATGCTCTGTATAATGAGAACACATAAGAACCCACTAAGAAAGAAGCGACATCTTAGTTTTTATTAGAAACAGCCTCCAATCTTAAGTGCTGATTGTCATTTCATTTATGATGGTTGTTATCTGAAAAGTAGACATCCTCGCTACTTTCAACACGTATCAATTTTGCATAAGTGATTATGAATAATATAATAATAATACACTCACCGGCACGAAAAACGGAGCAGTTGAATTTTTTTAAACAAACTTCAAATTTTAATGCTTTGTGATGTTTATTATTATAATATCTTACACACAAATAAAATAACATGTTTAAAATATTTTTTAACAACAATTGAACCTTTATTTGAAGTAAAAAAAGTGTTCCGAACATGTTAGAAAACGAGAACAAAAAACTTTTTGTAACAATTTAAAAAACCAGAACGAAAATAAATTTCTGATGTGTTCAGAACTGAAACGACTTGCTATCCCAAACTTTGGAGCCGCATTATTAATAACGGGTGTTGCCCCCACGTGCTCGAATTAATGCCTGTATACTTCTTGGCATGCCTAAAATCAAGTGCCGAATGTCCGCTTGTGGAATAAGTTCCCATTCCTCTAAAAGAGCTTGTCGCAGATGATTTAAAGTTAAAGGAGCAGAAACACGACTTCGCATTCTTCGCCCAAGCATGTCCCAAACATGTTCTATGGAGTTGATATCTGGGCTTAACGCTGGCCAGTTCATAACAGGAATGTTTACCTCATTTAAATATTGTTGAGTGATTCTCGCAATATGAGGTCTTGCGTTATTATGCATAAGAAGAAAGTCATTTCCAATAAAATCAACATAAGGGACAATAAAATCTTGGAGAACGTCCTCAATGTACCTGGCAGCAGTTAAGGAGCCTCTCGGAAGGATGTACAATTCTGTGTGTGCCTCCAGAGAAATTCCGGCCCACACCATAACGGATCCCCCTTGATATCCTACCCTAGGGCTGACGGTACATTCAGCAAAACGCTCGTGTGGCCTTCGCCATACTCTCTCACGGTCATCTGGAGACCGTAAGCTAAATCTGGACTCGTCAGTAAATAAAACGTGCCCCCATTCATTTTCACCCCAGTGCTCATGAATTCTGGCGAACTGAAGTCGTGCAACACGATTATGCCTAAAGGCGGGATCCCACGGCGCTAGGAGTGCCACTCCACGAGCAAGAGTTGAGTTCCAAGGATACGCGGTCGGGCCGATCCTACGGCGCGTCTTATGATTTTGGATTCAGTTCTCGACGCGCCGCAGTACTCTTTACTTTATGTTAGCAGTGTTGGCGATAAAACATTTTATTTAAGAAATTTAAAATAAAGATGGATCAACAAATTTGTGTCGCTTCTGCCGCAGCCTATTATTTTATGTTAGCGGTTTATAAAATTAAAAAAGAAGAACAAAGAAAAAAAAAGAAAAAAAGATGGTGGCGTGTGTCTTTATATAAAAATCGAGAAAGGTAAGCACATTAAAATTATTTGAAAGCTTGGAATAATAATAGTTAAAAAATAATAATTTATATTATTGCATAAATAATTTGATTTTAATTTTTTTTAGATATAATGCCACCAACTTGTTGGAAGATTTACGTAAAGAGCCATCAGGATATTTTGAGAATTTTTGTCGAATGTCAGCTTCTGATTTCGAATATTTATTAGGGAAAATAGGGCCTCTAATTACTAAAACTGATACCAATATGAGAAAGAGTATACCAGTACAAGAAAGGCTAGCGGTAACACTAAGATTTTTTGCCACTGGAGACAGTTTTAAGAGCCTATCATATTTGTTTAAATTTTCACCTCAAACCGTTTCCCGATGTGTTACAGATGTTTGCAGAGCACTAATAAATGAATTAAAAGATAAAATAAAGGTAAAGAAATTTATTCATATTAAATTAAAGAAACAAAAAAGAACGCAATAAAAATTTACAATTTTTCATAAGTGTTGACATAACTTGTTTCACTGGTTACTTCTTGAGATACTTCTTGGGTTGCTAAAATAACTTGTTGGGATATTACGTTGGACACTACTGTCTCAAAAGGTGATGGTAAAGGGGAATTTGTTGTTCCAGAATATTGGCTGGAAAAGTGTGATGATGCAGATGATCCAGGTCTGCTTAAAATATTGTTAGGTTCATTATTAGGATAATGGCATTGACGGGAATTGGAAGGAAGGTTTTGAAGATTTGTATGGGGGGAATTATGGTTATATTTAAAGCGATAAATTAGTAGGTCAATCTCTAGCATCACCATTTCTCTGGTGACTGGATCTAGATCTCTCAATTTAGTCGCCAAAAGTTCAGCATATAAGGAACACTGATCTGGGGGAGGTTTTTGTGCAATATTTTTAAAAACATTATAAGCCTCATTCATTTTTTTGTCCAAATCTGTTTCGACTTGAAATTTTCTTTTTGTACCCTTCGTTTTAGAAGTTTTTGATGGAATTTCATGCCCAATATCTTGAGTAACGTTCTCTTCTTCGTTTCCAATATCTTGGGTACCGCTTTCTTCTTTTCCGTCAATGCTTTCCCTTTCTTCTTCTTCTAGTAATACCTAAAATAATAGGAATAAATATTGGATATTATGCCGACAAAAAGTTATAATTATTCTAAATTTAAATACATCTACATTTTAATGTTGATATTCTAAAATTATATCGTTTGGTTTCAGTTGCCGAAATCTTCAGATGAATGGCGTAAGATTTCCGAAGAATTTAAAAACAAATGGAACTTTCCCAAATGTTTGGGAGCCTTAGATGGAAAGCACATAATCATTCAGGCACCGCTTCAGAGTGGAACTGAATTTTACAATTATAAAGGTACTTTTAGTATAGTACTTATGGCTGTAGTTAATGCTAACTATGAATTTATATACGTCGACATCGGATGTCAAGGTCGTATTAGTGATGGTGGTGTGTTTAGAAACACATCTTTTTATAAAAAATTAAGTAAAGATCAATTAATGCTTCCTGAAAGCGAATCATCGGCCAACGAAGAAGTACCTTTACCTTATGTGTTTGTAGCAGATGAGGCGTTTGCTTTAACAACTCGTATGCTAAAGCCATATCCAGGAATTTACAACAAAGGTACCCAAGAAAGAATTTTTAATTATCGACTGTCCCGCGCACGCCGAGTTGTTGAAAATGTTTTTGGCATACTTTCCTCGGTATTTAGAATTTTTAGAAAGCCAATCTTGCTTGAACCTAGCCGGGTGACTGAAATTACAATGACATGTGTTTTACTGCACAACTTTTTACGCGAAAGTCGAACATCAAAATCAAGGTATATGCCATCTGAGTGCATCGATTCTGAAGTTGAGGGTTTCTTAACTCCCGGCACTTGGAGAAATGACCCAAACATGACATCGTTTTTGCCGTTAAAAAAAGTTGCAAGGAAGCCAATGGAGGATGCAAAAATAATAAGAAATTCTTACGCAGAATATTTTGCAACAAGAGGAGCTGTACCTTGGCAGAACAATGTATAAGAAGTTTAATTTAAAATGTTAAAATTCTGTTTTTTATGTAATAAAATTTATTTTTAAAACAAAATTTGTTTTGTTCTAGCGGTTATTATAACTTTTTTATGTTCAGCGTAGTAACTTAAATGTTTTACTACAATTTTTTTTCTATGCAACCTACCTTTAAAAAATAAAATCGACTTACCTCCGAATTTGTAGTTGGATTGGGTGCGTAAATCCCTTTTAAAAAGCGATACATGAAATTAAAGGCAAACCACTCCGGTTTAACTACTTCATTCGTGCCACTTCCTGTTCTTGTGGATGCTTTAACCTTTTGCAATAATTTCCTAAAAGTTCCCATTAATGTGTCCTTTTTCTTTTTTAATTCTACTATGGAGTATTTAATACTCATTTCATTTTCAATTCTTTTCCATGCATCATGAATTAAATTTCTATTTTTATGATTTGGATCTCTAGGGTTCCAAATAATTGGTTCAGCTTCGTATAAACTTAAAAATTCTAACACCAATTCATTAGACCACTCCATTTTGTGAAAATCCTCGAGACACTGATACACACTGAAACAATGACGTTCTTGCCCGCGCCGTTGGAGTGGTGTAGATTGGACGCATGCCCGCTTTAAAATTCCTTTGAACTGTGTTGGTTTACCGACAAACGACGGGACTCTCCGCTCCGACGGAAGATCGTCCGTTCCACCCTATCCAACGGCGCGTAAATCGGCAAGTTTAGCTCGTGGAGTGGCACTCCTAGCGCCGTGGGATCCCGCCTTAAGACGTTCTGGGCCTGTCGCAGGTCTACGACTGGTTAGGTTGGCTTCCCTGAGTCTTCGCCTAACTGTCCGCTCGCTTACATTAGTTTGCCGGACGTACTGAAGTTGATTTCTGATTTCAACAGCTGTAGCATGACGATTTCGTAGACTTTGTAAAGTGATAAAACGATCATCACGAGCGCTAGTTCTTCGTTGAGGACCAGTTCCAGTTCGTCTATTGTAAGCTCAAAAACGTGTAAAAATACAGTGCACAGTGCTATTGGATATATTATACTGTCGGGCAACATATCGTTCACTGCTCCCATCTTGAAGCAACGCAACAATAGCAGCCGCTGTTTCGGGATTAACAGACATATTTTTTAGATTAAATAAATGTATCACTATAGATTAAATAAACGCAGCACAAATTTAACACGTATCTGCCACGTTGGATCTGTCACATTTCTCAAAATTCATGGCCAACTATGCACTTGCACGTTACGGCCAAGTAATAAGATCTATGGGGTTTATTATTTTAACTCAAATAAACTTTTTTACTTCAAATAAAGGTTCAATTGTTGTTAAAAAATATTTTAAACATGTTATGTTATTTGTGTGTAGGATATTATAATAATAAAACATCACAAAGTATTAAAATTTGAAGTTTGTTAAAATTCAACTGCTACGTTTTTCGTGCCAGTGAGTGTACTATTATGTTTAGTATTTTTTTATTTGCAATAGAACTGTTTTCATAGTTATTCACCCGCTTTTCACAATGTAACTAATTTTTATAGGCACTTCAGTGCTGAAACTGTCATTTATATCAAAACTGATTGAGTAATAGATACCAAAAAATCTGGTTCACTCTAATCGTCCACCCTGTATACAGATATTTTCATTACAACGCAATCCAGATGATCGTTTCTCACATAAACAAATATCTGTTTATTCTGTATCAGACGACACGAATTTAACCGTAAGCTTTATTTTTACGACATGCAAAAATCGCCAACTAATGCAAGAATTGGTTGCACACAACATAAGCACAAGTGGAAGAATAACGGCATTTACGGTATCTATGTAGGATGGCATATGAAGGAAGTACACGAGCAAACCACCTGTTATTGCGAGTATTAGGATTTCTTAGGTCGTTTGCCCTTTGCAGTTTCAAACAATCGTTATTAAATTGTTTGAAAAAATTAGTTTCACACAATATTTTTCAGGGAGAAAGTGGGGAAACATTTTTGGACATGTGATGAACTAAACTTTTCATTATACCTTCAGAACTACTGTCATAATAGAGACTTTATTTAAAAATATATAATGAAATTATTTAGAGCACAGAAAAAGCCCATTTTCGGTGTGCTGAATAAGCGTAAGTAGTTTTCAGTTATCGAACAGTTAACGTAATTAGAATAAAAATACAAAGTTATATAAAACTAAAGATCCACCCGGAGCTATTTTTATTACTTCCAGCAGTTTTATACCCGTCGTAACTTCTAAAAGAAAAGGTTGATTTGGAAAATTTGGAGAGGAATTTGCATAATCAACCAAAATGGTTATTGTGATTGTTGGTATTGAACATTGAGACGGAGGAGGCCTGAGAGGAGTGTGAAGAAAAATGTGAAAGTGATGAAGCGGGAATATTTGCTAGAAAAGCCAAAAAAGTTGTTCATAAATTATACTACATATTCCAGGGCTAAACATAGGTCGATTGAACCTCACTACCCAAAAGTTACAGGGTGATTAATTTGAAAATTTTATTTTTTTGTTTTCTTAACGTTGCTCTAAGTGGGTGTAACGTTAATTTATGAAAATGTATATAAGACACAAGTATACAAGAATCCATAAACTAAAAGCAGTAGCGTTCATTTATTTTTTATGGATTTTCGGAGGGGATCAGCACACTTTTTATCCCCAAATTTTTCCAAGGTTACACTCAACAAAATATGGAACGCCATCAGAATTAATCGTTTATTTTCCAACCGCTTTGCTTCTTTTTATTTTGTTGTAAACATTTTTGTTTGGAAGATACAATTTCAAAATACTGCATTATCAAACTGTATGAAATACGTTATTAATTTAACTAAAAAGTGTTCAATATGACCACCTCCTTCCCGTATATGTTTTTGACCAGTCACCGCTTATTAGCTAAGTGACTGATTTGACATTATACCGTTACTGAGTAGGAAAACTTGAACTATTATATATGTATACATATAATCAAAAATTTTCTGGTTGGATTCCTTATGGAATTTAATTTGGCATCAGTCACTGCCAAAAAAATGTGAATGTGCTTATATTACTGAAAACTGTTTAGGAGTTCTTCCTGTACCCATTTTTTTCCATTATTTTCTGTCCCTGGCCAATGCCTTCATCTCTCGTAAAGTTTTTCCATTGTTCTTTCCAATTTCTTCAATCTGGTCTATCTATTTCCTCCTGGGTCTTCTTTTTTGTCTTTTTCGTGACATTACCATTTCCATAACTTTTCTTGCAATTAGGTACACGCATATTTCATATTTTGCTTAGATATCAATTTATAATAGTAAAGTGGATATCAAAAATAACTAATAATAGGGAATAAACCAGTTTCCATTGGAAATTGCTTCCAAATTTTAAAATAAAATTCAAATTTTATTGCAGTTTCCGACCACCACCCGAGGATTTCCGAACGCTACGGATGATACTTGATACGTGATGTCATATCATGTGATTACTTTTGTCAATATGGCCGGTATTGCATTAGGTTCAGTGTAGTTTTGTGTTTATATTGTATTTTAGTTAACTATTAATTGCTTCATCGACGTAAAAATATTATTTATATGTTTGTTTGAGACCATTACGTGTTTGTGTGTGCTTTTTTTTATTTCTAAAAGTCAACGTAAAGTGGACATGAATATTCGATATTTCCGAGGATATTTTAAAACTTTTAGAAGAAAATATTTTATTTACTACGCATAGCTTGCAACCACAATGCCCTTCTCTTAAGTGCATTTTTGCTTGCGCCACCAGGTGAAGTAACAAATATTTTGTCTGGAGTTTTAATAGTCGTTGGTTTACACTCTGGAACAATGCAATACTTGTAATACTAAGTTTTTTTTTCAGCTTTATCCATTTTTAAAGCTTTCAGAAACAAATTAGGTCACAAGAACTCAGAACGTAATACACGAATAAGAACGTAAACAAATGACGTCACTCCATGGGGCAGCCATCTTTATGACGTAAAGCACGTTTTGGCTGACTTTCAAATTTTATGATTTTTAAAGTCGTTTTAAAAGTAAAGTTTATATTTTTTTGAAAAAATAGGCATGCAAGGTGTTAGGAGACCTGATAAAGCATCCACTCCCACCAATAGCAAAATTTATGCTTGTACCCTATTCTATCTTGCTTCACTCTTATTAGGTAGCCAAACCAGTTTAATTGTTTCTTTTTAATCTTCAATATTATTGAATCTTGATTAGTTATGCTTCTGATTTCTTCGTTCCTTACTTTGTTTCTATTCGGTTTACCTGCATTTATTTTTGTTTCCTGCTTTTTCTGCAGTACCCAGTTCTCACTAGCATAAGTTATAGTTGGTACTGTAATTTTGTTATAGATTTCCAGCTTTGTGTCCATATCAATGTGTTTATGGCTTAATAATGTTCGATTTAAGAAATAATATAATCTTGTTGATTTATTTGCTCTGTTATTAAGTTCTATTTTCCCATTATAATACTTCCTAGGTAGCTATAGGTTGTTACCCTTTCTAATGTTTTGTGATTTCATTTCAATTCCTTCTAATTTGTCCCCTCTCGCTGTTTTCCATTTACTATCATTACTTTGGTTTTTTCTGTATTTATTGTCATATTCATATTTTCTACTTCTCTTGCCAATAAGTTAATTAGTTTCTGCATTTTATTTTTTAATTTTTTCCGAATTAACTGTAATAATGTTTGTTAAGTTGGTGAATGAGACCAGTGGCTTTGAAAACGTCCATTCATTAACGCAATATGATCAAGAATCTTGAAAAAGTGAAATTTTTCAACGTAAAAAAATAATTTATTGTAGATAATATCCATTTCGTTCGAACAGTTATATCTCCTTTGTATTCCAACTATGGTATTGTGAGTACAACAAATCACTCACTATCATTTATCGACGTTACATATTTGTTTCTGCGTCAAGTAAATATGACAAAAAAAATTTTAAAGTTAAGATTTATGTAGACGTGAGGATTTAAGAGTGGCCGTGTAGAAACTAGTTTATTGAATTAATTTTCAAATTAATATTACATGAATCTCTCTTAATGGCTTAATAATTAACGGCGAGAAAAAGCAATGAATGCGTATTTATATAGGGTGAATGGACAAAAATAAAACAAAGCCACTAACGACAAATGAGTTTATTTCGATCCCAAACCCTTACGCTCATTGATTTTGGAATAAAAATACTTTCCCATATTTTTTGTTCTGCTAATTTATTCTTCCTGGCATAACGTGATAATCTGTCTAAATATTTCGAATTAATTAAAGTCGTAACTCACATAACCACACCGTACCCGATCCGAGTGATGTTGATTAACACGACTGAGTACTCTAACTGTACCGAGTATGGTATAATAAACTAACTTGATAAAAATAATTTAAATAAAGAACATAATATGCTTGATGAAAATCAAATTAAATGGAGTTTCAAAAATATTTAATAATGACATTTATAAACTTGAACATTATATGAAAACATTCTCAAATTTAAACAACTCAAGTTATTCACTGTAAAAGCAATATAACATAAGCATAAACTATTCATCACGATTTAAAAAAATAAGACGACAGCATTGTGATCCTATGTTTACCCTTACGTAGCTAGCTTCTCTTTTAAGTAATGTACGTCACAGAATAAATGGCGAACTATTTAAATCATACAAAAGTTGAATTTTCAAATCGACATAAAAACCTTGTGAGAACAAAAACATTAAAAATAGTTGATTCCTCAGATTAATACATTAAAAAGATACATTTGTTTATATTTAAAAGTAAACCCAACATTACATCACATTCTAAGGTAACCGATCCTTTGCGTCTTACTTTTCCTTTGAATTGCGACAACTGAATTATAGGACACGATAGAAACGTACAAAATAAAAATGTACTTTTAAGAAATTACATAAAAACGACTTTAAAATAATTATCCTAAGTAGTTTATGTAATAGAAATATGTTTTTGTTTGAAACTTCTGAGGTTTAAACAAAACAAACGCGTGTTGATAATTTTGTATGTCTAAAGTATGGCAACACCGAGAAAAGGGCGGAAACCATTTTACTATCAATTTTACCTGATTTTACTACGAAGTTTCACCGTTCCTAGTTTATTGAAGCTCTTGTTTTCGTATTTTCAACTGATATTTGTGTGTGAGCGTACAGATATAATTAAAAACAATATTTTTTGTGAAAATCATGGTTCGTCAATGCCAAATTTGCAAAAAAACAGTCGGAATTTTCCTAACCTCTCTTTTCACCTGTAAGTAAATAGTTCTATTGGCCAGTGGCACTGTCCGACTAGTCAGACAGTTTCTCCCCACTTCTTGGAAGTCATTGATGAAAACATATGTATGGCGATAGAATGTTAGTCGTCTTTTCGGATAGCTTTATGAATGACTATTTTTGGTATTACTCAAAGGTTGATTCTCCTCAAGATTTTGTCCACCAGTAACTATTAAAATGGAGAAAACATCATATTTTTGTCAAATTTAACACCCATTGTATTGTATAATTTTTTCAAATAAATGCTACAGTAAGTGGCAGTTGATACTTATCTATCTGTGAAAATTCTTATTGCTAAAAGTTTGTACTGTTAGGATAAACAAATCTTCCGATTCATTCGTTTTTATTAATTCTACATTTTTAAATTTACTATGGAAAATGTTTTTATTTTTCAATTTTCACACCGTGTATCTTAAAAATCAAAGACTTTGGAGGTTTTTATTCCTAAACCGATCCAAGGAATTTTGGATAACTTCAATTTGCAAAGCATTTATCGACCTTCCTTTATATTAAAATTGTTAAGCCTTTCTTAATAACGGACAAAAAAAATCCCCTTAGCTGTCCGCTATTAACAGGTTTTACTGTACTCATTTTTCACTTGTCAAGAGAAACTATTGACAGAAATTAAGTCAATTCCAATTTTCTCCACTTCTTAAACTATATACTACATAGAAAACTTGTTTATGTACTTCAAGTGAATTTACAAAATATATTCATCCGATGTTCCGGAAATATAAACCAGCAACTTTCTAGTGTTTTATTTTGTAATAACCCTTTCTGATACAATTTCAACCTAACTTTAGAAATTCTCCCACAATTTCACTCGCTTTACTTTGTTCAAATTACACATCCTATAATAGATTGAATTAAGCCGGAGCTCTCTAGGGCAAACTCAATTAAGAACGAACTAATGCCGTTTCGGTCGTGACTTGTAATACTTTTTTGTCTTTTCCTTCTCTTTTCACAGGTAATAACTAACGTGTAGTGCTGAATGTTGTATGTTAGTTACCAGGTAATGCACTATAAATTGTGCAATAATTATAAGAGATAACGCGAAACGTTGAGCATCACTTTGTATGAATTTTACAAACAAGTGTTTTACTGTCCATGTCTGTCTTTCGACACCGAATATATTTTATGACTTTTCGCGAATAAAAAATGATGAAAAAAATAACATATATGCACCAGAGTTTATTGTTAAGGTACCTATTCACTTACCGAAATACTGCCTGCCTGTGTTGATAGGATTAAACGGAGGGCATGAATTGAAGTTGTCTGCACATTATTAACGCGAAATCGACAGTTTTGGTCTGTGGATTTAGATTGTTCAATCAAAAACGACAGTTAGCCTGCCAGTTGGACACACACTTCAGTGTATTCCGTACAGCCAGCTGAATCTGGCTACCAGAAACAAAAAATTGTGTTTCCTTCACATGCTGTTATTAACAGATACAGGTAAAAATGCTACAGAGAGATAGTGGATGCTAAAAATAAAGAAATATGCATATATTAAACTGCTCAATCATTAGCTGCTGTATAAACAGTTTTGTATGATTCCAAAAGATTGTGCAAGCCTTCGCTACGTAATTTTCTGTCCATGTAGGATTTTCCAATTATTTGCCATAATACCTCAGGCTGTTATTGGCACTTTATAATATAACAACAAACTCACAAAACTATTACGCAAAATTGAATATCTGGGACGACAGCTCGCAACTGTACTCATTTTCGCTATGCTTGCAGGAAACTGCAGGCACATACCTATCGACTGCCCTGTATATATATATTTATCATGTACAAATGTTATCAAATACATTGAATATAACAACTAAACTGATAGGTTTTCAAGCAATATTTATGTTTCTTGCACAGCTTTGTAAATATAAATACCTTACTGAAGAAATATTTTATTTTATGATTACTTTTTATGCATTTGTAAAACGGTTATTTTAAAAGATCTAAAACCGGCCATGTAATGACTTCGGACCCATGAAGATTCTATTTGAAAAAAGTGGAACTGAAAGAACTTTTAAAATAAAAGCCCAGTGTTGATTTTTTTCACCACTTTATTACTGTTTTATATGAAATGAGAAGCTGCATATTATTCTTTATCATACTTATTTATATTGTTTAGAATTGAATATGAAGTTTGTAATTTAATAATTATTATAATTGAGTTGAAATTGACGTTTGTCAATAATTCACAAACCGTTTTGACCATGAATGAATTTTTTAAATAGACAAAAATTATGGGTTACGCTGCTGCGATATACTCATAATCAAGTTACTGGAGCGTCATTATTCCAAAAGAAAAATAAACGGCATTGTTGCCGGTTTTTTGTCAATAATCTTTGTTTCTTTTGTATTCTTCGTAAGCCCATAAATATATCGAGGAGATAAAATCGTAAACTTGTAAATTGCATGACGAAAACGTGATGGTATTTTCCCTCTTCGGTGATGGTGGGTAGCTATATTGTGCGTAGTTGTGTGTAGAGGTTCCTGGTCTACTATATATATTTTTTACGTACGGTTAATAACACTTCTTGCTTCCAAGAAACAAATGATATGAATTATAACATTTTCTTACGATACAGCAAGAATTTAAGATCTTAATTTAAACATGGAAGCTTAAAATTAATCAATTCTGTAACTTGCTGATGTTTAAGTTAATTACGAGCAATCTTAGAACCGAAAATTGTGGGAGCAATTTAGACGATGCGCGTGCGTAGACGGGTTATATAGGTGACAGGAGGTAGACAACAGTGCTGCCATTTGACAAGAGACAAAATGATGACTGGGTTCTATCAAAATGCGGGGTTTTACTACCAGATTTTTGAGAATGCTTACAAAATCCTTACAAACTTTATTCATATGTAATATATGGATTATTTTGTTCTGATCGAGTGATCAATCACCATATCGATACTGAATCGAATCCAGAGCAAACTACAGCACATTCACATTTTCCATTGATTTAGAAGAGAAAGACGTAACGTAATACTCTGAACTAGTTCAGGTTCATAAGTTGGGTTGGTAGCACTGAAACTGAAACTTGATGATAAAACTCGTGGAAAAACTTTCGTCGTGTAATTACCAAACTCAGCAACCACTTTTTCATCATTTTCACTAGGATTAAATTTCAAAGACAAAACGAACCGACAATTCCACTTATTTCTCTTCCTTTCTTTCTCCTTAATTCCTTATTTATTTTACCATTTCTGCCTGTCTTTTGATAAAAACAAACAACATAAAACATAACATAACCATAAGTCATAGCATTGATTGAGGGTATTAGATTAGGGTTAGGGTATAGTATAGACAATAGACATAGACAAAGACGCGAATAGTTAACGAATAACGAGTTCTGTCGTTCTGTGCCACGACATGAGAATTGAGACTAAGACACTAAAGAGATGAGTATTCTCATCCGCCATTTTGGTTCCTGAATTTTATTGGTTGGACATGTGTCGAGCTGACATACTGTGTTGAAAATTTTTTGATATTGAATAGAACATTTTATTTTACCAACTTTCCTTCAGACTAGTAACACCAGAAAATTGAGAAAGTGCAACGAATGGATGCTGGCCACATCTATGAGTAGAAATACCGAATCTCATGCCAAATACTTGACCAACACAACAACAACGTCAACGTACAACAAGGAACCAAAATGTTTACAGCGCTCTATTGAGACATGACATGACATGACTGCCATCTATCCATGTTCGCACGAAACAAATAAGGAAACAAGTAGTCAGGTCACAGGTCAGAAAGCTTTCAATGCTTCATTACTCCTAGATTACTCCGAATCTTTCAAATTGCTTACAAATGGAGCAATTACTCTCAAAACGGTAGCGCTGGTAAACAACTAATAATGAAAAACCAGAAATGGCTGATAAATTAATTTCAAAAAGTTACTGATATTTTCTGTATACAGGAAAATATGAATTCAGTTGATATTCAGATAAAAATAGGAAATGGAAATATAAATAAGATGAGAACCTACATTGAAGCATACATGTAGGTACAACAAATAGAAAAATGTATGTTTGCCAATGATTGATGCACGTTACCGTTATAGGGGATACTAAAATCATAAGACAGTGGAACTAATTTGTGACGACTACTTCTTATTAATCTTTAGCTACCTAATTTCAGCCTGTTGCACTTGTATGATAACATTAATTGATAAAACATAGAGGATTCAAAATAGTGTAGTAAAGGTTTTGTGCAAGCTCAGTTATAGAACGTCATAAGATATGTATTTTGTTATTTTGTGTACTTTTATATTTTACTATTTTTGACTTTGTTTGCTTTATTAGGAAATATAACTCCTTATTCACAAAATGCTCCATTTCTTTTTACTAACCTCTCCTCATAAGTGAACCGGAAACTGTCAAAGAAGCTAGCAGCCAATAAAACATCATGAACTTGAGTTTTATGATAGGCTGTTATTGTTCTGCCGTCAGATCTTGGATTTAAATTGGCGCTCTCTACTATCACCAGAAATTGAAATACTTGGAGTTCGATCTTCTTATATAGTATCCATGTTTAAGTCAGTAGTAACAATTACCAATATTGTTTATTTTCAATTATTTAGGATTATTTCCTTTTAAAAAATAGAACAAAAATAATATTAGGTGATGTAGCAATTTGTTGTTTATTTGTTCACAAATTACGTGAAAGGAAATTAGTGGTTTGACCGCAATTTGTTCAAGAGTTTGAAATTTTGCCTGTGCTGCTTGGATGGTGACAGCTGGTTTTGAGACTTTATTATTACTTGAAGTGGATAGAAAAATGATGGGGATATTGGTGAAGGCTACTGCAATACCAGAACCTACACTTTCTAGTGAATAGCTTATTGTTGCAGTACATTCAGGTGGTACAACTGTTGGATGGAATCCTAAGAAAAATGGATATGGAATGTTTGGACTGTTATATTTTATGTTTCTGAACTTTAATACCTGAAGAGTTTTTGATAAAACAGCGAGAAATTTTAAAAAAACCTAATATCGAAACCAGAATCTATCAATCTAGAGAGTTTCCTTTCAATTCCGAGAGCGTCCTTGATTATTTTTCGTTTGCATCCGAAGCAACGCTTTCTTTACAATGTGCTGAAATCCACTGATGCATCCCGAGGAATTTCTCAGAGTTTGCGTGTTTATTTCCAATCCACGTGGTGATCGTAGCAAGCTTTGGAATTGCCGGCCGTCGACGCGCCGTGAACTTCACCTGTTTGTTCGAAAACCAACTCAGTTTCTCTTGCTTCTTCGTGATACGATAACGCGAGGTAGAATTTTGACGTTCCGTGCATCTTTGACGCTACTTCACTTTATTTATTTATTTTTAGTTTTGTTTGTTTTGTGCTTAGTGACACTGCGGTTTTTGTTTTTGTTTTTTTTTGTGATTTTGTGCTTGATGTTTTCTGTTGGTTTTGTGTCGTTGAAATGTGAAAGGAAGACTGTTTTTTTTTTTGTTAAATTGTGATGGATGTCGATTATATAGCTGTCAGTTTACTGGGACCTGAAACCTGTTTGGATAAATTTGAAATACAAGTTTTATAAGGTAAACCGGACATTTTGGATTTGTGTTCCATTCCGCTTGTGCGGATTTATAATGTACATTTAAAATTTTGAGAAAAGTTGAATTACGAGATATCTACATAAAAACCATAGCTCTATATAAATTGAACTAATTTATTAGTGTGTTGTCATTGGCAAGAAACTTCAAATAGCTGAAAAATTATTCTTAATAATGCGATAACAGTTCCTACTGCCATTTCAGATTGGGATGTATAGTTTTTTGTGAAAGATGTTAATGTATCATAATTTTCTCTCATCGTTAAACAAAAGTAGTCATTCATCGTCGGCGCTTTTAAGTCTCGATTATTATGCCGAAAAACGGTCGCTGAAACATACGTGCACCGTATATACAGGGGTCGCGTGATTCACTACCTTCATAGCTTAAAACCTATAGATTGAGTGTTTGGTACGGAAGCTGATAAAAAGTACGTTGATAGAAAACTATGTTGTTTTGCTATGTAAAACAATCCACATATATAGGTACCTTACAATATAAGATATAAAAATCGTTAAAATTTTTACTATATAGTCGCAATAACTTTCTTAGGAATTATTTTTACCAATTAAAACAATGATATATAATGGATTTTTGTGAAAAAATGGAATTAAAAAAAAACTTATAAGAGATAGAGTACTTTATATCAATCTCCTTTTGCTTTTTAAATAACCTACAAACCTTAACATGGAAGGGCAGATATAAAGTCGGCCGCTTATGGATTTATAATCTTCTTAATTAGAAGAGGCTCCAAGATATAGTATGTTGTAACTTAATAGGCCCCACGTTGGGCGCCAATTTGTAACTTAAAAGGTACCAGGCTAGAGTACTCCACCTCAGGGGGTGGAATTAGGCACCAATTAAACTATTTTATGCGCTATCACTGGTATGGGGTGTACAATTAATATTAAATTGGACGCCACCAGCTTTTTAATCGAACGAAAGCAATGAAATACATTGCAAAAGGTGGAAAACTTGAGAAACCTTGTAAAAATTAAAGTTGTTAAAAAAATAAATAAAATAAAACTACTTATTCCTAAACACCTGTATCCAATTTAATAAATATTGAATTATCAATACAAAAATTGAAGATATTAAATTTTTATTGCATTATCCAAAAATTCACATAAATTGAATAATTAAAAAAACCAAACGAAAGGATACGAATTGTAATATAACACGCCAAATCCAAATCTTACACACGCTAAAGATAAGACGAAGGAACTTATCTTAGAGGGCTGGGGATGTTTTGCAGCTCTTAGCGCGATGGCGGTGATGACTGATGTCTCCACTCGTGCACGGACCATAGAGATAATTTAAATAGAGGCAGGAAGCCAGCTCGAAACCTTTCAGCATGTAAGAGTGAGGTGGAAAGTCAGAGGTTCAGGCTGTCTTTCTCTAATGCATTCATGCGCTATAGACATAAACAAAGACAGAAAAACCTCCGATCGTCTGTCTTTTTCTCTGTCACCGGAGCTCTGACAGACATTTTCACCTACACAGCGGCCTATGGTTTGTTGCCTCTATTTGTATTATCTCTATGGCACGGACCGGGAATAGAAAAACCAAGGTTGGCGGTTGACGTAAACTTGCCTAAACGTAACTTGCCGGCTGCAGACGATAAAAATTGTTCACCAATAGTAAATTAAAAAAAAAATTGAAATATTGCCTTCTGTGTGGCAGTTAGAGGAAAGAAAAAGTCCCAATCGAAACTGACAAAAATGGAAGGGAAATTTGATAAAACTTATTGTTTTATTTTGGAGTGACTAATGCGACAAGGAAACGGCATGTTTAGAAATTTAGTAGAAATTTGGGAGGAATTGAACTAAATAAAATAGTTTTTAAACCGAAAAACGTAACAGGCTGAACAGCATGTTACAATGTAATCTCGGCCGTAAAACTGATGATACCAAATGTTACCAAACATTTTTAAATCTGAAAGATAATGGAAAATATATTTCATTCCGGCAAAAGAAAAAACGTGAAAAACTTTTCAAGAAGACGTTAATATCAATAGTGAGGGCTAGAAATATTACACGTTAACAAATCAATCCTTGGGGCAAGTGAAATTCTGGCCAGTAATATTTCTCAAATAAAGTGTCAAGAAAATTTTGAGTTTTCTGGAATTGAGGAGGCCGGGTTTACATACCTGAAATCAGGTACAAAATGTTGGCCCACCAAGATAACATATTCATTGGTGAGCAGTACCTGATAATCAGACCAGTTTTACAATCGCCTATATGAAACACCACGTAATGTTTTTCCAAAGTTAATCTTCTTAGTACATTTTTACATTATACACCCGGTATATGATTGAATAAAAGCTGTTTACCCATCGAGTTGGGTACAGTTTCTATTTATAAGCGATAGTATCAGAAATTATTCTAACCATATCGTTGGTATGTCTTTCTCTGTGCATATGTTCCATATTAATTAGAATATAAACATACTGCACGCTGCGAAGGAAATAAAAAAATATCAAGTAACAAGTTATTTAACTGAATATTATGTCCCATATAGTTTAAATATGACTCGTTAACCGAACTTTTGTTGATGAGAAATTTCATTCAAGCCATCATTTTTTTATTTAAATAGTTGTCCCTTTTTCCATTGTGAGAAATGGTAAAATATGAATCACTTCACGAAACTCTGATACAGTAGTGTAATAAAAATTCCTATATGCATCTGAAACACTGTTTATAACTTGAAAATTTGACTTAAAACAAATTTTTAACAAGTTAAAGCACTATACTACAACACTTAAAATAAAATTCATATAGGTATCTCGAAGTAATAAAGAAATAGGAGAACACAATCTGTTAAAAAAGGATGTTGAAGTTTGAGGAAGTCGTTAAGAGAATGAAAACGAGAAAAGTAACGAAGCAAATTATGTAATTTTATGGAATTCGTAGTAGAACCAAAGCGGAAACAATTAAGGAAGTAAATCGCAGCAATAAAAGAAGACTTAAATGCATCAGATAGTCTTTCCAAATAGCAGAAAATATGTATGCTTGAGATTTTTCATTCAAAAATTTTGTCAGAAGGAAGAGCTGGTGAAGTAAAGGTGGTAAACCTGTTGTAGGCATTGAGAGAATGTTCATAATAGAAAATTGATAACTGTTTTTTAATACTCTGGAGGTGAAAAAAAAGTTTCAGTATACGGTTTTTGAAGATAAGTTGAAACCACAATAGGCAATTATTATTTTCCACAAAAATAGTTGCAGATTCTATATTCATCATAGAAATTTGATGAAAATTAATTTGTGTATTCCAATATACAAGCATTAGCTACCGATAATACTAAAAATTTGTTTTGGTTCTCTGATCAAATTTCTATTATGCGTATAGAATCGACAACGGCTTTTATGAAATTTAAATATATTTATTTACAACAGTTTATATGGTGGTTGCTTTAGCAGCCGTTGATACGGAAAAATATTTTTCAAAAAAACCGTTCGACTAAGAAGAATCAACTACTTCTCGGGTTACATTCCCCAATATAGATTAAATTACACTTTTGAGTTAAACAGGTGGTATATCTATAAGATAAAACCAACCGTTCTGGTTTGCAGTTATTATCTTAGATATTTATTGGTAACTTGCTTTACTATATACGACAATTTTACAGAAAACTGTCTATATATGTACATAATTCCAAACAGAGATGATTTTGTGTCAATCTCGAATTTTGGTTTGTGGGGATATAGGTAGCTGCGAGGGTAGCTGTTATCACGTTTTTAATATTTGCTTTACTTGAGGATATCTATTGATGTGATTTCAATGTCATTTTCAGTCCAGGATTATGCTCTCAAAGCTTCTGGATGGAAAAAATCTACCTTGTACTGCGCAAATACGCCGAAACCGGTCTGCAGGTGATGTCCCTTCTATTTGCAAACCAGAATGGTTATGCCAGCCCCGTCTTACCTAGAAGTGTAATCCAATGTCTTTCAGGGCATATATCCCGAGAAGTAGTTGCTTCTTCTTAGTTAAACGGAAATTGTTTTTTATAAAACATTTTTCATAAACTTTGTAAGGCGTTACAATAATATAAAGTCTATCATCTTCGATATCTATTGTGAATTGAAGACTTCAAAAAATCACATGGACATTTCCAGTAGGATTTAAGTAGTGCCAATTAAAGATATGATAGTAATTTTCACTTTTCAAATAAACTAGCCATGACCGTGGGTACGATTTTCTCACTGCGCTGCACGATGATTCGATTTTAATAATAGTTAACAAAATTACAGTGTTTGCAAGATAATTAGTTTACACAAGGTATACTCAATTTATATCAGGTTTTTGTGAATTAATTATATGTAAATGTCGGTAAATATGTATCAAGTTGTATGGTTATATTATTACAGGCATGACCAACTTTTTTAAGATTGCGTGCTATTTTTGATTTGTGCAAAACCATAAAGGCGACCTTACATTATGATATTTAGGTGCAATGCAAGTTGCATGCTATAACAAAATAAACAAAGCGCATGTGCGTGTGCTAGTTTGTGGCGATTTCTGAGCAAGAAAAATAATTAGAACAGTTTCTATTTTCATGAAATTTGTAGGCAATTTTAGTGATTTTTTTAGTAATAATTCTGCTACCAACCCTAAAAATATTAGAGCAGAAACTCAAACCTCGAATCGTGTTTATATAGAAAAACAAAAACAAAATTATCTGGTATAAAATAGATGTAATATTTAATTTTTATTTTAGCAAACATGTTTGGAGTACTGATATGACCACACTCTTAATTTTATTATATGAAAGCTAGCCAAGATTATCAAAATAGAAATACAATGAGGCACATGAAATATGTGCTAGTTTCTCAGAAATGTACCCAAACTCCGACTTATCTGAAAGTATTGTTAAATACCAGAAATTTGTGAAAAATTTTATTTTTATAATTATTTAACATAGCCTAAAAATATTTTTAAGTTTGCCACACTGAATTGCATTATACAAAATAAACCAAACTATCTCGAAAATAGCTTAGTGTAAAACGAAGCCATAAATTGCTTCAAAATAGCGTGGCTTTAAAATTGCACATAAATAGCATAATGTAAGGTCGCCTTAACTGGTCGCACATCTAAAAAAAACCACAATTCGTCTACAAAATCTCAAAAATCGACTTTTCTCAAACATTACCAAATACGGTCAAAAACGCACGATTAGCGCGGGCGGGACACAGGGGAGGGGACAGGTTAAATTTAAATTTGAATAACCTTTGAGGTCTAACAACAGATAGCGTACCAAGTATGATTGGTTCAAGAACTGAATTCGTGACTAAAATTTTGCATCAAATGGAAATCCAAAACCTGGAGCAGCCATTATCCGTTCATTGCATTAAAAAATTGAGCGAGGTTACCATAGGGGGAAGGAGGTTAAAGTTATAACATCTACATATGAGCAGAAAGACGTCCCCCTTTACATGACTTTTGGCGTGTTTTTTCATTTTTTCATAAAAGCGACGCGTTCAGAATTAGGTGAGGTGGATAGTTTTCATTGAAATGCTCTGTACTTAAATTATACAGTCTATGACAACATATACTTATAGTTAATGACATGAATATTCTCTGCGGCTCATTCTCAGCTTGTATTTAGAAAATTAAAATCCTTTCGAGGAACTATTATTTTGTTTTTCCACTTAAAGTATTTCGTTCAGGCTCCACCTCTTCCACTCAACTACTGTAATTTTGTACTGACGTTAATTTTTACAAATTATAATATGACTGTAGTAGAAACTAGTTGTTTCACTTCTACTGCTGCGTATATCTATATATAGGAAGTATTTTTCAGCAATTGAAAACTAAAATGAAAAAAAAGATAGTATTTAGTTTTTTGTTTATAACCAAAAAATCAAGGAATTTTTAAAAAAGTTTCTTGAAGAGAAGGAAGTTACCTATAAGTCTCAACTCCCGAAACTCTATCTCCATTGTTTGTAATCTTCGTTCAAAGCTGAAAATAGCTCTCCGCGAGTCATTTTGGGCTCGCGCGCGCATCGTCAAAAGTGAACAAGTCACATAAAATAATTTTTTTAAGGTATTACCTAATTGTTAATTTAAGAATTTGAAAAAATCCAGGTGTATTCTGAACACTAAAGAATATATTGCTGTTAAAAAAAATGTTAAGTCAACTTTTCAAAAAGTTATACTATTGTTAATTAACTATCTTTTTTCCAATGTCTGTTACCTTGAATGACTACATCGAGGACTACTTAATAGTTAAATTAACATAT